>CM040242.1:175980333-176211145 GCA_022545495.1 Chrysanthemum lavandulifolium | reverse complement strand
AACGCTACGGCATATCTATTATAATATTCTAAACAATTGAAATACGCGATACTTAAACTTTTGGTATCCGCAAATTTATCGTCACATAAAACGCTTTTAGATTATAAAGCATGGTTTATTGAAAATTTTATTTCGAATCATCACGCCGCATCGCTTCGGATAAAATTGCTAGTTATATATAAGAGATATATAATAATAATAAACTCAATTATCAATCTATCATATTAAAAGAGATTCTTGGTTAGAGATTTAGAAGTTGGGGTTACAAAGTTGCTAGAGCATGCAACATGCAAGCGATATATTATATTTAATGGTTGCATTTAGTTTTTCCTTGTCAAAATCACGTTATTCATTAACTTCCACCCATGGTATTATGTTAGTTACTAACTTACTACTTATTTTTCTTATCCAACCACGTTTGATTGTCGGGTTCTTAGATGAGATCATTGGACTAGATCTTCTTGTTTTCTTTACATGAAACTGATTTTTTTTTTTTTTTTTTTGATATACAAATCGTATGCATATATTGTTTCGCTATATTTTTTTTTAACGATGAATGCATTAAAAACAGAGACTCTCTATCAAGAAGCTATAAGAGAAATTACCAGGGATTATTTAGCCAAGAATTCCAACAATTGACTTTACGACCTCTACATTTAAGCCAAGAGAAAGAACAAATATGAATAGAATCGAAAAAGTCACTATTGTTCCGCTATATGGGTGTTTCATCTTATCGTAAATCTATGCTCTTATGATCTCCATTTTCCACAACTTTATGGAGGCAATGTCCAACGTTCTTGACTCTTCACAGATCTATTCTATAGCAATTTAAGACGACAACAACGTGCTCGAACTTTTATGCACTGAGATTTGAGAATTTAAATTATACTAACGATTCGTTTTATGTAATAATGTTAATACCTATATAACTCCGGCGAGGACGGAACCCGATCAAATACGACCGCCGATAAATTTTTGAAATCGTAATATAGAAATACATTTCGATAAACCGCCAGATTTAAGATGCATTTAGAGGAAAAAATGATGTTTTTTTCAAAGAATTCTACAACCGAAAAGATCTATACTGTCCCAAGACCATGAACTCCGGTTCCGTCCCTCAACTCCATTAAGCATGATGTAACTTTTTATTGCCATTTCATCAAGTCGTGACTTTGCATAATGTGGAAATTTATTGCTAGAGGTAGAGATGTCAAAATTTACCACGTTGTTCTTGAGCCTTGACTATAACAATTGATACAGTTGCTAACTGTGTATATATAGTGAGATACGGTGAATGTGACCCTTCAGTCTTAAAAACAAGCAGCTTATCGTAAAGACATGCAGACATAGCATGTTGTATCTTCACTCTTCAGTATTAGACTAATGGGTTAACACTGTCTTGACGGAGTCGTTGCTTTCGATCATTTTATTCACGGGAATGAATTTCTAAAGGTTTTTTTTTTTTTTTTTTTGCGATCGTTCAATGTGCACTGCTCATCCCCAACGTGAGTTTTAGTATATATATATAATTTCCATTTTACGAAGGCCGAGTTATTAGGACCCCGCTTTTTATTAGGACCCCCTAGTTTTTTTTTTTTTTTATAATTTTGTTTATATCAATTTATAATCGAATGCGGGCGTAGAATATAAAGTTTAATAACGCGAATCAACATGGCAATGAAATACAGAAATCCGTACAAAGCTGCGTTGTCTTTGGAAAATAAGGGACAAAGGGAATATTCCCATGGAGTCACATCCATAGGAAGGTTCCAATAATGAGACCTTTTCGAAAGGTCCTTCTATCACACGGGCTACCCGTAGCCGCCACCCTTGTCCCCCTGTCCCCCTGCTTCCAAAGACAACACGCTTTTTGTCGGCCGTTCAGATTTTACATTTTTAACGTTTTGGCT
Source organism: Chrysanthemum lavandulifolium (assembly GCA_022545495.1). Lineage (NCBI taxonomy): Eukaryota > Viridiplantae > Streptophyta > Magnoliopsida > Asterales > Asteraceae > Chrysanthemum > Chrysanthemum lavandulifolium. The sequence continues at coordinate 176,209,235 of CM040242.1, read as the reverse complement.
TTATTAAACTTATATTTATCCCGATTTTCAGATTCCAATAGCTTTTTGAAAAAAAAAAAAAAAAAAAAAAAAAAAAGGGGGTCTTAATAACTAAACGTGATTAATAACTCAACCCTTCTGAAATTGAATAACTTGGTAAAGGTACGTGTGTTTTGTTTTATATAATCATTTTGGAATATTTTTTTGTCTACATATTTTACTTTTTAACTCATAAAATTATATAGTTTCAATTACTTTGGCGCTTCTAACGGGTAAAGATGATTCTACCAAATGGATTTAAACGAGTAAGATAAGTCTTTGTTGCGGGTTACTAGCAGAAGGACGGAGCCAAAGCGGTTTTCGTGAGTGTTTGAAACCCTAAAGATTTTTTAACGTAATATTATTTTTGAAAAAATATCGGTTTTTCTAAACGATTTTAAACGAACTCGATTTTTGAAATGTGTCAATTACTGCTCAAAATATTTTATACACCGATCATATTCGATCTTTCTTCTATCCTCGCCATCAAACGTATATACTCGTGATCATAAGTCATAACTTACTATATAAACCCGAAAGTTTCAATTAACCTCTTATTTAAATAGCATCATTTGATTTACACATGTTCCACTTTTTTTTTTTTTTTTTTTTTTTAAGTTAATTACATAAATCGTCTCGTGGTTTGGCCAAATTACGGATCTTGTCTATACTTTTTTTTCGGTGCGTTTCGTCCCTGTGGTTTATCTTACGGATTTTGTCCCGATCCGACCCAAATCATAAGTGTTTTGCGTTGTTAGTCATTCGTTAGTGCAATTCCTTATGTTTTGCGTGTTAGTCCTTCGTTAATAAATTTTGCAACTGTTAGTCCTTATTTTTAAAATATAGTTTTCCCATTAGTCCTCCGTTAATAATAGTTGTCGCTCGATTTTTACGCTTTTGTCCGTTTTATCCGTTTCGTTTGTTTTATCGGTTTTCCCTCGTTTTTTTTCGTTTTCGTCCGCTTTTACATTTTATCCCTATTCGCCTGCTTTTATATGCTTGCGTTTGTTTTTTACGTTTTGTCCGCTTTTATCCGCTTTTGTCTGCTTTTTATCCGCTTTCACCGCTTTTTACATTTTATTCGTTTTCGCCGCTTTTTAAGTTTTGTCCGCTTTTTCCGTTTTCGCTTGTTGTTTCACGCTTTTTCTGCTTTTTCTTACATTTTGAAAAAAAATATCAAATTTAAAAAAATGAATAAAAATTTCAAAAAAATTTGAACAAAAATATTTTTTCAAATATTTTTAAAAAAAACGGACATATTGAAAAAAATTTCGAAAAATATTTTTTCAAATAATTTTTTTTAAATCTTAAAATTTCCTAAAAATATTGAAAAACGGACATATTTTAAAAATATATATATATTTGAAAATATTTTTTATTCAAATTTTTTTTGAAACGGACAAAACGTAAGAAAACCGATAAAAACGCATTTAAAACGGACAAAACGTAAGAACAACGAACAAAACGAAGAAAATGGATAAAACATAAGAAAACGGACAAAAATTTAAGAAAACGTAAGAAAAACTGGACAAAACGTAAGAAAAATGGACAAAAACTATAAAAACGAAAGAAACGGACGAAAACGTAAAAAATGGGGAAACGGATAAAAACGAATCAAACGGTGAAAACTATTATTAATCTGAGGAACTAATTGGAAAACTATATTTTAAAAAATAAGGACTAACGGTGCAAAATTTATTAACGAAGGACTAACAAACAAAAAACACTTAACGGATCGCACTAACGAATGACTAACAACAAAAACACTTAACGGATTGGGTCGGATTAGGGACAAAATCCGTAAGATTTGTAAACCACGTAGACGAAACGCATTTGAAAAAAAAGATATAGACAAGATCCGTAATTTCACCAAACCACAAGACGATTTATGTAATTAACTTTTTTTTTTTTTTTTTTTTTTTACTTTATGATCTCGTTGTACCAATAATAATCACGACATGTATATTTTCTTAGGTCAATTTTATGGAACTTTGATTTGTGTTTTAAATATAATTGATTGGTTCAATACTATTACTTACCGTGAAATTAATTATATAGCGTATTTATGCTAATACTTGATAAAATAAAATAAAATTTTAACCTTTATATATTTGAGAAAGTTATATTACATATCAAACTTTTCTCATATCGATGACTCATCTCCATCATCAATCTAAAAAATTAATGACCGGATTAAAAACATTTTATTATTTCACATATTTTTATAATTTAAATATCTCTTAAACCGTTAATCGTTAAGCGAAAATATTTACACCGTCGCGACAAACGTTTAATTATATTTCATAGGCGGACTTTGATATCTTTCAAAAAGAAAAACTCGTTCTCTTCACATTTTTTTTTACGTTCTTGAAATTTGTATTTAAAAATCATATATGATTAAATACTAAATTGACTATCACATGCGATATTAGTGTTAAATCATATATGATATGTAATATCACATGTCATATTAGTGTAAAATCACATATAATATAAATATCATATCACATATAGAATATTACATATCATATAGTAAGATTTAACACCAATATCACATGTCATATTCAAATTAGTGTTTAATCATATATGATTTTTTAATGCAATTTTCACATGTGAACGTAAAAAATATGATTTTTAATCGAAAAAATTAAAAAAAAAAACGGAAAAATAAAAAAGCGTGAAAATTTTTTTTTGTCGAAATGATATATCAAAGTCTTATCTATAGAATGATAATTAAATGCTCGTCGTAATGATATATTTTTTTTCGTTTAACGATTAACGGTTTGAAAGAAATTTATATTTGAAAAAAAAATGATGAAAATGAGTTTTTTAAATTGTTGGAATTAATGGTAAAAAAAAATTTTTGTCCTCAAATTATCTTAAATCCATATATTTAGTGTAAAATATAAAACTCTCATTCTCCAAATATTAGTTATAGTTTTACATATCTTTTTAGTATAGAGGTCGCCTCATAATACGATGGTTGAGTTAGCTTTATTTTGGATAGTATTATTTTGGTATTTATCAAAGGATAAATTCTCATCATTCATATATTTTGATCTAATGGTGTTGATTAATTTAAGATTTAATATATAAACCAATTGTTTTGTTTTGTTTTTTTTTTTTTTTTTTTTTTTTGGTTTAATAAAGATAAAAAAAACTAAATATCAAATAAATCATTTTCAACCATTCATTTTTTCATCAAAACAATAAAATAAACTTCACCTTCAATTTTAAAAACTAAATATCTCACAAACCGTTGATCGTTAGACAAAACTAATCATACCATCACGACAAGCATAAAATTCCATTTATTTTGATATCGTATTCATATACTTTCGACGATTTTTTTTTTCCGACTTTTTTGTGGGTTTAGGGTTTACGGTTAGGGTTTAGGTTTTTAGGGTTTAGGGGTTTGACTTTTTTGGGTTAAGTTTTTTTTAAGGGTTAAGGGTTTAGGTTTTTTATGGTTTAGCGGATACGGTTTAGGTTTTTTTGGTTTAGCGGGTAGGGTTTTAGAGGTTTAGGGTTTGGGGTTTTTTATGATTTAGGGGTTAAGGTTTTTAGAGTTTAGGGTTTGTAGTTTAGAGGTTTTGTTAACACAAAAGAGTATTTTTAATATTTTCATTTATAGTTTAATATATCAAAACCCACAAAAACGATAAAAAATAAGTTCGTCGAAAATATACAATATTAAATCTCTATAAAAAGATAATTTTATTCTTGTCGCAATGGTATAATTAGTTTTATCTAACTATTAACGGTTTGTAAGATATTTAATTTTTAAATAAAAGGGTAAAAGTGAATTTAATTAATTTGAACAAAAATTGATGGTTGAGATCGATCCATTTGATCTTTTTTATGTGATCTTTATTATCTCATCCCCTCTTATTTATTCACTTTTTTTTTTCTTTTAATTAACGTTTTCCATATTAATTAATTTTTTGTATTCGTGTTTTTTTCTTCGATTTCATAAATTTTAAATGCTTTCATACGTTTTCGTCCGCTTTCATCGTTTCATTTGTTTTCGTCCGTTTTCATACGTTTCGTTAGTTTTGTTACGTTTCGCCCGTTTTCATCTCTTTTCATACGTATTCATCCGTTTTCACGTTTTCATACATTTTCGTTCGTTTTATTTCGTTTTCGACAATTTTTCGTCCGTTTTCAAACGTGTATTTACGCTTTTCATCCGTTTTCTTACGTGTATTTTTCATACCTTTTCGTCCGTTTTCAAACGTGTATTTACGCTTTCATACGTTTCATCTGTTTTCTTACGTTTTCTCCCACTTTTTCCGTTTCGTCACGTTTTCTTCCGTTTTCGTTCGTTTCATCGTTTCGTCCGTTTCTTTCTTTTCATCCATTTCCATACGTTTTCATCCGCTTTCATATGTGTTATTATGCTTTCATACATTTTCGTCAATCGTTTCTTACGTTTTATCCGTTTTAAATCGTTTTAAATGTTTCGACCGTTTCATCGTTTACGAATATAAAAGTGATATTCTGAATATCACAAGTGATATTTTTTTATATTCGGAATATCACACGTGATATTAAAAAAATCACAAGTGATATTCAGTATATCACAAGTGATATTCTGAATATCACAAGTGATTTTCAAATGATGTTTTGTAGCATGAAAATCACAAGTGACATTCAGAATATCACAAGTGATATTCAGAAAATTACATGTGGTATTCAGAATATCACAAGTGATATTCTAAAAATAACAAGTGATATTCTGAATATGGACAAAAACGTAAGAAAACGAACGAAAACGTAAGACAACGGATGGATACGTATGAAAACGAACAAAAACATAAGAAAATCACAAAGTGATATTCTGATAATTAATAAATATCACTTGTGATATTTAGAAACGTATGAAAATGGATGAAATCGAAAGAAAATGGATGAAAACGTTAGAAAACGGACGAATACATATGAACATGGACAAAAAGGAACAAAAGCGTAAAAACACGTTTGAAAACGGATGAAAACGTATGAAAAATGGACAAAAATGAAAGAAAACATATGAAACGGACGAAAACGAACAAAGACGTAGAAAACGGACGAAAATGGGCGAAAACGTAAGAGAACGGATGGAAACGTAAGAAAACGTATGAAAGCGTAAAAACGTCTGAAAACGGACGTAAACATATCAAAAATGGATGAAAACAAAAGAAAACGGACTAAAACGTATGAAAACGAACGAAAACGTATGAAAACGGACGAAAACGTATAAAAACGAACAAAAACGTAAGAAAACAGACAAACACGTATGAAAACGGGCGTAAACGGGCAAAAACGTAAGAAAACGGATGAAAACGTATGAAAACGGACGAAAACATATGAAGACGTATAAAAACGTATGAAAAAGCATGAAAACGTATGAAAAAAAAGCGTGAATTAAAAAATGTGAATTGAAAATAAATGTGAATTAAAAGAAAAATAATAATAATAAAAAAGACTTGAGTTAAAATAAAAAAACGTTAATTATAAAAAGACAAAAAAAAAGATGAATAAAAAAAATGAACTTATGTTAAAATATTAAATCTTATGTTAGTTTCTACTATTAGATTAAACTAATTAAATGGTGAGAATTTATTTTTTGATAAACATCAAAATAAAGGTAATCAATTTAACTTTTCTAATGGTGAATATACAATCTTACACACATGTAACTCTAAAATAGAAATTACATAAGAAATTTAATTGTTGTGGAGAATTCAAATTCATTTATGTATTAAGAAAAATGAGCGGGGATACTCGCGCGTTGCTGCGGAAATGTTGTGTTAATCTAAATTCGAAATGAAATCATTATAAAAAAAAGTATTTTTGTTATTATAGACTAAATATGCAAAATGTCGATAACCACAAATTTATTTTTATTTTATTTTTTTCCATTGGCCACGGAGTTTCACATGCGACGACTCCGGCCTATCCAAAAAGGTAGTCGCCCTGAAATTAATCGGCTCGCAATGTCGAGTCGAAAACACAAATTTAAAAAGAAAAAAAATAAAAATAATAAATAAATAAATAAATAAATAAATTAAAATTGTTCAAAACACTGTAGCACAACAGTGCTTTGAACAGTGGCAAAAAAATTACCCTTTAAATACATAGTATAATATGTACATAACTATTTAATACTTAGGGCATCCACTATGGTTACATTTTATAAAGCTTTAAAAATTTAATATTTCATGCCACATCATTATTTTATAAACCTTTTGTGTTAATAAACCTATCTCCACTATGGTACAAACATTTTAAAGCTTTATAATTTTTCACATAACACATGCATTAAATATCTTGAGACTAAAGAGGTCTAAGTTTTGGGCCTTTGCGCCACATGTATACGTGAAATAAAAATTCACTATGGTTGAAATGAATCATAAACCTTTTCAACAATTATAAACCTATTCTTGGACCTCTCATAGTGGATGCTCTTAGTTTATAATTAAATTTTTAAATAAAAAACTTATTAATTAATAGGACAAATAAAGGAACGGAGCCACTATTTAAACTTTCTATTAAATAGTGATTATCAAGAGACAAATTAAATCTTATTAATAGAACAAAGAGGTCAGTTATTTTGCATACTTTTATTTTTGTGTTTATCAAGGGACAAATCACCATCATTTATCAAGATTGATTTAATGGTGAGAATTAATCTAAAAATTAATATGTCAACTTAAGTTCATATTTTTTTCCTTACCTTTTTCTTGTCTTTTTATCTTTCTTATTTTTTCACATTATTTTTGTCTTTTTTTAATTCACGTTTTTTCTTGCTTTCATACGTTTTCGTATGTTCCATACGTTTAGCACTGCTTTTCATACATTTTCGTCCGTTTTCATATTTTTTCATCTATTTTGATCGTTTTAGTCCATTTTCTTACATTTTCTCCCGTCTTCATACGTTTTCGTCCGTTTCGTACGTTTTCGTCCGTTTTCTTGCGTTTTCGTCCATTTTTCATACGTTTTCGTTCATTTTCATACGTTTTCATCCGTTTTCATACATTTTTTACACTTTCATACAATTTCATCCATTTTCATATATATTCGTTCGTTTTTCTACGTTTTTGTTCATTTTCATTCATTTTTGTTCGTTTTTAAATTTTTTCGCCTCTTCAGACGTTTTTGGCCTCTCTGAATATCACAAGTGATTTTCTGAATATCACAAGTGATATTATGTGATATTTAGAATATCACAAGTGGTATTCTGAATATCACAAGTGGTATTCTGTGATATTCAAAATATCACAAGCGATATTCTAAATATCACAAATGATTTTTTCGAATATCACAAGTGATTTTCAACAAATATTTTGTAACATGAAAATCACAAATGATATTCAGAATATCACAAGTGATATACTGAATATCACAGAATATCTGATATTTAGAAACGTATGAAAACGGACGAAAATGTAAGAAAACAAACGAAAACGTAAGAAAACGGACGAATACGTATGAAAACGGACGAATACATATGAAAACGGAAGAAATGTATGAAAACCAACGAAAACGTAAGAAACCAAACGAAAACGTATGAAAACGAAAGAAAACGGACGAAAATGTATGAAAACGGACGAAAACATACGAAAATGTCTGAAAACGTATGAAAACCGAAGAAAACGTATGAAAGTGAAAAAATTGTGAATTTGAAATTTAAAAAAAACGTGAATTAAAGAAGTTAATTTAAAATATAAAATAAATAAATAAATAAATTAAAAAAAAAGACAAAAAAAATTGTGAATTAATAAAAAAGACAAAAAGACAAGAAAAAAACATTGATTTAGATTGACATATTAAATATTAAGTTAATCTCCACCATTAAATCAAACTAAATAGTTGATGGGAATTTATTCCTTAGTAAATACCAAAATAAGAGCAAAGAAATAAAAAATTTCTCTAAAACAAATAACGAAACGACATTTAAACTTTTCTAATGAATTGTGGTGGGGGAAACATTTTTAATAAATGTATATCATGATAATTACTAGTAATTTCTAAAATGATGAATACCATTTTTTTTTAAACTCAACCAAACACTAGTTGATCGAGTTCAAAATTGATTTATTTAAACACGATACAAAATCAAACATAAGTTCAAAAAAAAAAAGAAAAATCTAACATATAATTAATCAGCCAAATCTGTTCGTTTTTACCGCCTTTAGTAGTGTAAGAGCAATAGGTATGATAACTTGTGTTATGGAATAACACCGTGTTACATCAGCGCTATATCAATTTTAACATTTTAACATTAATACTAAAAAAAATACCTCTTATTATAACACCACTTCAACACCATATTTCGAGCTTCATTAAAAAAAATTAGAAAAAAAATAAAAATAAATAAAAACCGTTATAAATTACAATTTAAACCCTTTAACTAATTTTTCATTTATAACATTACCTCATAAATAATATTTCATTCATTAAAGTCTATTACAAATAAAAGAATAAGAAAATAAAAACATACGAAAATTTTAAAATATACGGAAATTTAAAAAATATACGAATTACAAATACTTATTCATCTTGTTCTTGTTCAGTTCTTGTTGTTGTCGAAGATGTTTTTCTCAAAGATGCTCCATAACATTTTGTTGGAGACTAGTATGCGTATCTCTTTCACGTATTTCTTTTGCCTTTCGACGTTGGACATCACATCTGTCAACCCACATTCGTTGCCTCATACATATTTCTTTTGTTGGAGACTAGTATGCTCTCTCATTTAGCAAATATTCATCAAACGCATCGGGTGAGGTATCGTATGCCAATTGGCGTATGGCGGCTGTACACTTCATAGTAACACTTATACTCATTCGACCCGTACAATCGGGTGCTTGGCTAAAGAATTGAAAATGACTTGGAAGAGGATCAGAAGTATAAGATTCAATACCTTTGAATATTTCTAGAAATAGTTTCCGGATCATACGATATCTTCTTCGAAAAGTCACGTGCAAATACTTACAACCTTAATTGAAATAGTCGTTCATCAAACGTGCTTGAAAGAACCTCACATTCACGGTAGATCGGGTTACGGGTTAAGTGAGGTCGAGTGCTTCTTGTTCTAACTGTGGTGATATTTATACGCAACCATCATAAAGTATACGTCAGTTTGGTCATCTACATCGGACCAGTTGTTACGTTCTTCGTCATTTTGATTCGGATTCATTGTGAAAGACCAAGTTTTTTTTGTTAGAGATGAAGTATATGAATTTGAGTTTAAGTTGTGGAAAAAAAAGTTTGGTATAAGTGGGTATTTATATTAGTTAGACTAAAATACACCGTTGGTCCCTAAACTTGGCAAGGTGCACCGTTCTGGGACAAAACTGGGCCTTTTCATCGCCATAGGTCTAAAACATGGCCATTAAGTGCCAGATTAGTCCTTTGACAAAGTCAAAGTCTGATTTTTGTTTTGTAGTCGAGGGTATTTTAGTCCATACATATTTATACTTTTATAACACATTTATATTTTACCCCTTCATCTTTCATTCTCTTCATCATCTACCCAAATCATTCATCTCCCAAAATCATCATCTCCCCCAACATCATCCTGGTCATCATCTCCCCAACATAATCATCATCTCCCCAGTAACAATTAGGTAGTGTTTGATAACAACTTAATGTGTCTTAATTGAAAAATAGGTAAGCTAATTAAGTCACCAAATTGATGTTTGTTTAGTGCTTAAAACTAACATGTGACCTTCTAGAAAAAGTCATGGAGATGAGGGTCTACAAATTAAGTCATTCCATTTATTCTAATTTTACATATTTGCCCTCACACTTCTTAACTTTATTTCAAATAAAAGGGTATAACAGTAATTTTTTATAATTCGGACACTTTATTCAAAGACACAAAACAAACAACTATTTATTCATCTACAAATGACATCATATATCTAGACAGACACTTTAATTTAACAGGACTTAATAAAAAAACTAAACAAACAGGCCCTTAATGTGTTTCATATGCTCTTCCTTAACACCAACTACTGTATTATCTTTAAATAGCAACTACTATTTCAGCAATGTTAGTTGCGAGTATTACCTAACAGTAACAACACACAAAAATTAACTTTCTAATATAGTATAAACATATTTGATCATAAAAATTCTAACACAGTGTAAATATATTTGATCATAATAGATGCAGGTAACACTGTCACTCATTAATGTTTCTGATAAGAAGTCTACCTTTCTGAATCCTACTGCAGCAGGAGTGAAGACTTTCATTTGTTTTTCCAATGGAAGAGAAGAGAACAATGGTAAGATCAAAAGTTTCTGGTTCGCTTCAGGTAATTTCTTAAGATTCTCACGCACAAGAGACTCGATAGATTTGATCTCTTCTTGACCAGAAAGAAATACAAGTATATCACCAGGTCCCTCTTCCAAATGTATCTAAAAAAGCAAAGTTTTTAAAAAGGGTAGTTAATATCCACTGGAAATTGTCGCCCATGGACATGAACAGCTTTCGCACCACTAAAATACTCAGAGAATCCACGGGCATCCAAACTAGTAGACATGATACTTTAATGGATTCAACTTTTTCGCTAGTTGCTTAAAACTGCTGCTGCTAGTTTGACCATCATTTTCTTCTTTCACCAAAACACCATCGTTGGACTTCACATGATCATTATTAGATGCATTAGAACTTCGAGATCTCTTCTTTTGTACATCTTTCAAAGAAACCTAGCAACACATCCGTCTCGCACGGTCCTTTCATGAGCTTCATCAACGACTATAACCGAGTACCTTGAAAGATACGGATCCAAAAGTGCTTCCACGAGCATATGCAATCCTAATCGACTTAAAGTTTACAATCATGCAAGAAGAGCCTATGTGATTCTAAAAATGGATGCGTGTAACATCATAAACATACAAGCGTGTGCACTATGCAACAACTCAATCTTGTTTGGGTATAGTCATTCATCTCGGGACAAACGACCTCTCACAACATTTTATTTATTACGCCTACAGCTGAGGAGGATAAACCACATTGTAGGAAAACATAAACAAGGAAAACATTTTCAGGCAAGCTTAGATATTTAAGTAGCATATGGTCTTCTCTTCATCCACATTATTTCTAATTGATATAGTTCAGACTTGCAGGCTTGAAGCATAAAATATTTGAATATACAGAAATGCTACAAGATGTGCAACTTGTTTATTCACCTCAATAACAGTCCGCCCGTCATGTACTTAATCCTCGTTGACATGGAGGTCACATCTTCAAACCTAATGGACTACCCAACCTTTAGCCCCAACTCAACACCACATTCTTTCAGCAACACGTCTTGGTTGAGTGATTCCCATAATTCCTCCATCTCGGCAAAACCCTCCATTAAATAAATATTGGGGTAACTCTGTCATAAGAAAATATATACAACCGACAAGTTAGAGGTTAGAACTAGGTGTAAAAATCCTAATAAGGTCAATGGACATGAAAATACGCCCTTTCATCCCGTCTTCGGAAAGAAAACCATATGAGGGGCTTTCCTGATTGGATATGGGTCATTATGTACGAGTAGCAAACATTCATAGCCCAACACCATGGCCACAAAAATGCTAGCTTAACTGTCACAATTCTCAAATTTTGGTCATTTCTTAAATTAAATATGCATCATATTAATTCATTCATGGCATTTCATTTCACATTTAATCGCGTAATTTTTATATTAAATAAACTTTATCGCGTGAGTTATTATTTTGTATATTTAACCGTTACTTTCAAAAATGATCCCGAGGTATTTTTAAACTTACATTTAGTTCATAAAAACTATATTTTAGTTTTCCTAGTGTTTCAAATTTATTTGGTACATTAATCGTTAAAGTTTAATTATTACGTCGTTTTCTTAAAAATTGTACGATAATTATTTTATCACCAATTTTCACAAGGAAAGTATTTTACAATTTTATTATCTCATTACATTCTATTTTGACCTATTAAAACTTACTTGTACCAAAACTTCCATTTACCTTAACTTAACTTTATTTTACTTACACTTTCTTATACTTGTACAAGTAAATATATATACAATATAAAAAAAAAAAAAAAAAAAAAAAAAAAAAAAAAAAAAAATTTGGGAACCAATCCCCTAAAATCCGGCCTATGGGGGGAGGTAGTCAAAATTTGGTAGACTTTTCCTACATAACTAGATTTACACTCATATTAGTTACTTCATTCATTTCACTTTCATTTTATTCAAGATTTTACTCTTCTTTTTTTTTTCTTCTCTCTATAAACCGGCCTTATGAGGATGTCAAGAAGGGATCAAAGATTTTTTTATCAAGTTCAAGCAAATCAATCTAGTATATACTCTATATAAGGTTTTGAAATAAAAACCAAGAGTATTTAGGCTAAACCTTGTTACTTTCACCTCATCATTTTCACTAGTAAGCTTGTTTTTATCATTTTCATGTTTCCTTTTCATTTTCATATGTTTCTTTTCATTTTGGAACTAATATGCATGATATGTGATTTATACCATTTTTTTATGATTTATTGAGTTATATATATACATATTGGTCATCCTATAAATATTCCCATGGTATTCTTTGGTCTTGATGGTGATTAGGAACCCATGACACCCTAAGAAGGTGTATGGTAGGATTAGATTAGTTTTGGAGTTGATTTGAAGGGATTAGAATAAGTTTTGTCCGAGAAAAACTATTTTCGATAACTATATATTTGGTTCTGTCCTTAATTCGAATTTCTGGAAAATCCGACAGTTAGTACGAAGTTTTGGCCTTGATATTTAGAAAATATACTTTAAAACGAATCCGTGGCGCTTGAACGGATTAAACGGAGTTATAACGGCCGTGGTGAATTTTTAAAGTTTGACGACTAAACGTACACTTTTCGTAAAATTCACTTTCTGCTTTTAGTATTTTCGGGTCAAAACGAGCCTTAAGCTTCACAAATTATTTCGACTTATCAAAATATATTAGTTTACTTGATACGAAGCTAAGGACATATTTTACGTGAAAACGGATTTGAAACGACAAATATATGCACGTTTTATAAAGTTGCCGTAACTATTATTTTCCGAAAAATTATATTATTTCTACGATTCAAGTATTTCATTAGTTGTAAGGGCTATGTTTGCGGCGATTTTAACTATGATGCAAAACTTTTGGAACAAATTGTCTTCTAGTAAAATCAAGTTCACCGCCATATTTTTCAAAACAAAAGCCGTTTGTCAAGCGGAGTCATAATAAATTATTTACGGATGTTCAAACTTGGCGAAACTCATTTTCGCACACAATTAGCAAAACCACCATCTTTAACCCTTGATATCTTTATGGTCGAGACCTTTTGGACGAAAACTCCCGAATCGAAACTTCTAGATATTGATACAAACTTTCCAAAACCGTCGAGTTCGTTCTCTAACGATCGACGACACTATTTTACGACTACTTTTCCGAGCCATTTTGTTACTTTTATAAAAATTCCGACGACATTGTTTTGCGACGAAAAGTGGTAATTTCACCAAAAATCATTATAAAACCATTGTAGGATGACATTTTGACGTAAAAGCTGGTAAAGTCATTTTTGAAGGGTCTAGACGTCAAAAGAGTATTTTTCGACGATTAGTAATATTTTCAAAACTCGCTAATGGTATAAATAACATACGAAGTGCATGCATAACATTACATTGCAACTCATTGCATATCATATCATTCGTGATAGGTCCCGTTAACACATCACATTATACCTCGGTGTACTCACTTTTGTCATCGCCTCGCTTTATCAAGTGAGTAATCACATCCCTTTTACCGCTTTTACTATATTTTGGGGTCGAATGCATGAACCATACTTGAATTAAATTGATCCTTACTTGTGAACTCTTTTGACTTGAACTCGAATCAATCCTTGAACTTAATTACGAAATTATGACTTATTTGAACTTATTGAACCGTGACGTGTTATGACCTTGTCCTAAAGTCTCCAATGTTCGAGCATCACTATAAAGTCTCCCATGTTCGAGCATCACTATATAGACACCTTTGTTCGTAGTGTATCTTTGGGAAGAGGCACCCAAAGGTATCTTTGGGAAGAGGCACCCAGTGTATCTTTGGGAAGAGGCAAGAGGCCCAAAGAGGTCTTTGGGAAGAGGCACCCAAGATAACTTTGGGTAGTGGCACCCACAATTTGGTTTCATCGGTAGCATTCCCGAATTATTATATTCGTGGCACTATATTGGGAACTATTATGACCACTTACACTTGATTACTTGACGCTATAATTTTTGTGCAATGGGTTGTGTACACAGGTTGCAAGTTTTGTATGGGCGAATTTGGAACCGAGTGGATACACAATGCCTTTGCTTTGAGAACTATTTTTCGTTGACCGAAAGCTTTGTATATTTTTCTTACGAGTTTTCTTATTTCACTAAACGTGTTTACTCACCAACTATTTTCATAGTTGACCCGTTTTCTCTCATGCATTTCGGTGATCGTTAGTAGCTTTTCTATCAAGTCTTGCATAAAGAAGTTTTCACTTGTCGCTACAAGTCGTATGTAATAAAACTCAATATTTTGGAATCTAAACTTTGTAATATATTTGCCGATGACGGCTAAACCGGTATTGTAATGGTGTATTATTTCTTTTAATATTAATGTTGGTATGTTCTATTATCTTGTGCTTATGTTCCTTCCGTTACACCTCGTGTTTCAGCCTCCGTGAGGTGTGACAGATTGGTACCAGAGCCAAAGGTTATAGAGAATGCCGATTTTTCAAAAATAAAATCACAAATATAACCGGAATAAATTTTTTTTTTATTATTTTATTAAACATTGAACACCATTCGAGTCAACTAGTCCTATCGTTGCATCGTTACTCATAAATTATACATAGCCCGATCAACTATGTCTAATTTATGAAGAACCATGCAATGATAAGAAGGGTAATTTTAAATCATGTTTGGTCGAGTCTTTTGAGTCCGGTCACCGAAGTTGCATTGGTCGGGTGGGTATGCATAGCATGTTTTACGCTCACGTCTACATTACCGCACCTTGTTCATGTCTTCTTTTCCATCTTTCGACTTGTTAGACATAACATGTCTCTGCTCTCGCCATGTTTCGATCACTATAACACATTACCACCGCTCGCACCTCATCGACTTCGTTAGAATGTCGTTTACTCAACCCGATGTTTTGGTCCTCAGAGGATCATGGCTGCAAGAAACACACGCTCGTGGAGGTAACAACAACGGCAACCCAAACAACAATGACAATCCGGACAACAACGCTGCGGAATAGCGGATCTACTCACTCAAATTATAACACATCTCGATGCTAGACGAACCAACAACGGAGAAGGTACTTCAAACGCGGTCAAGGATGCAGCTACAAACTTTCATGACATGCAAGCCAATGGAATTTCATGGTAATCGAGGGTGCCATTGATCGCTAACTTTGTTCGAGAATGTTGAGTCGAAGCTTAGTATCACGAAATGTCTTGAAGGAAACAAGGTTGAGTTCTCTGTTGGTCTACTACGTGGTCGAGCATTGACCGGTGGAACAACCAACTACGAGACTAGAGGAAGAGGGTCGCAAATGCATTATCTTGGGAAGCATTCAAGAAACTACTAATTGATGAGTACCGCAGAAAGATGAAGTGCGTAAACCGGAAGAAGAATTTTGGAATCACTTGATGGTAGGAGTAGAGATCGACAAGTACACGATCCGGTTCCACGAGCTAACTAGGATGGTTCCTCACATGGTTTCCACCGTGGAGAAGTTGATTGACCGATATATATGGGATTGATATCGGAAATTAGAGGATGTCACTGTCGAAACCAACCACTCGCAAGTCACGTGAGTATGGCGTATCGCTGACGAATGATGTGATCGTGTCCGGAGAACTAACAAAAGCAAACGACAATGGACGAAAGCGACGGGAGGATCACCAGGAAACCGAGACCGAATCAAGAAAACAAGAGGCGAATAACCCGTAACTATGGGCGATCACCCAGAGCGCAAAGGATATGCAGTCCACATCCTTTGTGCACTCGATGTAATTATCATCACTTAGAGAGCGCCCAAGGTGCGACAAATGTGGACAGACGGCCACTTCGCGAAAAATTGCTCAAACAGGCGGGAAATCAAGGACAAAGAAAAGCATGTTACGAGTGTGAAGTCTAGATCACCTTCGCAATACCGCCCAAAGTCGAAAAGAACTCCCAATCAAGGAGGAAATCGTCCAAACTGGCGTTGGCAATAGAGGCCCACAAGATCGAACATTGAAATTCCTCCCGCACGTGGTCGAGCATTCTATCCGGGTACCGAGGAAGCCCGCAACGCTTAACGGGTACATTCTTTCGAACAACTACCTTATTTCGCATGCGACATGATTTTGAGTGCATAACTTCCTTCCAATCTTTACACGCTCACGACATTGATTAATTTGAGACCTATTGATATCGACCTTAGTTGTTATATATTTTGTTGATTGGATTTGATTGTGTAAGCAAATCGAATATCGAGCGAATCTTTCAAAAGACTTCATTCAAGGATGTGGCATCCTACCTTTCTAACAACTTGTTTCCTAGCTTGATCTAGTGACGCTCTTGTTTGATGAGTTGCGAAAATCAAGCTAAGAGACAAGTTTACTCAAGTCGGTTTAGTTTAATCTCATGACGCTTCTTGTTTGATGAGTTGTGAGATTAAATTAGAATCGACTACCTAAAGGTCTTTGAGAGCTACGTTCGATATTGGATAAGTTTACCCTATCAAATCGATCACGGCACGCACTTAGTTGAATGGGGAACCATGCGCATGGGCATTGATATGATCATTTAGACTGCTCAGACGATCATGAACTTTTAGAACTCTTGTCGAGGTTCGGACCATAGTATCGTTAATCGAATCACGGGACGTGATTCACGACATGGGAAGAATGTCACAATTCTCAAATTCGGTCATTTCTTAAATTAAATATGCATCATATTAATTCATTCATGGCATTTCATTTCACATTTAATCGCGTAATTTTTATATTAAATAAACTTTATCGCGTGAGTTATTATTTTAAATATTTAACCCGTTACTTTCAAAAATGATCCCGAGGTATTTTTAAACTTACATTTAGTTCATAAAAACTATATTTTTAGTTTTCCTAGTGTTTCAAATTTATTTGGTACATTAATCGTTAAAGTTTAATTATTACGTCGTTTTTCTTAAAAATTGTACGATAATTATTTTATCACTCAATTTTCACAAGGAAAGTATTTTTACAATTTTTATTATCTCATTACATTCTATTTTGACCTATTAAAAACTTACTTGTACCAAAAACTTCCATTTACCTTAACTTAACTTTATTTTACTTACACTTTCTTATACTTGTACAAGTAAATATATATACAATATAAAAAAAAAAAAAAAAAAAAAAAAAATTTTTTTTGGGAACCAATCCCCTAAAATCCGGCCTATGGGGGGAGGTAGTCAAAATTTGGTAGACTTTTCCTACATAACTAGATTTACACTCATATTAGTTACTTCATTCATTTCACTTTCATTTTATTCAAGATTTTACTCTTCTTTTTTTTTTTCTCTCTATAAACCGGCCTTATGAGGATGTCAAGAAGGGATCAAAGATTTTTTTATCAAGTTCAAGCAAATCAATCTAGTATATACTCTATATAAGGTTTTGAAATAAAACCAAGAGTATTTAGGCTAAACCTTGTTACTTTCACCTCATCATTTTCACTAGTAAGCTTGTTCTTATCATTTTCATGTTTCCTTTTCATTTCATATGTTTCCTTTCATTTTTGGAACTAATATGCATGATATGTGATTTATACCATTTTTCATGATTTATTGAGTTATATATATACATATTGGTCATCCTATAAATATTCCCATGGTATTCTTTGGTCTTGATGGTGATTAGGAACCCATGACACCCTAAGAAGGTGTATGGTAGGATTAGATTAGTTTTGGAGTTGATTTGAAGGGATTAGAATAAGTTTTGTCCGAGAAAACTATTTTCGATAACTATATATTTGGTTCTGTCCTTAATTCAATTTCTGGAAAATCCGACAGTTAGTACGAAGTTTTGGCCTTGATATTTAGAAAATATACTTTAAAACGAATCCGTGGCGCTTGAACGGATTAAACGGAGTTATAACGAAGCCGTGGTGAATTTTTAAAGTTTGACGACTAAACGTACACTTTTCGTAAAATTCAGCTTTGTCGCTTTTAGTATTTTCGGTCAAAACGAGCCTTAAGCTTCACAAATTATTTCGACTTATCAAAAATATATTAGTTTACTTGATACGGCTAAGGACATATTTTACGAGAAAACGGATTTGAAACGACAAATATATGCACGCTTTTATAAAGTTGCCGTAACTATTATTTTCGAAAAATTATATTATTTCTACGATTCAAGTATTTCATTAGTGTAAGGGCTATGTTTATGCGCTTTTAACTATGATGCAAAACTTTTGGAACAAATTGTCTTCTAGTAAAATCAAGTTCACCGGCCATATTTTTCAAAACAAAAAGCCGTTTGTCAAGCGGAGTCATAATAAATTATTTACGGATGTTCAAACTTGGCCGAAACTCATTTTCTGCACACAATTAGCAAAAACCACCATCTTTAACCCTTGATATCTTTATGGTCGAGACCTTTTGGACGAAAACTCCTGAACTGAAACTTCTAGATATTGATACAAACTTTCCAAAACCGTCGAGTTCGTTCTCTAACGATCGACGTACACTATTTTACGACTACTTTTCCGGAGCCATTTTGTTACTTTTATAAAAATTCCGACGACATTGTTTTGCGACGAAAAGTGGTAATTTCACCAAAAATCATTATAAAACCATTGTAGGATGACATCTTGACGTAAAAACTGGTAAAGTCATTTTTGAAGGGTCTAGACGTCAAAAGAGTATTTTTCGACGATTAGTAATATTTTCAAAACTCGCTAATGGTATAAATAACATACGAAGTGCATGCATAACATTACATTGCAACTCATTGCATATCATATCATTCGTGATAGGTCCCGTTAACACATCACATTATACCTCGGTGTACTCACTTTTGTCATCGCCTCGGTTTATCAAGTGAGTAATCACATCCCTTTTACCGCTTTACTATATTTTGGGGTGAATGCATGAACCATACTTGAATTAAATTGATCCTTACTTGTGAACTCTTTTGACTTGAATATTTGAACTCGAATCAATCCTTGAACTTAATTACGAAATTATGACTTATTTGAACTTATTGAACCGTCGTGTTATGACCTTGTCCTAAAGTCTCCAATGTTCGAGCATCACTATAAAGTCTCCCATGTTCTGAGCATCACTATATAGACACCTTTGTTCGTAGTGTATCTTTGGGAAGAGGCACCCAGTGTATCTTTGGGAAGAGGCACCCATCTTTGGGAAGAGGCACCCAAAGTATCTTTGGGAAGAGGCACCCAAGGGTCTTTGGGAAGAGGCACCAGGAGTATAACTTTGGGTAGTGGCACCCAACTTAATTTGGTTTCATCGGTAGCATTCCCGAATTATTATATTCGTGGCACTATATTGGGAACTATTATGACCACTTACACTTGATTACTTGACGCTATAATTTTTGTGCAATGGGTTGTGTACACACAGTTGCAAGTTTTGTATGGGCGAATTTGGAACTGAGTGGATACACAATGCCTTTGCTTTGAGAACTATTTTTCGTTGACCGAAAGCTTTGTATATTTTTCTTACGAGTTTTCTTATTTCACTAAACGTGTTTACTCACCAACTATTTTCATAGTTGACCCGTTTTTCTCTCATGCATTTCAGGTGATCGTTAGTAGCTTTTCTATCAAGTCTTGCATAAAGAAGTTTTCACTTGTCGCTACAAGTCGTATGTATTAAAACTCAATATTTTGGAATCTAAACTTTGTAATATATTTGCCGATGATGGCTAAACTAGTATTGTAATGGAGTATTATTTCTTTTTAAATATTAATGTTGGTATGTTCTATTATCTTGTGCTTATGTTCCTTCCGTTACACTCGTGTTTCCTAATCCGCAACATTACATAAAAATCACAAGCGGTTGGATTATCGAAATGGAAGCTACCACAAGGCAATACAGTAATTCAATACCAATAAGACACTTGATAAGTCATTAACATCATTATATCATAATTAAAATCAGTCATCGTAGTTTTATTAAAGCAGGTAAAATATAAGAAAATGGAGTAACTTATAAATACCATTTTGCTAGTTGGCCTTCTCAAAAAGTCTGAGCTTCCAATATTCAAACAAATGGAATTGATTCAAATATTCAAACAAATGATTATTTAGCACTTCGTCTTGGTTACAGTTTGTAAGGCAAGATGGGAGTGTTTGAAATTTGGGAGATGATGATTTGGGGAGATGAATGATTTGGGTAGATGATGAAGAGGATGAAAGATGAAGGGGTAAAATATAAATGTGTTATAAAAGTATAAATGTGTATGGACTAAAATACCCTCGACTACAAAACAAAAATCAAACTTTGACTTGGTCAAAGGACCTGTAACGAGTGAAAAACTTGAAATAGGACCCTCAACGATGAAAAGGCCCAGTTTTGTCCCATCGTGATGCTTCTGTACAAGTTTAGGGACTAACGGTGTATTTTAGTCTATTAGTTATTAAAGGTTTAATTTTTTTTTTAATCTTTGTTTACAAATATAGCCATTACATAACGTATAGGGGCTGATTATGTAATTATTATTTTTTTTGAATTTGAAATTAAATTAGCCGTTGAATGGCTGAGGGTTAATATTTTTTTTCCTTTATCTCTTCCGACGCATGTTGCCATAACAACGTTGGTCATAATGCAACACCTAATGCCGGAACGATGGTATAATAACGCCGGTTCAAAACGTGCCATGTTATCATAACGCCGAGTGACGCGTTATTAGACCGTATGCTCTAAGAAAGGCTCAAAAGTTGAACGTGATGTATGACTTTGACTAATTAATTATTTTTTAAGACTCTAAAATCCCACTAATATTAATGGAAAGATTGTCAACGACAAGTGATTACATAGTACTTGCTTTTGGTTAGAACAAAATTGACTGTTTTTTAGTTTAGCAATTTATCATGTTATAAAAGTATTTGTTTCACGTGGTTGGCATGCCCGTAGAAGATCGTGCGTGTTTCTTTCTTTAAGCCTCATTACTAATAATTACGTGTGATTATGCTTCATTATAGACTCAAAAATGAGCCTTTTGACTTGTTTATTGTGAAGTCAAACATGTGTTAATATTACTCCATTTCTATGTGAATTCATCAAATTCTTTATTTTTTGTCAACCCCGTGTGAGAATGTATGATGAAAATGATAAACTTTAGGGATCATGGTTGTTTATGTTGAACCGCATATACTAATCACAGAAAAGATCATGCTTAAAAAGATCTCGGTAGAAGCTCTCATTTTAAAAATTGCGACTAACGTCAGAGATCATGATTATTATTATGAAACATCAATTAATCATAGATGAGAAGAGGCATGTGTAAATAATAACTCATCACTTTCAAAACACAACAACCCCAAATACCTCATAATTATTATTTTATGATACAAAGTGTATATATTTGACCAATTTAAATGTATTTTCATTGCATGTATGAAAGCACAAGGTGCAGTCACGAGGGAAGCTGGCCATCCCAGTGTGGCACTCTCCAAACCCTTCGTCATTGCACCGCCCTATAGCCTCGCGAGTGATATCGCCAAGGAACTGGCGAATGCCAAATGTGAAAAGACCTTGAACTTTTGACCGTTGCAATGAAACGGATACTTCTCTTTTCTTTTCATTTTGTCAAAAAAAATAAAAAAATATATATACAATATTTTTAAACAATCATTTTTCTTTTTTGGGTAAAAGGTTTTCCCGTTAAAATGTATTACTCTAAAAAATAATTAACTATATAGGATGAGGGTGAATTCTACATATCAGCCCGTTACAGGCAAACAAACGCACCTATTGTGCTTCAAACAAAATCTATCATAAGAGAGACATACCAATCTTATGAACCTACCAAAATAAAATGTCAACAACAAAACTACAATTACTTCCTAACTCAATCACGGATATGGATGTCCTACTCGTCACAGAAAGCAAGTTGTTTCTCAGTTAAGTCATCAACATCATACTCGTAACCATCATAATCTTCATACTCAAAGAGACTTGCATCATTAACTACTCCATCAGCATGATTCGGGTTAGCCATATATCGAGCCATGTCATCATTAATATCCTCGACTTCATCATTATATGAATCTTCCCTTTGCTTTTCCTTAATAGTACTAGGTTCTGATGAGGTTTAATTTTATACGTTTTTAAAGGGTCATTAGCCTTTAAATTCGTACATATTTGATCATTTACTATCCTAAATCGTTTCTATTTGAGTTTTAGGCACTTGGGAAGCAAATGCTGAAAATTGGAACATTTACGGCTCGATTGGACAATAAAATGACAAAGTCAAGAAAACGTCACAAAAAGGAGATGTGATGGCGTCAGGATTACTAAGTGATACTGTTACTTGAAGAGCAACGAAGAAGACCAAGTTATAATTTTATCAAGTGACGATTCAGAAAATGAAGACGGTCTTGAGCTGACGGTGTAGGGACCAGAAAAGTAAAGAATGACGGCGTCATAAGGCGACGTCGTCACAATAAGGCGTCTACAGTTCTCAAAACCCTAATGACGGCGAGCTGACATCGTCACACTTAAAAAGTGACGTCGTCACAAGTGTAAATATATATATATTTTTTGTATTTTTCTCATTCAAATAAACATCTTGGAGTGCAAATTGGAGAACCTAGAGAACTACGAATTTCACAGATTTTGTAAGGGTTTTTAGCCCCCTTAACTTCCTATGTTTTATTAAAGATAAGTTATTCAATCCTTAATCATTACAATATGTATATGTGTTGTGTGATTATTTGTTTATCTTCTCTTCTATATAACATGTTAGGCTAAATTTATTAGTGTTTATTTAGATGTGAATGAAACTTAGTTATTAGTTATTGATTGCCGTCTCTTGTTTTGATTAGTTTTTATTGCGTTACGAGTAGAAAAACTTGCTAGATCTTAGGATATTTGCTTGAACGTCCGACTAAACGCCCCACTAGCATAGAGTTAGTGTGTTGTTCGTTATATTTAATGCGTGAATTGCGTTCGCTGACATCGATATAGACTCGACGAGGACTAAAAGTCATAGTGTTATGGATTGACAACCCTTAGCGATTGATATTAAGGAATACAACGTGCTAATGAAAACAAGAAAGTGACAATTCAACTAATCAATAAGAGATAACTAGAGAGTAGTGAGATTTTAAGTAAATACATTTTATCTATCATACGAGTTCACCAATTATTCTTTTCGAAATTTTAGTTTAATTAGTAGTTATAAAACCAAACTCTTCAAACCCCGAAATTTTACTTTGCTTTCTAAAAAATATAAAAATACAAAAATAATCATCCCTCAACCTTTAGACTTAATTTGTCATACATTTCGAGCCTACCCAAACTATTCCCCTAGAGAACGATCAATCTCTCGTGTCTTACCTATACTACACTACAACTATTAGGTACTCTACCTAGGAGGATTGTAAAACTTTTTGTGTTTATAATTATTCGCATCGGGTTCACATACCGATATCACAATAGCCTCCTTTTGCATAGGAAGCTTTGATCTACAAGGTTTTAGCGGCTTTCCATCATCACCTAAAAGAAAAAGTTTCTCATCAAGCATTTAACTTTCTAGTTCATTAATCCTTGCAGCCATAGATGTAGTACTTGTACTACCAAATGCCGAAACTTTACGACCCTTTCCTTCCTCCACATCAACAATAGAGCTTAATACATCAAACGAGTTCGAAGTGGAAGGAACCATAGTATCATTTTTATCATTATTTACCTTCAGTTTCCTTGGTTCTGATAAGGTTTTAAAAGGTACCTTTTTGAGGGGTCGTTTAAGCCCTTATTTGATCACTTTTGTATCCGTTATTACTTAATATCTTTCCTTTTCACTTTTTAGGTATCTTGAAGGCAAAATGCTGAAATGACACTTATTCGGACGTAAAGGCGTGAATATACGAAGAAAATGGCCAAAGTCAAGAATCGAGCCACTCGATCATTGAACCCGAAGGGGCGGCGTCGGTGTTAATCATGACGCCGTCGCATCACTTTTGTGACTCCAAGAACCAAATTGCTCATTTACAAGTGACGTCGGGTTTTAAAGAGTATGGCATCACAACTCGGGCGTCATAGATTCGGATCTCGACGGCGGAAGAAGAAGCCGACGCGTCGCAAACCAAGGTGACGCCGTCACAAGTCGATCAAGACTATCACAACATCGCCAAGTAGTTGATATTGTTTTGGCCATAACTTTGCATACGAACTCGGATTTAGGTGGTTCAAAAGCCCACGCGACCGAACGAGAAAATATACAATTTGGTGAAAAATGGTCGTGGCGCGTCACTCTATAAGTGTGACGCCGTCACCCTTTGCCGACGTAAAATCGCATATAAATAGAACATTATAACATCACTTTTTGTAAGCCCTAAACCCTAAGTCCGATTCCGTGGTTTAGGTAGGTGTTTTCGACAAACTTAAAGGGTTTCAAACACTCCATAAACATCGTGTAATGATTTGTTTGTTAATCCAATCCTATGGTATGTCTTCAATTATCACAATTGTTGCTTGCTCTTCATTAATTATGCTTGGCTAATTCACCTTGTGTTTGCTTATGATTGTATGAAACTTGTATATAATTAATTAGATCTTATTGATTTCTTAGTGATGCTTGTGTCTATCTTCATCATTAGGGGTGTGACAATTTCAATGAGTCTAATTCGCTTAGTTTATAATTCTTGCACCCTACTCTCTTGTTTGATTGGTTGTCTCTTATCTTAATTGTAATTAGCTTAGGAGTGCGACTAGGCTATCGTTGTGTTTAATACTTGATAAATCTTTGATAGTTTATGAATGACTTGGTGGATTTCGTTTACTAAACCAAAGATAACCTTAAAGTTAGTTTATGAATGACTTAGTGGATTTTGTTTACTACACTTAAAGGTGACTTTAAAGAGTTAGGAATGCACACCTTACGACCTTAGAAAACACAACGTTAAGAATAAGGACGTGACAATTCAACTATCAATAGGACGTGACAATTCAAGAGGTAGAATTGGATAGCTAGCAAGGAGTAATACATCATAAGTAGATACGCTTCACGCATCGGTAGACCCATAATTTAGTTAGTATCTTTTGGGATAGTTGACTAGCAACTAATTCCACCCTCCCTCCAAAACCGAGATTCATAAAATATAAAATACAAAATAATCATCCTCACCTTTAGACTTAAATCGACATACACTTCACCTTTAACGACATTATTCCCTAGAGAACGATATCAATACCCGTGGCTTACCCTAATACTACACTACAACGATTAGGTTCAACGCCTTAGGTGTTATAAAACTTGCTCAAGAAAAGGAAGTTCCTTTGACCCCGAACGACGCGTGTAGCGTTATCAAGTTTTTGCGCCACGGGGAATAGTTATTGTTTAGGCTTGATTTATATCTTGTTTAGGTCTACTCACAAGATTCCTATCAAGTGAGATTTTTTTCTTTTATTAGCTTCCTTGTAGTCTATCCCCTTCTTCGTGTTTGTGTTCAGAAACCCTTTTCATTTGTCGCTATGGCAAGTGGAGTTGCATTTGAATCATTAACAAATGAGGATCAATTGAGTTTAGCGACTTGGTGTTCTAATGAATCATGAGTGATCTTAGAGATATCCAAAAGGAGACGGGTGTAAGGTTGGATGGATTTGATAAATTTTGTGCTTGTGTGCTTCTATTCAACGATCATTGTTAGAATTAACTCCTTTAGTGAAACCCTCTCGAAAAATTTTAAGAAAATCGTCCTAAGTATAAACCATCGTTGTTACAACTTGAGGAAATGGATAAGGAGGATTTATCCAACCTTAGGCATCATGATCAAAAAGACCTAGTTTTTAAAAATATGGAACCTAAACCCGAACAAGATTGTGAGATGGTTATAGTTGAAATACCTAGTTGCATGTGGGATAGATTTCAAACATTTAGAGATCTAGATATAATGGAGAAAAGGTGGAAACTCCAAGCCCATAAGCCCTACCATCACTTGAGGAACACACATCACCTATAACTTTCCGGAAGAAGTCGAAGAGACTATAGGAGCCCGATTGATAGAGAACCTTTGGACCAAACGCCACTAGAGAATGTAGGTTTAGATGCTTGTTGTCGTGACCTCTCTCTTAGTCCTAGGGAAGTTCCTAATTTTGATGAATCGAGCCTCAACCAAAACCTTACCCAATGTTCCGCCTTTAGATGTGAATCTTGAATTGAATTACGCCCAATCCACCCATCAAAATAGATAGTCCGGGTAGTTGCTTGATAAAGGTGGTAGATTCTAGGCCATGTAGAGTGGAAGCTAATATAGAGTAACCCATGACCTTACACACTTATATCACCCATTCATGGTTGATAACAAGAAACACTATGGGTTTAAACCGGTTTATTAGGTCAAGATGGATCCTTAACTAAGAATCTTTTGAAGTTGATAAGATGATCCATTTTAGGAGGAGATTTGATTCACCCGCTACACCAATAGACTTAGGTAAGGTTATAATGAATGGAGCACACCCTTTGAGCATATAAATCACCCATCACCCTCTCCTCACGTAGCAAATTTCCACCCTAAGGGTGTGTATTGCTACTACCACCCGCACTTAAACTTAAGTGTAGGAAAACTTCCCTTTATCTCGTTAAATAAGGGTAGAGTCAGCTCGTGACTCGAACAAAACAAGCGCTTCTTGGGAGGCAACCCATGTGTATTTGTTTTTCATTTTCATTTGTGTCGATATCTTTTATTAATTGTTTATTCTCATGTTTGAATTTGTAAAAATGCTTTATTTTGTCTTTAACCCCGCCTTAATTACATATAAAGGTATTTTACATAAGGGATAAGTGTAGGAGGATTACACACGTTTTCAAAAGAAACGAACATGAGAATTACAATTATTTAAAAGATATATATGTGTATTTGTTAGAGTCAAATGCTTGTATCGAGTCATAATGGATGTTTTGCGAATTTTCCGATTCTAAAGATATAAATTTTCCGAATTTTTTCGAAAATCGCACCAGGTTTACGTCAGATAACTCCGACGTCGGGATCACAACTGACGGCGCCGAGGAGTAGAAACCGCTACTACTTTTTTCTCGTTTTCAGTGCTACTTATAAATTTTTGGAATTTTCCGGTCTTAATTTTTTCTAGAAAATCAGAAACATCCATTCCACAAGCATCATATCCTATTTAAGTCTGGAATTACATCTTGTTGAGATTTTTGTTTGTTCGGTTTGATGCGTTGGGTTGTTTGTTTTCTTCAAGTGTGCAGGTTTAATTTATCAAGAAGAAGTTACATAAGATTGGAAGGAGCTTTTCACGATAAATTCTTCTTGGAAAGGATTTAGCCACTACTTCACACACGGATCCTACCGAGCTAATCGTGGAGTACTAGTTTCTTTCGCTTTTAATTACCTTCCATTATCATACCTTTGATACTTTCGGGAACATTGGGGACAATGTTCGGTTTAAGTGTAGGGAGGAAAATAAACGGAACTTTGAAACTATGCTTATCCTTGATTATTTGCTTTGTCCAATTGTATTTGTGTAATAAACCATGAGAAAATGTCGGTTAGGGTAATTTTGGCACCAAATTTAAAATTTTCATGACATATAGGAGTGGGCCATTAGTCTTAACAAAAACGTCTCACGGATAGGAAGTTGCATGACTAGCACAAAACCCTTTACCACCTAAATTCCAACCAAAATGTGAGGATCGCCTTAGATTAGTAGGAATTAAAAGCATTCATCTTCAATGCTTAGTGTGAACCGATAGTATATTAGATTCTAGAACTTGTTTTGTGATGCATTCGAGATCGCAAGTAAGACTACACTTGTGTAGTTAGGAATAACTAAATGATAAAAGGCATTAGGATAACCCTTGTTTGATACCCGTAATATAATTACTTCTTCCACATCGGTTGAGTAATTCCCCACACCCTTTGCGTTGTACTCATCTTTAGTACACGATACCCTAGTTAACCCCTCGAGCCTATCCTTTTCGCGGTTCTCGTGATGTTTCGGTTTTCCGAATATCAATGAAGAGCATTGTTTACACCCCACCCCAAATATACACCCAAATCGCCTTAGCTCACCCTCAGATGCACTCACTTTTAGTGCATTATTATTATCACCCTAAACCCTTAGTTCAATTATCCGGTTGCTTGCATGAGTTGCTAAGTCAAGTCATATCCTTTGTATACGCTTTGGGACGATTGGGATTCATGGGAAAAGTTAAAGTTTATGAAATGACGGAAGGAACGTTAAATTCAAATTCCATTTGTTTGCATAATAATGTACCCCAAGTGTTTTGATCTTTTCAATTCGGGTCAAATTAGTGTTGAGTAATAACAACTCAAGTGTAGGGATGTGCCTATAAATCTCTATTATTTTGATGTTATTGATAGGATGGTAGAGTAAAAGTGTATGAAAAAAAAAAAAAATATGGCTACCATCCGATGAGTATCTAAATACACATCATTTTGTACAATATAAACGCAAAATCATCTTAAAACACTTAGAAACACATCAAATGATCAAAATATCACAAATCGTTGTTTTATGTGTTTTAAATGCAAAATATCAAAATCGATGAAAAACATATCAAATTTGCAAAATTGCGCTTTAGTCCCCAAGTTTCAAAAATTGTCAAAAAGCATCCCACGAGCACATAATTTCAAAAGTAAGATCACCAAAGGTCCTTTTAAAATCATAACTTGTCAAATTTAGTCCTTTGGTGAAAAATGTTAAAAGTTTGAGAAAATTGCAAGAATGGTCCTTCAAGTTTCAAATTTGGCAGAAATGGCCCCTGGAAAATTGGATAATGACAAATTTGGTCCCTGTACTTTTTATGATTGTCATTTTCAGCCTTGTATCAACTTTGAAGTATTGGCAGTTATGGTCCTTGTATTTTTAGAATTGACAACAATGGTCCCTAGTATTAATAAGCCCTTTCAAACCTTTTTGGACCTCGCACCAATTCGGACCCCGTCATTTGCATTTTGACCTCCCCTCGGTTTTAATAATCCACCACCAACCCACTTGGTTTGACTAACCCTCTTGGCGCCTAAAACACTTCTCCTCCCCACTGAGCCTGCAACACGTGCAATCCCATACCAAGCCATTACCTTATCTCTTCCTGCCCCCCTCCTCCACTACATCCAAGACCCATTTATTACTCCCACCTCATCTCACTCAACCCCAAACAGTCATAATCCCTTTCCGCCAAATTTGACAATTGGGCCAAAGTCACAAAAGTCACCCATGGGCTCGAATTTGATGGGATTCACTGCAGGAGAGAGAAAAGAGAATGGGTATAAAAGCAGAGAGGAGAAGCAAGTAAAGGCGAGAGTTAACTTTATTTTTTACAAGTATGTCGCTTTTAAGTTTTATGTTTTAATTAAGCTCGCTTTGTAATTTAAACTTTCCTTGTACTAAACTAAGGTTGTTAAGTCTATTACAATTCAATTTCGAGATCAATTTGAAGTTTATCTAAGTTTAATGTTTTTAAGATTTCTTATAGATATGCAATTTCAAATTAACTAAAACCCAAGCTTCACATAGCTTTGTCTCAATTTCTATAAGCTTATATAAGCTTATAATAGCTTTGTGTTCTCGTGATCAAGTTCTAAGAAACTTTGGCAAAAGTCAACATAAGTCAACTGTAGCTCATTCGGTTCAAGCATTCGAAATGGACATGGGGTTGCGAGATGGATGTGGGTTGGATTTGATCTGATTAAGTGTAGTGGGTTCGGTTTGATTGTTGTTGCAAGCCAACGCGGCTATGGACAAATGTAAGTTAAATCCAAGTTCAAAAGCATAACTGTTTCAATTGTTAAAACTAGTTAAAAGTCGTTCAAACAAGAGTAATTAAGTTATAGTAAGTCAATTTGATCATTAATATCAGTTGGATAAGAGTTTGGATCAGTTTGAGCCCATAACAGTAGTGTAAAGGGGTGTTTGGTTTTGCTGAATTAACTGTCTCAGTAGCCTATTAAGTAGTTAAGGTCTTTTGGTTTATACTTGTGTAGTGTATTTCAGTTCATATCTGTCTTAGTTTTGGTCTGCAAACCCACCAAAGTCAAACTTTCACTTAAATCAATCTCACTGATTCACTGTTGTGATTTTGATAATCATATTACTTGTTTTGAGTTCTAAATCTATAGACTTAGCTTGTTGTAACTTAATTTCATCATAACAAATCATTTTCATCCTTAAAATCTAGAGCAAAGTTCATTTAAGTCAACTTTCCATGTTTTGCATAAAAGTCAAAAGTTAAAAATTAGTATTTTGCCAATGAAGTGGATTTTATTGCACTCATTTCTAATCCAATTTCTATGAAATTTGTTGATTTGAAAACTTCACCGGTCTCTTGTCTTTTGTCATTTTTACGATTTTTAGAAATTTTCTTTAAGCTCTTAAGAAGCTTATCAAACTTCCACTTAATCCCCTGCAATGGGTCTCACAACCGCACGGGTGTTATCGAGATTTCCTAGACCGCACATGTCTCATTTTAGCTCCCTAGGTCTCTATTTTGGTTTAGAGGTACTTAGCCAGGTCCTCTTCATGTCCCAATTGGTAGTTTTCCTTATCAGCTTATTTTTAAGCTTGTGCATAAGCTTTAAGTAGACCCCTTCTCAACTGTTTTAGCTAATTTGCTCATTTCCTCAAATCTGAGCTAGCTTGTATCCAGAGGGTGTAGCTTGTTGATTCTAGTTGCTTTTAAGTTCTTTTAGCTTATTTAAGTTCCTGTTTTGGTTTGGTGCTTATTGGTCTTCATTAGCTTATCCTAAGTGCTTATTTTTAAGCACTTTGGACATCAGTTTCTAAATCCTCCAAACAACCCCTTGTTTTTCTATTTTTCCTTGCTTCTATATATTATTTTAGACCTTTCCTGAAATTTTCAGATTTTTCTAAGGTGTTTTGCTATTTTTCTTAATTTAAAATAGTTTTTAAGCATTTTTAAATAGCATTTAATACAAAAAATTAAGAAAAGGTTCAAAAAAATAATTTTTCATTTTTATTAAGTTTAGATAAATATAAAAAGACAAAAAAGTATTTTTCCATATTTTTCTTAGTTAAATTTGTATTTTTAAATATTTTAATTAGTTTTAATAGTTTAAAATCATAAAAATAGAAAAATAATCAAAAAATACAAAATAGTTTTGAAAATTCTAGTTTGATATTTTAGACTTTTCATTTCATAATTTTATTTTTCAAGCTTTATTTCCTATTTTCTTTCATTTTAGGTTATTATTAAATAGTTAAAATAGTTTTTAATTAATAATAATTAATTAAATAGTTATAAAATAATTTTCTTTTCTATAAATTTTCTTTATCATTAGGATTGTAAAATGTATTTCTCATATTTTTAGGCTTAATATTGTGTAAGTTTCACTTTTTATTTTGTACGCTTACGTATTTTTATTTTAAACGTAAGTTTTAGTTTTAGGTTTTAAACGCTCATCACTTTAAAAATAGTGATAGCGTTTATTTAATAGATTTTATCTTTTAATCTTTCTTTAATTTGCATTTAAGCCGCTTTTATTTGTTGGCTTTTCCGTAGTTATAATCTATTCACAAATCCTTTTCCGCTCAAATCTCGCGATCACTATACGTTAGGTGATCCATTGCATACTACCGGGACATAACGACCGGGAAACACTATACTCCTCAGATCTTCATTGCATCCGTGCTTGTCGCTTTTAAGTTTCTTGCTTGCACGAGAAAACTTGACGATTTTTATGCACAAGATCAAATTTTTACGCCACGCCGGAGTCAGGCTTGATTGTCTTACGCCTAGCGATTAGTGATTTGGATATTCACTCATTTGTTCATACCATCCATCTCAGATATGTTTATATTTTCTTATCCAAAATACAAAATACTCTTCTCATTCCTCTTATCCGTATGATTCTATTTCTCTTACCCTCGCACCATTTGATTCTACTCTTCTTTAACCTCAAAACCGCTTAATTCTATTTCTTTAACCCTCTAAATGTTTAATTTCATGGCGACGATCGATTATCCTCGTTGTTTCCACCGCAAAAGCCGTATGGAAGAGGATCACCGATTGTCGAATCCGATTGTTTATGCAAGCGATGTGGAAGGATGGGTGCAAGCAAATATTATTATTGGTGCGAATTATCCGATAACTCTCGATGATTCTCCAAGTTTTTCCGACCCTCCGCCACAACCCGATGAACCCGCTCAAGAACCGGAGACCATAACGGAAGTGGTGGAAATTGCTAGCTCTCGAGCACACCACTTGTCCCACCTCCCGATCTTTCTGAATGTTCTTCGAGACTTGATAGTCATCCGGATCACCATGTTGGTTTTGTTGATCCTTTGAATAAACCGATTCCTCTTCATAACTCTCAAATGCAATCGCTTTATTCCTTGTGTCGGTTGTGGTGAGCCTCTTTATGGTTCACCCCGTCGTTGGTGTACTTGTGTGCAATGTGGTAATGATATTCATAACGGAGTTGTTTGTTTTGTGGTTCGAGGAATTCATTTGATTATGATCCTAATCGAACTCATTTAACGACTCTTCAAACTTTTCCAATTACCCACCACACCCGACTATTCTTCATATGATCAACATTATGTTGTGAATTTTGTGGAGGTCCTCACCAAGGATTTGAGTGTCAATCCGAAACACGTTTGTCTATGAACAGTTTTCCAATGATGCTCGTAACTTTGGTTATGACCAAAATCCATATGATTCACTGTCTGCACTCAGCAGCTTTTCTTTGTTGTGAGTCTGTGGAGGTCCCCATTTCACTCGATTGTCAAATAGGGAACCCAGTTCCTTGTAACAATCATGACTCACATGTTTGATACTTTCCAACCTCCACAAAGACTATACGGTTCAAACTCCACCGAGCCGTTGTCTCATGAAATCTCCGGGATCTTGAAACCGCAATGAAAACACTTGAGGATATGATGAGTAATTTTAAGAATCAAGTGAGTGATGAAAAGACCATAGGAGAATTACTTGTCAAGAGCGAAGGCCCGAGAATCTAGGGAAGAATTATTAGACCTAGAGCATGCAAAGGCTAAGGCGTTCCCAATTTCTCAATGCGACTCTTTATGACGATGACGAGGAGGGTTTTATCCTTTTAAAGTAATATTTCTCAACCCCTCGCCGCTTGATATTCCAGCAGCTTGAGATTCCATCTCAAACAACCGCTATCACACCCGAGGCTCCCACTCACTCTCCTATCATGGGGACGAGCATCTTGACACTGTTCACGAAAAGGAATCGGACGAATTCATAAAGTCTAGTGTTGAGGACCTTGTCCCAATCCCAAGAGAGTCACAGGAACTCTTGATCATGTGTGTGATATCCTCCTCTTCTTGTCTTCCAAAAGATCATGTTGAGATGTTCTCCGATTCGATGATGATGAGTCGTTATCTTGTGGAGACATAATTTATGTGGAAGATTCACCTTCCGAGCTTGTTAGCTTAGAAAAGAGAATGATGAAGTTGCGACATCGAAATCAAAGATGAAGCTCTTCGAGCAACATTATTGAATGTCGACTTCTCATTTCTAAAATCGAGGCTTTCAAAGAGAAACCTATTTCATCTCCTATCCCCATTAAGGATAGTGACATTCTTTCCGATGATTCTATTCCGAAATGAAAGCCTCTGTTTTGCTAATACGGGAGAGAAGATTAGTGGCGACTCCACTTCTCATTCTCATAATTCTCTCCTCGATCATGAATCATTTACTTTTGAGGAGTTCGTCGGTGAACCCACTCATATCAATTCGAATATGATTCATTCACCTTCATGGAGTTCTCCGATGAACTCACTCATATCATATCTCCGCGGAGTATGATAAATTCTACTTGATCTAGACACTCCGAGATTTGTCTTGATCACATAAGCTTAAATGATGAGATTCATAATCCCGAAATTATGGATCCTCCTATAGATGAAGATGAGTTAGTCATGATGTTTATCATGATTTTCTATCTCTTCTTCACCTATCCCGGCTTCTTCTCATTCTTCACTCCTTCGAATGAAGACATTATCTTTGATCCCGCATTTCCATATATCATTTTGAGCGGTTCTATGTATATCTCATCGGTGTGGAACTTTCATGTGCTTCAAATGTTTGTCCAAACATCTTGAATGAAAGTCCGATGGAGATTGTTTCTTCCACTTTGCTTCCCATGAACCAATTAATGCGGGTCGAGTCAAGCTAGCGACTCGGTAACCAAAACAATAGCACACACTATATGGGTTTTCACCCATATTTCGTCTTCTTACCCCTTTCTACCACCTAAGTGTGGGGAGTTACCCTACATATGATATATATATATAAGTCTCAAAAAAAAAAAAAAAAAAAAAAAAAATCTTCTTTCTAAATAATGGCCGTAGTATTTCCCTTTTACGTTCTTTGTTTCGCATAACCGCGGACTTTGAATATTGAGGGCAATATTCATTTCTAAGTGTGGGAATTCTCACGAATTTCATATATTATTTACCCAATTCCCGCTTTTGGCCAAAATTTTTTTTTTGGAGTAAGTGTTTTACACTTACTCATTTGGTTATCATCCGCCATGTTTGATAAACAAAAGGATTGGCTAATCCAGAGCAAACGGCTCTTGGTAAAGATTTCTCAAATCCGTTTATATGGCTTGCAATTTGCCCAAAATTGTATGGTTCTCAACTCACCATATCCTAAAAAGTGAAGAGTTGGCTAGCCCGCAAGATTATGGCTTGTGGTAAAGGCGATGGAAAAACCATAATTGGTAATCACTCACCAAAGATAATATTGATAATTTATCTAAGAGTTGGCTAGTCCGTAAGGGTACGGCTTCGTAAAGACAAAATCAAATCCGTTGAAAGTCGGTGGTTTGCTCAAAATCGCATGGTTATCGGTTGTACCATGGTTCTTACTGAACTCAAACATTTGGCTACTCCGTAAGTAATGGCTTTTGGTAAAGAGTTTAAAATCCATTATGTTTTCTCAAATCATTGCTAGGACTAGCAATATCTCGATGGGGGGATTGATGAGTATCTAAATACTCATCATTTTTGTACAATATAAACCGCAAAATCATCTCGAAAACACTTAGAAACACATCAAAATGATCAAAATATCACAAATCGTGTTTTATGTGTTTTAAATGCAAAATATCAAAATCGATGAAAAACATATCAAATTTGCAAAATTGCGCTTTAGTCCCCAAGTTTCAAAAATTGTCAAAAAATCCCTCGAGCACATAATTTCAAAAGTAAGATCACCAAAGGTCCTTTTAAAATCATAACTTGTCAAATTTAGTCCTTTGGTGAAAAATGTTAAAAGTTTGAGAAAATTACAAGAATGGTCCTTCAAGTTTCAAATTTGGCAGAAATGGCCCCTGGAAAATTGGATAATGACAAATTTGGTCCCTGTACTTTTTATGATTGTCATTTTCAGCCCTTGTATCAACTTTGAAGTATTGGCAGTTATGGTCCTTGTATTTTCAGAATTGACAACAATGGTCCCTAGTATTAATAAGCCCTTTCAAACCTTTTTGGACCCTTGCACCAATTCTGGACCCCTATCTTTGCATTTTGACCTCCCCCTGGTTTTAATAATCCACCAGTCAACCCACTTGGTTTGACTAACCCCTCTTGGCGCCTAAAACACTTCTCCTCCCCCACTTGAGCCTGCAACACAGGCAATCCCATACCAAGCCATTACCTTATCTCTTCCCTGTCTCCCCCCTCCTCCACTACATCCAAGACCCATTTATTACTCCCCACCTCATCTCACTCAACCCCAAACAGGTCATAATCCCTTTCCCGCCAAATTTGACAATTGGGCCAAAAGTCACAAAAGTCACCCATGGGCTCTGGAATTTGATGGGATTCACTCAGAGGAGAGAGAAAAAGAGAATGGGTATAAAAACAGAGGAGAAGAAGCAAGTAAAGGCAGTAGTTAACTTTTATTTTTTTACAAGTATGTCGTTTTTAAGTTTTATGTTTTAATTAAGCTCTGCTTTGTAATTTAAACTTTCCTTGTACTAAACTAAGGTTGTTAAGTCTATTACAATTCAATTTCAGTATCAATTTGAAGTTTATCTAAGTTTAATGTTTTTAAGATTTCTTATAGATATGCAATTTCAAATTAACTAAAACCCAAGCTTCACATAGCTTTGTCTCAATTTCTATAAGCTTATATAAGCTTATAATAGCTTTTGTAAGCCTGTGATCAAGTTCTAAGAAACTTTGGCAAAAGTCAACATAAGTCAACCTGTAGCTCATTCGGTTCAAGCATTCGGAAATGGACATGGGGTTGCGAGAGATGGATGTGGGTTGGATTTGATCTGATTAAGTGTAGTGTGGGTTCGGTTTGATTGTTGTTGCAAGCCACGTGGCTATGGACAAATGTAAGTTAAATCCAAGTTCAAAAGCATAACTGTTTCAATTGTTAAAACTAGTTAAAAGTCGTTCAAACAAAGAGTAATTAAGTTATAGTAAGTCAATTTGATCATTAATATCAGTTGGATAAGAGTTTGGATCGGTTTGAGCCCATACAGATAGTGTAAAGGGTGTTTGGTTTCTTTGAATTAACTGCCTCTCGGTAGCCTATTAAGTAGTTAAGGTCTTTTGGTTTATACTTGTGTAGTGTATTTCAGTTCATATCATCTTAGTTTTGGTCTCAAACCCACCAAAGTCAAACTTTCACTTAAATCAATCTCACCGATTCATCACAGTGA
Organism: Chrysanthemum lavandulifolium; assembly: GCA_022545495.1. Lineage (NCBI taxonomy): Eukaryota > Viridiplantae > Streptophyta > Magnoliopsida > Asterales > Asteraceae > Chrysanthemum > Chrysanthemum lavandulifolium. The sequence continues at coordinate 176,172,324 of CM040242.1, read as the reverse complement.
TTTTGATAATCATATTACTTGTTTTGAGTTCTAAATCTATAGACTTAGCTTGTTGTAACTTAATTTCATCATAACAAATCATTTTCAGTCCTTAAAATCTAGAGCAAAGTTCATTTAAGTCAACTTTCCATGTTTTGCATAAAAGTCAAAAGTTAAAATTAGTATTTTAGCCAACTGAAGTGGATTTTATTGCACTCATTTCTAATCCAATTTCTATGAAATTTGTTGATTTGAAAACTTCATTTGGTCTCATTGTCTTTTGTCATTTTTGATTTTTAGAAATTTTCTTTAAGCTCTTAAGAAGCTTATCAAACTTCCACTTAATCCCGCAGCAGGGTCATCAACTACCAGGTGTTATCAGAGATTCCTAGGACCGCACAGGTCTCATTTAGCTCCCTAGGTCTCTATTTTGGTTTAGAGGTACTTAGCAGGTCCTCTTCATGTCCCAATTGGTAGTTTTCCTTATCGACTTATTTTTAAGCTTGTGCATAAGCTTTAAGTAGACCCTTCTCATTGTTTTAGCTAATTTGCTCATTTCCTCAAATCTGAGCTAGCTTGTATCCAGAGGGTGTAGCTTGTTGATTCTAGTTGCTTTTAAGTTCTTTTAGCTTATTTAAGTTCTGTTTTGGTTTGGTGCTTATTGGTCTTCATTAGCTTATCCTAAGTGCTTATTTTAAGCACTTTGGACATCGCTTCTAAATCCTCCAAACAACCCCTTGTTTTTCTATTTTCCTTGCTTCTATATATTATTTTAGACCTTTCCTGAAATTTTCAGATTTTTCTAAGGTGTTTTGCTATTTTCTTAATTTAAAATAGTTTTAAGCATTTTTAAATAGCATTTAATACAAAAAATTAAGAAAAGGTTCAAAAAATAATTTTCATTTTATTAAGTTTAGATAAATATAAAAGACAAAAAGTATTTTTCCATATTTTTCTTAGTTAAATTTGTATTTTAAATATTTTAATTAGTTTTAATAGTTTAAAATCATAAAAATAGAAAAATAATCGAAAAATACAAAATAGTTTTGAAAATTCTAGTTTGATATTTTAGACTTTTTCATTTCATAATTTTATTTTTCAAGCTTTATTTCCTATTTTCTTTCATTTTAGGTTATTATTAAATAGTTAAAAATAGTTTTTAATTAATAATAATTAATTAAATAGTTATAAAAATAATTTTCTTTTTCTATAAATTTTCTTTTATCATTAGGATTGTAAAAATGTATTTCTCATATTTTTAGGCTTAATATTGTGTAAGTTTCACTTTTTATTTTGTACGTTTACGTATTTTTATTTTAAACGTAAGTTTTTAGTTTTAGGTTTTAAACGTTCATCACTTTAAAAATAGTGATAGCGTTTATTTAATAGATTTTATCTTTTTAATCTTTCTTTAATTTGCATTTAAGCCGTTTTTATTTGTTGGCTTTTCTGTAGTTATAATCTATTCACAAATCCTTTTCCGCTCAAATCTCGCGATCACTATATCGTTAGGTGATCCATTGCACGACTATTTGGGACATAACGACCGGGAAACACTATACTCCTCGGATCTTCATTGCATCCGTGTTGTCGCTTTTAAGTTTCTTGCTTGCGTGAGAAAACTTGACGGTTTCTTGCAAGATCAAATTTTTGGCGCCCATGCCGGAGTCAGTCTTTGATTGTCTTCGTCTAGCAGATTAGTGATTTGGATATTCACTCATTTGTTCATACCATCCATCTCAGTATATGTTTATATTTTCTTATCCAAAATACAAAAATACTCTTCTCATTCCTCTTATCCGTATGATTCTATTTCTCTTACCCCTGTACCATTTGATTCTACTCTTCTTTAACCTCAAAACCGTTTAATTCTATTTCTTTAACCCTCTAAATGTTTAATTCTCATGGCGACGATCGATTATCCTCGTTGTTTCCACCGCAAAAGCCGTATGGAAGAGGATCACCGATTGTCGAATCCGGATTGTTTATGCAAGCGATGTGGAAGGATGGGTGCAAGCAAATATTGTTATTGGTGCGAATTATCGATAACTCTCGATGATTCTCCAAGTTTTTCCGACCCTCCGCCACAACCCGATGAACCCGCTTCAAGAACCGGAGACCATAACGGAAGTGGTGGAAATTGCTAGCTCTCGAGCACACCACTTGTCCCACCTCCCGATCTTTCCGAATGTTCTTCGAGACTTGATAGTCATCCGGATCACCATGTTGGTTTTGTTGATCATTTGAATAAACCGATTCCTCTTCATAACTCTCAAATGCAATCGTTTATTCCTTGTGCCGGTTGTGGTGAGCCTCTTTATGGTTCACCACAGCCGTTGGTGTACTTGTGTGCAATGTGGTAATGATATTCATAACGGGAGTTGTTTGTTTTGTGGTTCGAGGAATTCATTTGATTATGATCCTAATCAGAACTCATTTAACGACTCTTCAAACTTTTCCAATTACCCACCACAGCCCGACTATTCTTCATATGATCAACATTACTGTTGTGAATTTTGTGGAGGTCCTCACCAAGGATTTGAGTGTCAATCCGGAAACACGTTTGTCTATGAACAGTTTTCCAATGATGCTCAGAACTTTGGTTATGACCAAAATCCATATGATTCACTGTCTGACTCAACAGCTTTCTCATGTTGTAGTCTGTGGAGGTCCCCATTTCACTCGATTGTCAAATAGGGAACCCAGTTCCTTGTAACAATCATGACTCTTACATGTTTGATACTTTCCAACCTCCACAAAGACTATACGGTTCAAACTCCACCGAGCCGTTGTCTCATGAAATCTCCCAGATCTTGAAACCGCAATGAAAACACTTGAGGATATGATGAGTAATTTTAAGAATCAAGTGAGTGATGAAAAGACCATAGGAGAATTACTTGTCAAGAGCGAAAGGCCGAGAATCTAGGGAAGAATTATTAGCCCTAGAGCATGCAGCTCTAAATGCTCCCAATTCTCAATGCGACTCTTTATGACGATGACGAGGAGGGTTTTATCCTTTTAAAAGTAATATTTCAACCCCTCGGTCGGTTGATATTCCAGCTTGAGATTCCATCTCAAACAACTGCTATCACACCCGAGGCTCCCACTCACTCTCCTATCATGGGGGCGAGCATCTTGACACTTGTTCACGAAAAGGAATCGGACGAATTCATAAAGTCTAGTGTTGAGGACCTTGTCCCAATCCCAAGAGAGTCACAGGAACTCTTGATCATGTGTGTGATATCCTCCTCTTCCTGCCTTCCAAATGATCATGTTGAGATGTTCTCCGATTCGATGATGATGAGTCGTTATCTTGTGGAGACATAATTTATGTGGAAGATTCACCTTCCGAGCTTGTTAGCTTAGAAAAGAGAATGATGAAGTTCTTGACACTCGAAATCAAAGATGAAGCTCTTCGAGCAACATTATTGAATGTCGACTTCTCATTTCTAAAATCGAGGCTTTCAAAGAGAAACCTATTTCATCTCCTATCCCCATTAAGGATAGTGACATTCTTTCCGACGATTCTATTCCGGAAATGAAAGCCTCTGCTTTGCTAATATGGGAGAGAAGATTAGTGGCGCATTCCACTTCTCATTCTCATAATTCTCCTCGATCATGAATCATTTACTTTTGAGGAGTTCGTCGGTGAACCCACTCATATCAATTCGAATATGATTCATTCACCTTCATGGAGTTCTCCGATGAACTCACTCATATCATATCTCCGCGGAGTATGATAAATTCTACTTGATCTAGACACTCCGAGATTTGTCTTGATCACATAAGCTTAAATGATGAGATTCATAATCCCGAAATTATGGATCCTCCTATAGATGAAGATGAGTTAGTCATGATGTTTATCATGATTTTCATCTCTTCTTCACCTATCCGTAGCTTCTCCCCTGCTCTTCACTCCTTCGGGAATGAAGACATTATCTTTGATCCCGCATTTCCATATATCATTTTGAGCGGTTCTATGTATATCTCATCGATGTGGAACTTTCATGTGCTTCAAATGTTTGTCCAAACATCTTGAATGAAAGTCCGATGGAGATTGTTTCTTCCACTTTGCTTCCCATGAACCAATTAATGCGGGTCGAGTCAAGCTAGCGACTCGGTAACCAAAAACAAGAGCACACACTATATGGGTTTTCACCCATATTTACATCTTCTTACCCCTTTCTACCACCTAAGTGTGGGGAGTTACCCACATATGATATATATATAAGTCTCAAAAAAAAAAAAAAAAAAATCTTCTTTCTAAATAATGGCCGTAGTATTTCCCTTTTACGTTCTTTGTTTCGCATAACCGCGGTACTTTGAATATTGAGGGCAATATTCATTTCTAAGCTGGGGAAATTCTCACAATTTCATATATTATTTACCCAATTCCCTGTTTTGGCCAAAATTTTTTTTGGAGTAAGTGTTTTACACTTACTCATTTGGTTATCGATCCGCCATGTTTGATAAACAAAAGGATTGGCTAATCCGAGAGCAAACGGCTCTTGGTAAAGATTTCTCAAATCCGTTTATATGGCTTGCAATTTGCCCAAAATTGTATGGTTCTCAACTCACCATATCCTAAAAGTGAAGAGTTGGCTAGCCCGCAAGATTATGGCTTGTGGTAAAGGCGGTGGAAAACCATAATTGGTAATCACTCACCAAAGATAATATTGATAATTTATCTAAGAGTTGGCTAGTCCGGAAGGGTACGGCTTCGTAAAGACAAAATCAAATCCGTTGAAAGTCGGTGGTTTGCTCAAAATCGCATGGTTATCGATTGTACCATGGTTCTTACTTGAACCGAAACATTTGGCTACTCCGTAGTAATGGCTTTTGGTAAAGAGTTTAAAATCCATTATGTTTTCTCAAATCATTGCTAGGGACTAGCAATATCTCGATGTGGGGATTGATGAGTATCTAAATACTCATCATTTTGTACAATATAAACTGCAAAATCATCTCGAAAACACTTAGAAACACATCAAATGATCAAAATATCACAAATCGTTGTTTTATGTGTTTTAAATGCAAAAATATCAAAATCGATGAAAACATATCAAATTTGCAAAATTGCGCTTTAGTCCCCAAGTTTCAAAATTGTCAAAACAATCCCGAGCACATAATTTCAAAAGTAAGATCACCAAAGGTCCTTTTAAAATCATAACTTGTCAAATTTAGTCCTTTGGTGAAAAATGTTAAAAGTTTGAGAAAATTGCAAGAATGGTCCTTCAAGTTTCAAATTTGGCGAGAAATGGCCCTGAAAATTGGATAATGACAAATTTGGTCCCTGACTTTTTATGATTGTCATTTTCAGCCCTTGTATCAACTTTGAAGTATTGGCGTTATGGTCCTTGTATTTTCGTAATTGACAACAATGGTCCCTAGTATTAATAAGCCCTTTCAAACCTTTTTGACCCTCGCACCAATTACGGACCCTCTCATTTGCATTTTGACCTCCCCGGTTTTAATAATCCACCAACAACCCACTTGGTTTGACTAACCCTCTTGCGCCTAAAACACTTCTCCTCCCACTGAGCCTCGCAACACGTGCAATCCCATACCAAGCCATTACCTTATCTCTTCCCTGTCTCCCCCTCCTCCACTACATCCAAGACCCATTTATTACTCCCCACCTCATCTCACTCAACCCCAAACAGGTCATAATCCCTTTCCCGCCAAATTTGACAATTGGGCCAAAAGTCACAAAAGTCACCCATGGGCTCTGGAATTTGATGGGATTCACTCAGAGGAGAGAGAAAAAGAGAATGGGTATAAAAACAGAGGAGAAGAAGCAAGTAAAAGGGGTAGTTAACTTTTATTTTTTTACAAGTATGTCGTTTTTAAGTTTTATGTTTTAATTAAGCTCTGCTTTGTAATTTAAACTTTCCTTGTACTAAACTAAGGTTGTTAAGTCTATTACAATTCAATTTCAAGATCAATTTGAAGTTTATCTAAGTTTAATGTTTTAAGATTTCTTATAGATATGCAATTTCAAATTAACTAAAACCCAAGCTTCACATAGCTTTGTCTCAATTTCTATAAGCTTATAAATAATAGCTTTGTAAGCCCGTGATCAAGTTCTAAGAAACTTTGGCAAAAGTCAACATAAGTCAACTGTGTAGCTCATTCTGGTTCAAGCATTCTGGAAATGGACATGGGGGTTGCAGAGATGGATGTGGGTTGGATTTGATACAGATTAAGTGTAGTGTGGGTTCTGGTTTGATTGTTGTTGCAAGCCACTGTGGCTATGGACAAATGTAAGTTAAATCCAAGTTCAAAAGCATAATCTGTTTCAATTGTTAAAACTAGTTAAAAGTCGTTCAAACAGTAGTAATTAAGTTATAGTAAGTCAATTTGATCATTAATATCACTTGGATAAGAGTTCGATCGGTTGAGCCCATAACAAGTAGTGTAAAGGGGTGTTTGGTTTCTTTGAATTAACTGCCTCGGTAGCCTATTAAGTAGTTAAGGTCTTTTGGTTTATACTTGTGTAGTGTATTTCGGTTCATATCTCGTTTTAGTTTTGGTCTCAAACCCACCAAAGTCAAACTTTCACTTAAATCAATCTCACTGATTCACTGTTGTGATTTTGATAATCATATTACTTGTTTTGAGTTCTAAATCTATAGACTTAGCTTGTTGTAACTTAATTTCATCATAACAAATCATTTTCAGTCCTTAAAATCTAGAGCAAAGTTCATTTAAGTCAACTTTCCATGTTTTGCATAAAAGTCAAAAGTTAAAAATTCAGATTTTGGCCAACTGAAGTGGATTTTTATTGCACTCATTTCTAATCCAATTTCTATGAAATTTGTTGATTTGAAAACTTCAGCTGGTCTACTGTCTTTTTGTCATTTTTACAGATTTTTAGAAATTTTCTTTAAGCTCTTAAGAAGCTTATCAAACTTCCACTTAATCCCGCAATGGGGTCTCACTAACCGCAGGTGTTGTTATGCAGATTTCCTAGGACTGCACAGGTCTCATTTTAGCTCCCCTAGGTCTCTATTTTGGTTTAGAGGTACTTAGCCAGGTCCTCTTCATGTCCCAATTGGTAGTTTTCCTTATCAGCTTATTTTTAAGCTTGTGCATAAGCTTTAAGTAGACCCTTCTCAACTGTTTTAGCTAATTTGCTCATTTCCTCAAATCGAGCTAGCTTGTATCCAGAGGGTGTAGCTTGTTGATTCTAGATGCTTTTAAGTTCTTTTAGCTTATTTAAGTTCTGTTTTGGTTTGGTGCTTATTGGTCTTCATTAGCTTATCCTAAGTGCTTATTTTAAGCACTTTAGACATCGCTTCTAAATCCTCCAAACAACCCCTTGTTTTTCTATTTTTCCTTGTTTCTATATATTATTTTAGACCTTACTGAAATTTTCAGATTTTTCTAAGGTGTTTTGCTATTTTTCTTAATTTAAAATAGTTTTAAGCATTTTAAATAGCATTTAATACAAAAATTAAGAAAGGTTCAAAAAATAATTTTTCATTTTATTAAGTTTAGATAAATATAAAAGATAAAAGTATTTTTCCATATTTTTCTTAGTTAAATTTGTATTTTAAATATTTTAATTAGTTTTAATAGTTTAAAATCATAAAAATAGAAAAATAATCGAAAAATACAAAAATAGTTTTGAAAATTCTAGTTTGATATTTTAGACTTTTTCATTTCATAATTTTATTTTTCAAGCTTTATTTCGTATTTTCTTTCATTTTAGGTTATTATTAAATAGTTAAAATAGTTTTTAATTAATAATAATTAATTAAATAGTTATAAAAATAATTTTCTTTTTCTATAAATTTTCTTTTATCATTAGGATTGTAAAATGTATTTCTCATATTTTTAGGCTTAATATTGTGTAAGTTTCACTTTTTATTTTGTACGTTTACGATATTTATTTTAAACGTAAGTTTTAGTTTTAGGTTTTAAACGCTCATCACTTTAAAAATAGTGATAGTGTTTATTTAATAGATTTTATCTTTTAATCTTTCTTTAATTTGCATTTAAGCCGCTTTTATTTGTTGGCTTTTCCGTAGTTATAATCTATTCACAAATCCTTTTCCGGCTCAAATCTCGCGATCACTATACGTTAGGTGATCCATTGCACGCTATTTGGACATAACGACCCGGGAAATACTATACTCCTCGATCTTCATTGCATCCGTGTTGTCGTTTAAGTTTCTTGCTTGCGTGAGAAAACTTGACGGTTTCTACAAGATCAAATTTTTAGCCACCGCTTGCGGAGTCAGGTTGATTGTCTTCGCCTAGCGATTAGTGATTTGGATATTCACTCATTTGTTCATACCATCCATCTCAGATATGTTTATATTTTCTTATCCAAAATACAAAAATACTCTTCTCATTCCTCTTATCCGTATGATTCTATTTCTCTTACCCCCGTACCATTTGATTCTACTCTTCTTTAACCTCAAAACCGTTTAATTCTATTTCTTTAACCTCTAAATGTTTAATTCTCATGGCGACGATCGATTATCCTCGTTGTTTCCACCGCAAAAGCCGTATGGAAGAGGATCACCGATTGTCGAATCCGGACCAAACCCTTTGTTTCCCTACCGTAAGCCTAACATTACAACCCTTTAAAGAGATTTTTGACTTGCCACCACTATATAGCCTATCCCACCAAACCCTTTGTTTCCCTACCGTAAGCCTAACATTACAACCCTTTAAAGACCTCTTTGATAGTCTTTCCTAGGTGCTTACGCCAAAGCGATGGAGGTTTGATCTATTCTCAAGCCTATGGTAATCTATGTACTAGGACCGGTTAATGAGTGTTTATCTTCCATTTCCAATTTGTTATATTTCATATACACCGAGAGAGATGTGAGTATCCAAACACCCCATGTGAGGTGCTAGTATGTAATTTTCGTGCTTGTTATGACTTTATGGGGCTTATATGTGTTGTGGACTGTTTTAAACCAATGCTTCATGACCCCTAACTTATATATTAATTGGCTTAAAGCACATTTGCTTGAGGACAAGCAAATACCAAGTGTAGGGATATTTGATAAGGTTTTAAAAGGTATCTTTTTAGGGGTTTTAAGCCCTTATTTGATCACTTTTGTATCCGTTATTACTTAATATCGTTCTTTTCACTTTTAGGTATCTTGAAGGCAAAATGTTTGGAATGACACTTATTCGGACGAAAAGGCGCGAATATACGAAGAAAATGGCCAAAGTCAAGAATCGAGCCACCTGATCATTGGGCCCAAGGGGACGGCGTCAGTGTTAATCATGACGCCGTCGCATCACTTTGTGACGACTCGAGAGCTAAATTGCTCATTTACAAGTGACGGCGGGTTTTAAAGAGTAGGCGTCACAACTCGACGTCCTAGATTCGGATCTCGACGGGCCGAAGAAGAAGCCGACGGCGTCGCAACCACAAGGTGGCCGTCATGTCGATCAAGACTATCACAACATCGCCAAGTAGTTGATATTGTTTTGCCCATAACTTTGCATACTGAACTCGGTTTAGGTGGTTCAAAAGCCCACGCGAACCGGAGCGAGAAAATCTACAATTTGGTGAAAATATGGTCGTGACGCCGTCATTCTATGAGTGTGACGCCGTCACCCTTTGCCGATGTAAAATCGCCTATAAATAGAACATTATAACTTCACTTTTTGTAAGCCCTAAACCCTAAGTCCGATTCCAGGGTTTAGGTAGGTGTTTTTCCAGCAACTTAAAGGGTTTCAAACACTCCATAAACATCGTGTAATGATTTGTTTGTTAATCCAATCCTATGGTATGTCTTCAATTATCACAATTGTTGCTTGCTCTTCATTAATTATGCTTGGCTAATTCACCTTGTGTTTGCTTATGATTGTATGAAACTTGTATATAATTAATTAGATCTTATTGATTTCTTAGTGATGCTTGTGTCTATCTTCATCATTAGGGGTGTGACAATTTCAATGAGTCTAATTGGTTTAGTTTATAATTCTTGCACCCTACTTGCCTCTTGTTTGATTGGTTGTCTCTTATCTTAATTGTAATTAGCTTAGGAGTGCGACTAGGCTATCGTTGTGTTTAATACTTGATAAATCTTTGATAGTTTATGAATGACTTGGTGGATTTCGTTTACTAAACCAAAGATAACCTTAAAGTTAGTTTATGAATGACTTAGTGGATTTTGTTTACTACACTTAAAGGTGACTTTAAAGAGTTAGGAATGCACACCTTACGACCTTAGAAAACACAACGTGTTAAGAATAAGGACGTGACAATTCAACCATCAATAGGACGTGACAATTCAAGAGGTAGAATTAGATAGCTAGCAAGGAGTAATACATCATAAGTAGATACGCTCACGCATCGGTAGACCCATAATTTAGTTAGTATCTTTTGGGATAGTTGACTAGCAACTAATTCCACCCTCCCTCCAAAACCGAGATTCATAAAATATAAAAATACAAAATAATCATCCTCACCTTTAGACTTAAATCGACATACACTTCACCCTAACGACACTATTCCCTAGAGAACGATATCAATACCCGTGGCTTACCCTAATACTACACTACAACGATTAGGTTCACCGCCTAGGGTGTTATAAAACTTGCTCAAGAAAAGGAAGTTCCTTTGACCCGAACGGCGCGTGTAGCGTTATCGTGTTCCTTAGGTTGACAAAAGCGAACTTATTCTACGAACCAATCTGAACCCCACACATAGCTTTCCTTAGCACTTTCATGTTCTTAATAGTATCTGGGACAAGTTTCTTAGGGCATTCATTAAGAACGTGACCAAATACCTTACAACTTGAGTATCTTGGAGGTGTCCACTCGTACTCAATATGGATGGAGTGTATAGTATACCCCTCACCCTTGAATTTTGGCACCGCCACCATGAGGGAGTTTTTCAACTCCGCATCACCTTTCAACTCAATCATGGCATGTGCATAAATTGACCTACCATTTTTCACTCTATATAAACCACTTCTTAGATCCATTTTTACACACAAAAAATCATCTTTCACTTCCATTTTCATACAAACTAAAATATTGTTAACTATGAATCCGGAAGATGACGTATACCACTCTGATGATGATGAAGGTGACGTTTTATTTTCAACGAAAGCTAATAAGTATCACTAATCGTTGCAACAAGAAGCTCGAAATTTCCACCGCATTATCGGATAAAAAGTGACGACGACGCTACTGAAGAGCATTTGATGCCCAACTGTTTTCGTATGATTTTTGATTTCATATTGTAATTTTATTTTTATTTATTTGGTTTAAAAAGTGGAAAAGAATAAAAATATTGTGGGTCTCAAAATTAAGTTTTGGCTTACGTTACTAGGGACGGTGTTTTTAAGTGAACTGAAATGGGAAAAAGTTGATGGGACGCTGAGATGATAAAGTGGCTTAAGCCATTGCACTTTGTGCTCTAAGAGAGCAAGGGGTCATTGCTCAAGCCAAAGAGTCATTTCAACGCCACCTCAACATTCTTCTTTTTCACTTTCCTTATCACCGACACATCAAAATACCCCGCCCACTCATCACTCACACACCAAAATACTCGCCCACTCATCACTCGAGCCAAAACACCCTTTTGAGACCCACCATTTTTATTTATTTTATTATTATTATTTTTATTTTATTTTATCAAACTTGCTATTTTTTTTTCATAATATAAAAATGCAAATTACAATGCGAAAAAAATATGATTTTTTTTTTCAAATTTTTTTTTTTTTTTTAAATATGAAAATATAATAATACATTAAATTATGAATAAACTAATTTTGTTGTTGATGTCTTTGTCAAGGATGCTCAATAATATTTCGTTGAAGAGTTTTATGTGTATGTTTATCACGTAATTCTTTGGCATTCCTTCGTTGTACAACGCATCTCTCGATCCAAGTACGTTGTATATTCTATTGCGAGCTAATATACAATTCGTTGAATTCGCTTTTCGCAAATTTTTGATTTTTCAAAATCATGTTATCTGTTGGAAAAATAGTTTTGCAAAATGAGTTTTTGCAAATTTTGGACATTATTTAATATATGTATATGTTATATATATTTATATTTCTTGATAGCTTTATGTTCTCCTCGACGAGAGCTTATAACGAGCTAAAGTATGTCCAAAATGGAGTTAATATGAATGAGATATCGTGTCTCAAAGTGGGACACGTGAAACACAATTTGGGAAAACAAACACATCCCACATCGCCTAGAAAAGGAAGTGGAGTGTGTTTATATAGAAATCTTGATATGAACCTTCAAAATGATTTGTTGGTTTTACTCCAACACCTACGTCTTGCAGCAGGGGGGTGCGATTTCAGATTTCGGGCCAAAATGAGTTCAAGCTTCGAACTCATGCGAGCCCGCGACCTGGACACGAATGCAGCCCAAATCTCGATACTGCGTATCTTTTTGTCACGATTTCGTTGTAATTATTTCCAGATTTGTGTCCATTTATTTTTGGAACTGATTTAAACTTTGTAAACAAGTTTAATAGAATCGGTTTAAATAAATGGAAGATAACAAACCCGTGTTTAATAGTTTAACAGATTTGCAAATCTGTGTATTATTTGCCAGATATCTTTCTTGGTGACCAAGCTAGGTTTAGCCTATATATTAAACACATCTCATTCGGTTTTTACACGCATTGCGTGACTCCTCGGCGGCCGCTTTTCCGAAGAATTGCTCGATCGAAACGCAAGTTGCTTCCGTGATCTTTCGTGCAAGTTTGTCACGTCCGTCAGACATCGCCTTTGGCGGTTGTACCGGAAGCAGACGGCGAATCTGTTTTAAGGAATCGTGTTAAACACGAGCCTCTTGCCACGACCTTCTTGCTTTAATTTTATTAACGTTCTATAGTGTCTGTCTTCTCATTCTACCCCTTTACATCGTGTTTATTTACTGTTTTTACATTCTGTTATTTAATAATTGTAATCTGATTTATTATTTTAATAAAAAGTGTACACCGTTTCCCACAGTCTTAAAACAGATTCGGTTTAACCGAATTTAGAACACTTTGTTATAAAATCGGATTATTATTTAACAGGATTTTATAAACTGTTTTCTGTCGAAACCTTGTTGAGTTTCTTTGGAAATCAGTTTCTTTTAACAGTTTTATACATACAGTTTGGTTTGAACAGACTAACGTTTTTTTTAAGCAGTTTATTATCAGTTTTAACGAAACCAAGATAGAGTTTCTATTAAACTGATTTACTCGATCCATTAAAACCAAGCTAGAGTTTTGTTGAATCAGATCTGGTACAAGTAGATACCATTTAAAACAGTTTGTTTAACTGTTTGTGTTTGATCTTCAGGATGACGAACACGACTACCCTCCAAAGGAATACTACGTGAACGTGCACTGTGCGCCAGCTACCAACACGTTTGCTAATCATCTTTGAGAAACCAGAGAAATTCAATGGGCGTAATTTCAAGAGGTGGCAATGAAGATGTTTTCTATCGACTACTTTGAACCTTGCGCGGTTCTTAAAAGAAAACCCACTAACGTGGAACCTCCCGCGAAGGTCAATCCTCTAATCAACAGTCGTTCAAGCCTTGGAAGCATGGAAACATTCATATTTTTGTGTCACAATTATGTTACGAATGGTTTGGTTGATTCTTTGGCAACGATGTCTTGCAAGACCAAGACCGCCAAAGAATTATGGGAGTCATTGGAACGCAAGTACAAAATCGAGGATGCCGGTACAAAGAAATTGTTGTAGCTCGTTTTTGGATTACAAGATGGTTGATTCAAAGAATGTGATAAGTCAGTTCAAGATCGCAGGTTACGCTACACCACATTCATGTCGAGGAATGACTTTGAGTGAAACTTTTCAAGTTCACGCTATTATTGAAAAGTTACCTCAAGTCGGGTAGAATTCAAGAACTACCGAAGCATAAGCGAAAGGAGATGAGTGTTGAAGACTTGGTTGTTCGTCTTCGTATTGAAGAGGACAACAAGTCGGCTCAGAAAAAACACGATATCGCTGATTCGCAAAGGCAAATATGGTTGAGCATGTTTCGTCATCTTCAAAGTCCAATGTCAAAGCTAAAGGCAAAGGAAAAGGAAAGAATGACAAGAAGGACAAAGGAAGTCCGAGTACCTTGCTCCTAAAGCTCGCAATTGTGAAACGAAGTTCCAAGGGTGTGTTTCAACTGTGACCGACCAGTCACCGTCTTTGCTAATTGTAAGATGTCAAGCGGGTGACTCCACGCCAAAGCTAATATGGTGAATGAAGATGTGGACATGATTGCTATGGTGTCGATGTCATTGCCATGATCTCTCGAATTTAACTGGTAGGTTCCAACAACGGGGAATGGTGGGTGGATACCGGGCTACCCGTCATGTGTGTCTTGATAAGAGTGATGTGCTCCGGTTGGTGCAAGTTTTAAAATTTATAATCACGAATTAACAGTATAACCTTTTAACACATACGAGCAAGTATACTCGTCCGCAATAGTAACGTTTTGGTAAGTCGAGATCGTCCCAAGGGATTTTGTTTTGAAATAGATTTTATTAAAAGTTTCTAACAAGAAAGCTTGTCAAGGCTCTCTCGAATAAGTGTTCTAGTGAAAATACTGAATCAAGAATAAAATATATACTTGTGTGAAGTCTCATAATCAACCATAGATAATGTTCATAAAGGTTTGGTGTATACTCTTAGTATGATGCACAAATCATAAGCAAATGATTCCACAACCATGGTATTTGTTTGTAAAAATCATTCTAAGAACAAAAACATTTAGGTAATCCTTTCGGTCCTTATCCCAATGATTATCCTATAAAATTCCATTTGTTTGCAACATGCTCTCATTAAATTTGTTCTTACGAATCTTTCGACCCTTCGTGATGAAAACGTTCCTAGTCTTGTTTTAATAAGCAAAACATGGTGGATGTCAATCACCATATCCCCATACTAGTTTGTCACAACACTTTTGGAATAAAACACAAGAGAAATCCTTTCGGTCCTTTTTCTTAAAACATGTTTTATTGACAAATCAATCCAAGACTAGTATTTTCCAACAAACTCATTTAAACAAGATCATATATACATGCATCACATTTTGAGAACATTATTATGATTAATCACATTCCAACACACAAGTATAACACAAACTACTCCATGAAAACAATCATATCTAAACACAAGTCATAACAAAGTAATTCAAACAATTCAAGAGAATAGATTTCCATAACAAAGTTCATAGAATACCTAATCTTTTGTGATTACAAGAATTAGAAATCGTGGAATGTAGCAACCACGCCTCCAATCACCTAGGATCACCGCACAACTCCAAACTACCAAACAATGGACAAGAATGGTTCCTTCCTTGCTTCGGACGTTTTCCAAGAATTACCAAGCTTTTGGGTTGAAATAAATGGGTAAGTATGAGTTTTGGTGTAAACTAATACTCTATTTGTTGTGTCACACTTAGTATACAAGTACTAGGTCCTTTAAATAGCCAAAGCACTTGCTTAATCGCCCAAAAACGTTCTTCCAAGTTAATATCAAGAAATGATCGGACTCCAATGATTATGGGGAGTTAAGACAACAATAAATGCGAATTGTGTAATCGCAGAGCCGAAACCGGATCGGTTTCTCTCGTCGACCGAATCGGTCACAGCTTTGACCATTAGCCCACCGGATCCGGTTGCGGGTTGCGACCGAGCGGTGGGTTTTGCTCCTTTTGACTTTTGCCGACTTTTCCTTTACGCTCGTTCTTTGCTTATGTTGATGATTTCCAAAGCCAAACTTGATCTTTCCTTGTCAGATGCTTCAAATCACTATGCTTCCATATCATTGAGTCCACAAGCTTCCAATCTCAACTTCCTTCCTTTAGACGCTTCCAAATGTGCATAAAACTTCATTTCTTCAATATTCGCAATACCGGCTACATATACATACACAAGACGATCTTTGCACTTTTGCAATGCTTAAGAGTAAATATAGCCGAATATCATGCACAAAACCGACAATAACGCTACTAAAAACATGTTCATTTTAGACGTTATCAAATTCCCCACACTTAAGCTCTACTCAGCCTCGAGTAGGTCAAACATTTGCAAAGATTGATTTCAATGGTCCATAACACCATGTTTCGAAAAATGTAACAATTACCAAAAAAGATAATTATTATTTTTTTTTAATATGAGAAAATCTTCTAAAATGAACCAAACACTTTAGATAACATAACTAGGATACCTCACAAGTAGCTTTTAAGATTTCACTCAACACTCATATATTGGTGGGTATATCACTCAATGCCTAGTCATGATCAATGCTTTTACCATAAGCTTGTACAAGTATCAAAACAAAGAAAATAAATTCATCAAAGAGGTCTTTTATTCGGGTTATAACGATAAGGCTACGGGTTCATAATAGGTATGGATAAGGCATGGGATAGTTTATGAAATTGGTTTAAAATAAAATAAAATCAAGTCCAAATCTCCATGGTGCTAGTCATCATACAAACCACAATCCCGAAAACGATTATTACTCCTCTTCTCATATCGATCACCAAATATATATATATATCACGCCTTAGCACATTGGCTAATCGATAACTCAAACATACTTCATCTTCCTTCATCTTCATAATAATATAGCACATTGGCTATAACTTTTTTTTTTTTTTTTTTTTTTTTTTTTTTTTTTTTTTTTTATCACAACTCCCCACACTTCGCATAAGCATCACCACAAAAATACAAATAAAAAGTATGCATCCTTCGTCTTTGTCGAAATGGCACACACGAATGGCTCAGTGTAACTAACTCATAATCATCAAAAACAATCCAATCATTCCAAACAACTAGCAACAAACCATTAGACTTGATAAGGGTTGGCTAAGGTTTAAAGGTGTAAAATATTTTGTATTTTTCTCGATTTATCAAAACGAAAAAGAATGGCTCGTAGGTGTAACTAGGGGTATCTAGCGCTAAAGATGAGCACTAACAAAATGGGTCCATGTGGGTGGTTAACTAACCGATGTGGTCACTAATATATCATTAGATGTAAAATGGAAGGCCATTTGGGTTATTCCTAAAATGCCTCTTATCACTTGAAAATATTTAGATCACTCGAAAGTGATTTTAACCGTAATGCATAACTAGTACAAGTTCTAGAATCGACATAATCACCGGCACACTCATAGCAAATATAAAACAAAAGATGTTTCATACAAAAGAAACCTCACAAAATGTGGGAAAAAGGCTATTATGCATGCTAGAAAATGCTATCGAATCCAAAATGAATTATTTCAAGAATTTGGTTCAAATCTAAAAATTTTCAAAACCTCATTTTACCATCGAAATCCCAAATTATGTATTTTATCAATAACGCATAAAACCATTAGACCATCAAGGCTAATTTCTTCTAATCACTTGCATCCAAAAGTTATCTAAAAAAAAAAATGCGATCATTTTCCTATTTTCTTCCCTCCCCATACTTAAGTTTTGCATTGTCCTCAATGTAATGAAAATGAACTTCAAAGTAAAGAAAATGGGAAAAGATAGTTAAAAGATACCACGGAATAAAATATGCAATAAGCACATTGGGTCATTAGCAAGCCTGTGAGTTATCCAACTCGAAATATTTGACCATCAATAAGCTTCCAACATATCCATCCTGCAAACAAAAACTGCAACACGAAATGCACAAAACAAACAAAACTACTAAAAACTAGATAAAACCAAAATATACCAAACATCCTAAAGAAAAATCAATCAAAAGATAGAAATAGTTTAAAACACATCATGACCATTGTTTTTGAAACCATAATTCACGAATGACCCATAATCACTCGTCATCCTCGCTCATTTCTTCTCCTTCTTCATCATCAAACTCATCATCATCATCACTTTCGGTTACATAGTTTTCGTCTATGATTTCTGAACGAACTCTCCTCTTTTTCTTCTTGCCTCCAACTCCTGATGATGATCCTCCAACTTCATAACTTGTTCCTCCGACTTCGTGCAATCGACCATATGGGGTATTGGATCAGAAACGCAGTGCGTACCGTGATATGGATACGGATAGGGTCCGTGATAAGAAGTGTAAGGAAAAGGATATGGTGGAACATTTGGTGGATTGTAGGGTGGCAACTCGTAATTGGCTTCTCGAGCCATGTGTTGAAAGATAGGCATCGAATAATCATTGATGTAGTTGTTCCTTAACATCATCGAATCTCTCCACACATCCCTACATTGAATCTCATCTAGATGTTGGTTCCACTCTCCCCATCCTGAATCAAAACTACTGGACGTACCCATTTGCACGTTCTCCATTGGTATATTCCCTTGCTGTTGTGGTGGTTGCTGTTGTGGTCTTGGTTCAATCCATAACCCTACGGTTCCCAATCTCCTATTCAAAGCATTACCAAAACCTTTCGCAGTCCACGTTTCACTATACTTTGGCTCTCCACACTTAGCCAATTCCTCATCAACATAATACCCAAGATTCTTCGCCAATCTTGTCACAAAATGTCCTCCACAAATGTTACTATTGCTCTTGATTCCCGGGGCTCTCCTAGACAAATATTCGGCAACCTGCCAAATAGCATTACCGTCCTTAGTTTCTTCCAAAGAACTTCATAATCCATAAGTCCGGTTTCGACATTTGTCCTCGCTCAAATCTATTAAATGGCCCGGTCACAATCAACTTGTGAAGTATCCTCATCAACGGATTCCCGATAGTTGAAGCATTCCTCCTAGCACAAGTAGGATCTCCCACTTGATTCCAATAAGCGGGAATACTAGGGTAATCTTTTCAAACCTCCAAGTCTAGAAAAGTGAGTTTCAAATAATCGATGATTTACCTCATGTGGTTCATACAAACCAAGAGCTACACCAAAAGTCGGCAATGTGTAAGCATGATCCCTACCACAAAGTCTAAACCAAATACAAATCTCCGACATCAAATTCAACATCTACTTTTCTTTCAAAATACATGGTTGAAAAGAATTCCATACACCATTCTCGGTAGACTTCTTCATTAACACCGAATGCTCTTTCCCATGACAAATCATTGAACGAATCTCCATCCCCGGATATACATAAGACGTTCGCATCATCCTTCTTAACTCATCTTCACACTCACATTCGTTAAATAAATCCCAATCAATCACCCTTGAACTAAACATTGCCTATGTTGTAACTTCGACAATCTTTCTCGAAAAGCATGTTTCTCCATCGGTGAGATTTTTGAATTTTAAATTAGCATTTGCTTCCTTCTTCACACTATACTTAACCTTCTTCTTCTCGCTCCTTTCACAAAACTTCGTAACAAGCGGGTTAATTGGAATTTCCTCCCACTCGAGCTTCCTACAATAATTCTCTGAGAAATCACAAAAATAAGATCATATAAGAGTGTTAGAACAAACAAGAAGGTTAGAGAACCCTCTAATAGACATTTCAAAATTTCACAAAAATCCTCTCGAAACAGAACGGATTCGGTTGGATCACCAACCGAATCGGTTTCCTACTAACATCGTGCAACAACTGTTCGGTTGCCATGCGCAACCGAATCGGTTGTGCAGACGCATAAGGTATTTCACCTTCAAATCCTCAACATCTCGAATTTCTAACGCTCAAACCACTCTTAGATCGCATTCTATCATCCTCAATGATTTCCCACATCCTAGAATTATCTATCTTGCTTCCAAATCATCAAACATCTAACATCTAACAACTCATCTCATCATTCTTAAAAAATCATAAGCTCTAATAGTGTAGCATCCATCACTCTTAAAAATCAAACATATCATCCATCAAAATGAATCACTAATTGTAACTTATCTCTTCCATAAGCATAACCCAATTAATTCCGAAAAATCTTATCATCTAAAATCCATTCTATGGTGAATCAATCAATCAATCACTTGTTGTAATGCACACCTATCTCAATCACTCACTCAATCCTAAAATATTACCACTTAATTCGAATTATAACAAAAACCCCCAAATTGGTGACCTAAAATCCAATTCGAATCAAATGTTCTAAATAAAACCTTAATTGAGTAAATTGAATGTAATTGCTTACTTGCTTGGGTGCCATGATGTTATCCTACAATTCAAAACAACTTCCAATCCGCTCTCTTGGATGAATTTTTGCAAACCCACCGGAAAATTAGTGTGTGTGTGTTTTTGGAAAATGAATTTTTATATTTTGGTGCAACCGGTTCACCAAGGACACAACCGATTCGGTATGCTTTTGCCAAATTTACTTTTTTACTTGTTTAACATGTTACTTAGGCATTTACCCTCCAAGCAACATATTTTTACTCAAAAATTCCTGCTAAAAATTTCACACAACATTTATTCACCAAATGAAATTTTGAACAATCATTCAATCCAAAAAAAAACTAAACTCATCATATAAATGAACTAATCCAAACTCAACTCAAACTCATAGTCATAATGTATTAAAACCAAATTACCTCAATCATAACATGAAAAATAAATAAGAAACAAAAAAAAAAAATCCTAATGCATCAAATCAAAATAATAAAATAAAATAAGAAATTCAAGCAAATGATTGCTTGTTATTACGGTCTTTCCTTTCCTCAAAATTCCTCAAAATATTCTTGCCTAAGAATATCCTCGCTTTGAAATTTTCCGGTCAATTCACGGAACGTTTCAAAAGTTTTAAATTTCCTCATAAATCTTCGTCCATCCGGGCATAATATATCAAACTTAACATGCCATGCCCCATCTCCGCTTGCCTTTTGTAAGTCCCCAATCCTTCGGTTTCCACTCCAAATTCTTAAGTTGCACCGGTAAAGATCCTAAAAGTCGGTCAACTTCTTGTAAACCAAAATGTTTTTAAATGGGTTGTAGAAAGCTTCTATCGCGAATGCACGCTCCATTTCGTCCTCTATATCGAAATAAGGTGGAGTTAAAGGTCCGTACATTGATTACCGTGGACATCACGTCCCACTTCAAAACAAGTTAAATCATCATTTGCATCCATCCATTCCAAATCTTCCATACCTTCCAAAATTGGTCCTCTTGGTCTTGGGTAGTATGTTTGCCTCGAAATTCCATCGTCAATAGTCATGGTGCCTCTTCCCATGTCTATAATTGCTCCACAAGTTCGTAAAATGGCCTCCCAACAATAGTGGTAAACTCTTGTCCACCGGAATATCCAAGACAAGAAAATCGCCAAATACGGTTGGTAGCCAATTTGCACTCTTACATTCTTAACTTCTCCCATTGCCTTTGCTTGAGTGTTATCCGCCATAGTGAGCTTAGAATGATTAGGTTGCGGATTACTTAGTCCCAAAGTTTTGAACAATGGATACGGCATCACGTTAACACTCGACCCGTGACGCCTAAAGCATAAACTGGTGTAGTTCCATTTACTTTGATTGGCAACACAAAATTACCCGGATCCTTTTCTTTCCTTGGCATGCCTTTAAACAAAATTCTATCTCGATCCTCATCCGTGAGATTCTTATCTTCCAACCTAGCCCTCGCTAGCATCAATGCATCCAACTTCTTTCGATAAAGCACATAATCTTGGAGAACTTCAATAACCGGTTTCTTTTCATTGAGCTCTAGAAATTTTTGCTCTAGATTCTCTAAGATAGCTTCTTTTTGGCTTTCGGTTAAGGGTTTGATAGTAGTAGTAGGTGACAATGGTGTGTAATCATTTTTGGTGGTGGAGGTTGTTGTTGGGGTTAATTTATTTGATGATGGTTTCTTTCGGTTTGCTTTCCCATTTTCACCACTTCCACATTTTCTCCTCCATATTTGCACACACTTCCACTAGCATCTCGTTGATCCCTTTTCTTCTTCCAACTCGGTTATGTTAATCCGCATCTCTCCCATACCAAAATCTACTTGACACCTGGTTGTGACAAGAAAATCTCTACCAAAACAAACATTTGGCTCATCCGCATTACCTTCCTCTAGAACAACAAAATCAGTTTCAAACATATGCCCATGAATATTGACCTTCAAATTCTTCACCATCTTTCTCCCATATGCCTCATAATCCATACGAACATGACCGATTTCGTCAAGAACCTCTTCCAAGATATAATTCTCTCCATACGCCATATTAAGTCAGCATCCCAAGCACGCATCCTTCCACTTCACAAGGTGTTCCAAATCTCATCATCGGTGAATCATACACCGTTGACGGTGCTTGTGTAAACACTACCACTCTTTTGTTTTTGGGTAGTTGAACCTTGTTTTCACATACTTCTTCCATATCACCCGTGTCAATTCCCAAATCTTTCTTGCTTTCCTCCAGAATTCCTCCAATCTTTTCTAATGAACTTCCCGTATCCTTGAACATGTCATCCAAAGTACGAAGGTATTCCGAGATTCCGCTCAAACTATCCATGTTACTAGACAACTTAACAAAGCAAAACAAAACAAATCCCGAATGATTAGCGTTAACGTTAGTAAAACAAGAACAAACTATAAAAAACATATAATAAACAACTAAGACATCTAACAAAATTAAGAAATAAAATAAAAACTCAAAACCTTAAAATGATAAAACTCGGCGCATGAAACTCCAACCGGATTCGGTTGGATCACCAACCGAATCGGTTGGTTGAAAAATTTTAGGACAGAATCACGAACCGGATCCGGTTGCGGGTTGCACCGATCGGTTTGATTGAAAATAATTTTTTTTTTTTTTTTTTTTTTTTTTAAAACAAATTTAATAATAATTGAAAGCAAATAATCATCATTAAGGATGTACTAACTCTAGTTAATTAAATAAAACTCTTCATAAACTAATAATTAAATAACTCATTAACTCTAATTAAAACCAAAATTAAAACTAAAACTAAAACTAAATAAACTACTAATAAATCTATCATAAAATAAACTATAATCGAAAATAAGATACTCTTAACCATTACCATCAACTATAAAATTAAAAATAAAAATAAAACTAGATTATCTAAATAACAAATGTAAAGAAAAGAAAAAAAAAAAATAAAGACAATAAATCTAAAACCGATTAAACCACGCAATTACTCTAGAAATCAAAACACAAATAAACTAAAAAATAGAGATAAAATTCAACCAAAGAAAATTTTCATTGAATGTCTAACCGATTCGGTTGGCTAACCAACCGAATCGGTTAGTTTGTAACAAAACTTTTTTTTTTTTTTTTTTTTTACTAATTAATTTCAAAGAAAATTACGTAAAATCCCCGCAGCGCCTAAAACTTGATGTGCTCCGGTTGGTGCAAGTTTTAAAATTTATAATCACGAATTAACCAGATAACCTTTTAACACATACGAGCAAGTATACTCGTCCGCAATAGTAACGTTTTGGTAAGTCGAGATCGTCCCAAGGGATTTTTGTTTTGAAATAGATTTTATTAAAAGTTTCTAACAAGAAAGCTTGTCAAGGCTCTCTCGAATAAGTGTTCTAGTGAAAATACTGAATCAAGAATAAAAATATATACTTGTGTGAAGTCTCATAATCAACCATAGATAATGTTCATAAAGGTTTGGTGTATACTCTTAGTATGATGCACAAATCATAAGCAAATGATTCCACAACCATGGTATTTGTTTGTAAAAATCATTCTAAGAACAAAAACATTTAGGTAATCCTTTCGGTCCTTATCCCAATGATTATCCTATAAAAAATTCCATTTGTTTGCAACATGCTCTCATTAAATTTGTTCTTACGAATCTTTCGACCCTTCGTGATGAAAACGTTCCTAGTCTTGTTTTAATAAGCAAAACATGGTGGATGTCAATCACCATATCCCCATACTAGTTTGTCACAACACTTTTTGGAATAAAACACAAGAGAAATCCTTTCGGTCCTTTTTCTTAAAACATGTTTTATTGACAAATCAATCCAAGACTAGTATTTTTCCAACAAACTCATTTAAACAAGATCATATATACATGCATCACATTTTGAGAACATTATTATGATTAATCACATTCCAACACACAAGTATAACACAAACTACTCCATGAAAACAATCATATCTAAACACAAGTCATAACAAAGTAATTCAAACAATTCAAGAGAATAGATTTCCATAACAAAGTTCATAGAATACCTAATCTTTTGTGATTACAAGAATTAGAAATCGTGGAATGTAGCAACCACGCCTCCAATCACCTAGGATCACCGCACAACTCCAAACTACCAAACAATGGACAAGAATGGTTCCTTCCTTGCTTCGGACGCTTCCAAGAATTACCAAGCTTTTGGGTTGAAATAAATGGGTAAGTATGAGTTTTGGTGTAAACTAATACTCTATTTGTTGTGTCACACTTAGTATACAAGTACTAGGTCCTTTAAATAGCCAAAGCACTTGCTTAACCGCCCAAAAACGTTCTCTCCAAGTTAATATCAAGAAATGATCGGACTCCAATGATTATGGGAGTTAAGACAACAATAAATGCGAATTGTGTAATCAGCAGAGCCGAAACCGGATCGGTTTCTCCGTCGACCGAATCGGTCACGCTTTGACCATTAGCCCACCGGATCCGGTTGCGGGTTGCGACCGAGCGGCCGGGTTTTGCTCCTTTGACTTTTGCGACTTTTCCCTTTACGCTTCGTTCTTTGCTTATGTTGATGATTTCCAAAGCCAAACTTGATCTTTCCTTGTCAGAGATGCTTCAAATCACTATGCTTCCATATCATTGAGTCCACAAGCTTCCAATCTCAACTTCCTTCCTTTAGACGCTTCCAAATG
The DNA here is from genome assembly GCA_022545495.1 of Chrysanthemum lavandulifolium. Lineage (NCBI taxonomy): Eukaryota > Viridiplantae > Streptophyta > Magnoliopsida > Asterales > Asteraceae > Chrysanthemum > Chrysanthemum lavandulifolium. The sequence continues at coordinate 176,147,683 of CM040242.1, read as the reverse complement.
TGCATAAAACTTCATTTCTTCAATATTCGCAATACCGGCTACATATACATACACAAGACGATCTTTGCACTTTTGCAACAGTTAAGAGTAAATATAGCCGAATATCATGCACAAAACCGACAATAACGCTACTAAAAACATGTTCATTTTAGACGTTATCGATTTGAAATCACTACCCACAAAAGGTGGCAATAAGTACTTTATCACGTTTATTGATGATTGTACAAAGTATTGCTACGTTTACTTATTGAAAAGTAAAGATGAAGCTATAGACAAGTTTGTTCTATACAAAAGCGAAGTTGAGAATCAACTTGGTAAGAAAATCAAGGTGGTGCAGTGATAGAGGAGGTGAATATGTGTCTCCATTTGTTTGATCTATGTGCGAAACATGGAATTGACACGAATTCACGCTCCCTATTCACCTCAAAGTAACGGTATTGCCGAAAGGAAGAACCGTACCTTGAAAGAAATGGTTAATGCCATGTTGATAAGTTACGGTCTAAGCTGTGACATGTGGGAAGCCATTTTAACGGCAACTTATCTTTTAAATAAGATACCTCGTAAGGAAAAGAAGAGACCCTTATGAATTATGGATGGAAGAAAGCCATCATATCAAGTATTTACGAGTGTGGGGTGTCTAGCAAAGGTCGCTATATCGACTCCCAAGGCCCAAAAGATTGGACCTAAATCAGAGATTGTATATTCATCGGATATGCTAAGAATAGCGATGCTTATCGCTTCATAGTACATGAATCGAAAAATCCGGATATACAAAGGGTACTTTAATGGAATCAAGGAATGCTTCATTCTTTGAAACTATTTTTCCTTGTTTAACGAAGGAAACTAGAAGTTCATCTAGAATAGATGACGAAGTTGTCAAGATAAGAGACAACGAGACGATAATGATCTCAAGATGAGAGACAAGATCCTTCCGAGGAAGAAGAGGTTGAACCTAGAAGAAGCAAAAGGGCAAGAACCGAAATCGTTTGGACCCGATTTTGTTTATTTTATGGTTGAAAACGAACCTACTTCATACCGCTGACAATTACTTCCTTAGAAGGGCCTCAATGGAAAGAAGCCATTAAAAGTGAAATAGATTCTATTTTACAAAACCATACTGGGAGCTCGTGGATTTACCTCACGGTTGTAAACCACTAGGCTATAAATGGATCTTCAAGAAGAAGATGAAAGCCGATGGCACCATTGACAAGTATAAAGCAAGATTAGTAATCAAAGGATTTAGACAACGAAGGTCTTGATTACTTTGATACATATTCACCGTTACGCGAATAACATCGATTAGGATGATACTTGCTATTGCCGCTTTAAGAAATTTGGAAGTTCACCAAATGGATGTGAAACGGCATTTCTAAACGGAGATTTAGAAGAAGAAATCTACATGAATCAACCCGAGGGTTTCATGGCTCTGGACAAGAGAACAAAGTTTGTAGGCTTGTTAAGTCATTATATGGCTTAAAGCAAGCTCCCAAACAATGGCATCAAAAATTTGACCACGCCATGCTAGAGAGTGGATTCAAAATTAATGAATGCGACAAATGTGTTTATGTCAAAGACACAAATAGTGGATATGTAATCTTGTGTTTATATTTTGATGATATGCTTATCGTTGGCGATGAACGACAAGATGATCAAATCTACTAAAGACATGTTGAAATCAAAGTTTGACATGAAGGATATGGGTTTGGTGATGTGATCCTTGGAATAAAGATCATACGAACTCGAGAATGGACTTGTGTTAAGTCAAGCACATTATGTGGACAAAATTCTTAATACTCATAATGCGGGGATTCGGCCTAGCTAGAACTCCAATTGACACCAAGTAAGCATCTATCTAAAAATAGAGGCTTAGGTGTTGCCCAATTAGAGTATTCAAGAATTATTGGCATGTTAATGTACTTAATGACAGTATTCCGACCGACTTAGCATATCTTTGTTAGCGAGCTAAGTAGGTATACTAGTAACCCAAGCTATGCACATTGGGCGCCTATGACTAGGGTACTTCACTATTTGAGATACAATCGCGATTATGGATCGCATTATGATCGATATCCACCGTTATCGAAGGATACGATGATGCAAATTGGATATCGACATAAAGGATTCTAGATCGACTAGTGGATATGTGTTTACACTAGGAGGATCGGCTATATCTTGGAAGTCTTCCAAGCAAACTGTATAGCTAAGTCCACGATGGAATCGAATTTATCGCGTTAGATAAATGCGGACAAGAGGCGGAATGGCTACGTCAATTCGTAGAGGACATACCAAGGTGGCCTAAACCGTAACGCCATTAGTATACATTGTGATAGTCAATCGGCAATTGGCGAGCTCATAGCATAATGTATAATGGAAAGTCCGGACATATCCGTCGTCGACATAATTCGATCGACAACTACTCTCAACAGAGTTATCTCAATTGACTATGTGAAGTCAAAGGATAACATCAGCGGATCCGCTACGAAAGGCTTAAGCAGAGAGTTCGTAAGTAAGTCGTCTAGAGGAATGGGACTAAAGCCCTTGAAGGAATGAGTTTCTATGAAGGAAAACCTAACCCAGCTTGACTGAGATCCCAAGATCTGGGTTCAATAGACAACCTAATCATAGAAATGTGGGGAAGTCACGTCAATGTGGGGAGTTACTAAATATTGTAACTTTCCTAGTCCATTCCTATAACAAATGTGACTTGTTGAGAGGTTAAACATATGGCTTTAATGATTCGTGATGAAATCATAAAGCATAATGATTCAAGATGAAATCACAAAACATATGTTTTAATGATTCAAGATGAAATCACCTATGTGAGAGAAGTGGGTCGCTTGAAGGAAATGTGGGGCGCAATTCCTAAGAGCTCTTGCAGAACCGAGCTAGTGTTCATGACCATAACGAACACGACTATGAGGACTTGACGGTGTCGTGAGAGTCTTGTGTGAAGTGTAATGTCGCTCACGTAAATGGATGATGAGTTCAAGGACATCGCGTCTACTCGGATCTAGGAGACTAAGTGCATCTCACAAGGGAAGGTTCAAAGGGTTACACCTACCTATCCTATGCAAGACTTAACCGCAGAAATTTCACCAAACTTTCGTGTGTTTTCGAATCGATTTCCATTCATGTGGGGATTGTTGGAAAATAGTTTTGCAAAATGAGTTTTGCAAATTTTGGACATTATTTAATATATGTATATGTTATATATATTTATATTTCTTGATAGCTTATGTTCTCCTCGACGAGAGCTTCGCAACGAGCTAAAGTATGTCCAAAATGGAGTTAATATGAATGAGATATCGTGTCTCAAAGTGGGACACGTGAAACACAATTGGGAAAACAAACACATCCCACATCGCCTAGAAAAGGAAGTGGGAGTGTGTTTATATAGAAATCTTGATATGAACCTTCAAAATGATTTGTTGGTTTTACTCCAACACCTACGTCTTGTGGCAGTCTGATTCGAGATTTCTTGGCCAAAATGAGTTCAAGCTTCAACTCATGCGAGCCCGCGACCTGCGGACACGAATCGAGCTCAAATCTCGCATACCAGTATCTTTTTTTCTTGATTTCGTTGTAATTATTTCAGTTGTGTCCATTTATTTTGGGCCGATTTAAACTTTGTAAACAAGTTTAATAGAATCGGTTTAAATAAATGGAAGATAACAAACCCGTGTTTAATAGTTTAACAGACGGTAAATCATGTATTATTTGGCGATATCTTTCTTGGTAACCAAGCTAGGTTTAGCCTATATATTAAACACATCTCATTCGGTTTTTACACATGCATTACGTGACTCCTCTGCAGCCGTTTTCCAAAGAATTGCTTCGATCGAAACGCAAGTTGCTTCCGTGATCTTCGAGCAAGTTTGTCACGTCCTACCGTACATCGCTTTAGCGGTTGTACCACAGGAAGCAGATTTATTAACTGTTTTAAGGGAATCGTGTTAAACACGAGCCTCTTGCCACGACCTTTCTTGCTTTAATTTTATTAACGTTCTATAGTGTCTGCCTTCTCATTCTACCCTTTCGTCATGTTTATTTCTGCTTTTACATTCTCATTATTTAATAATTGTAATCTGATTTATTATTATTAATAAAAGTTTACACAGTTTCCCACATATCCTATATGATGCAAGTGTACATGATTATTTGTAGCTTGTTGAGAGTGTATTGACATGCCAATTGTTATATAAAGGCGGGATAAAAAAGATTGAATTTTTTAACCGTTGGAATCAAATCAACAACTATATTTTTTAAACACTCACCTCTTTCGCGCACGAAACTACTTTGGTTTGAGCCTTGGCGTCAATACTCCTGGTGTGGCCACGAATTGGCGTTGGGTTCACGGGGACCATACCGTGTGCTCTAATTCTGTGTTTGCTAATAAAGAGTTTTGAGAAGCACGTGAAGTTTTATGAGATAACATAAACTATTTCACATAATATAGAAAATTTGAACTTTTGGCACGAGGGCAGCAATACGTGACTAGTTGGTTGGTTCAATAGCTTCAAACTTATGTTGTTTCAACATAAAATGACAAAAGTATCAGCTAGAAATGGGTAAATTAGTGATAGATACACGAGTGTCCAAGGTCAGTAAAAAAGTTCCACTAGAACGCGAAACACAAAGGCCGGTAGCTAGGCCATAGCTCATTCCTATCCGACCTTTCATGAACATGACAACCACCTTAACCAGTTGTGCTATGCCAAAATGTTGGTCTAGTTTACCAACAAGAAATATAAAGTTTAAGTCGTCGATTATCAACGTCTTGAAAGACAACAAAAATAACATGCAAACAAAACACATCAATAAACATTACTCAATTATCAGTTTTTACATGTTTATATGTATTAAAAACGTACAATTCTTTGAATGTTAAACTAAGTTGAATGAAGCATTTTTCTTTATAATATGCGAGATTCGAACCTAAAATCTATAGAGAAGTCATTAACTATTAAAATTAAGTATTGCACCTATATAGTCTGCTAAAAGACGTTGGCTATAATGTATGGTTGGGAAGAAAGTGGACCGAAACAAGAAATTACCAAACAATTTCCCAATGGCCTTAGTGAATGAAGCATAGTGTCCAATATTGACTCTAACACAACTTGAAGCATTGTATTCCGTTTATCTTAACTTTTTGAATTCTTATTCCAAATCTCAAATATAAAAAATTCATTAAAGAAAAACAAGTTACCTCACTTAAATGCCAAGAAATTAGGAAAATGGTATTTCAATTGCAACGTAATACATTGTTCACTCTATACAATAACACTTCATTTGTTATATAGAAACGGATAATTTACATACACGAACAACAAGTATGACAACTTTTGAAAGCCTATCCGGGCTATCCACACATTAATGATTTAAATTTTCATTAGTATAGATTAATTCCATTTTTTATTTTTTTTCCCCTTTCACATTTCAAAAAACTTGGAAATGCACGTATGGTGTATATCTTCGATAAACATTCTTTCTATTTTATGCAGTAAATAATCTCGAAACATCTCATGGTCATTGCACTAGCTCACTTGAGGGACTGATCGTATTTGATAATTAGATATTAGTTCACTTGATAACTAATTGTCATGAATATGAAATTATACACCATCTGACATTATCGTTCTAGTGTGTGAATATATCAAAAAGTAGTTACCAAAATGACTATGGTTTAGTTTTAAACTCGAATCATATGTTTACGCACATCTATCTTACACAAATCAGGAGGTTAGACGATGACGTAACCCACCCTACGGAAATGGAGGCCGCGTCAAGAGTACTATGTGATAAGCAAGTCCTTTTTAAGCTAAAGGAATTTTATATGGTGACAATTAGACCAGCTATCATGTATGGATCAAAGAGCTGGCCTATCACGAAAGCTCAAGGTAACAGGATGGAAATAGCAGAACTGAGAATGCTAAGGCAGACTTGTGGTAAAACCATGTTTGACATGATTCAAAACGGATTTTTGAGAACGGTACTTGAAGTCAAAACTATAATCTCGAAGATGCAAAAGGAAGGTTAAGATGGTTCGGTCATGTCAGGAGGAGGCCACTATCAACGCTAGTAAGGAGAGTCGAAGCGATGGTAGTCGACGGTTTGTGAAGGAGGGGCAGACCTAACCTAGGTGGGAGGATAGACTTAAGCAAGACATGAATGAGCTTCTCTTATCCGGGGACTTAACTTCAGATAAGAATGAATGGAGAGATAGGTATAAATTTTGCAGGTAATTCAGGCTAGGTGGTAGAAGGCAGTCTTTGCGTCTAGGTTTTTTGACTTCTCTTTGTTATCTTGGCTCTTTTCGTTTTAGGTTTCGTGGTTCTTTAGCTTTTTCCCTTTAGTTTTTTAGGATTTTAGTGGCCTCTCTTTTTTCTTTTGCTTTTGCCTTAGCTTTAGGACCTCTTGCGCTGCTATGCTTTGTGTATGTGCTGCTCTATTTGGTCTTGGTCTTTCTCTTTTTGTCTTTTGCCCCCTTTTCTTTGCTTGCTTTTTCCTAAGTGTTTTGTCCCTTTTGTTTTTTGCGTTTTTGCTTGTGTTTATTTGTTTTGCCGTGCCCTTTTTGTTTATTTCATGCATTTATGCTTTGTATGCTTGTTTGCGTGTTTTGCCATTTGTCTTTTGATAGCTTATTTTCTCATGTATTTTTTTTGAACGACTGATTTATAAAAAGCTAGACGGAACTAGCAAAGAAAAGCAAAGAAATTACATACGCGGGATTTGCATCCACGCGTTCCAATTGAATCTACTCTTAAGGTTTCTATTACTTATCCAGTGAAATGAGTAAATGACTACCGAATCAAAAATTTGATGCTTTTTAACTCTTGAGCCATCAAACACCACCGAGTTCCGATACATCCAAAGAATCCATATCGTTGCAACACAAGTTGTTTTTAAGATCATCTGACGCGTAGACCCACCTCCTTGACCATCAATCCACTAAAACATGTCTTCTACATTAACAAACTCCGGGATATCTAACTCCAACCACACCCCGATTCTGATCCATAACTCAACAACTACATTACATGCAAAAAACACATGGTTAATGTCTTCTAAATTACAGTGGCAACATGGACATAGAAGAGAATCAATATCAATCCCGCGTCGATCCAGATTTTGTTTTTTGGTCCTTTTTCTCTTATGTTTCTTGTTTGTGGGTTCCTAGCCTTTCTGCTTTATTTTCTTGTTTTTTGTTTTTGTCTTTTGAATGCTTTTACTTGTTCGCTCTCTTACTCCTTTCACTTATTTCTGTTCTCTCTCACCCGCACATTTGCACTGGCTCTCAAATTTTTCCTAAAGACAAGGATAGGATATGTATACATTTTACCTTTCTCATATCTCGTCTTGCGAGATTGGGTATGTACGTTGTTGTTGTGTTGTTGTATCCATCTTCAACAGATATGATCAACAAAACAATGAAATATTTCTTCCCTTATGAAGTTATGGTATATCGTTTTATTTTGCTAATGTCCTATCAATACTTGTTCACTTGCAAATGCCACCAATCAAATTAAATGATAGAGATAATATTTATTAGTAGCACGGTGTATTTATTATATACAAATGGGGTTTTCCTTGTTCAAGTTAGTTAAGGAGGACAAACCTTTTTTGATTTAGATGAACACGACCTCATAGGTTAATCTTAATATCAATTCCGATCATTCGCCCGCCCAGGGTAGATATTTAAATTTTCCAAAATAGCGTGATTCTTGTCTGCGATCACTAAATTGAAAACAAAATGAGTACTCTTCGTTTGTCGTTATAGTCCATCTATATCTTTTGATATCCATTGTCCAATCTTTTATATAATAAAACAAAACCCCTATTGGGAATTTTTCATTTAAAAAAATCAATTCATACCTTATTTAGTAATTTTTTTTAATAATTAAACTTTTAAAAAAAAAGTTTTATAAAATTAATTCAAATTATTTCCTTTTTATCTAAAAAGTATGAAAAAACCTTTTGAATTGATGTGAAAAAAAGCGAAAATACACATGGGTCTCATTGATATTTATCATAATTGATACCCAAAGTGTAACTTTTATAAAAAAGGGTAACTCATCACCCTCATTCATTCCCAATTATACTCACAAATACTGAAACAAATCCAATCGGTTTGACCTTAAACCCTAGCTATTCCACCAAATCCTAACACCACACTATTCCACCTTAAATTCCTAACCAACCAACAATTAATTGGCCATTACCCAGATGATTCATCAACGAAACCATACCCTTGATCCCCAAAGTTTTAACTAATCGCTAACTAATTCAAGGTGATTCATATACTCTATTCAAGTTTGAATTATAGCAGGTTTTCAATTTGATGTACAAAGATTATCATGAGGATCAAAAGTTCATAATCATGGCCTCTTCACCTCCTGGTATGTTTTTTCATCAACATCTTATGATTCCAAATTATTATAAATATTAAAGTATCATTAAAATTGCTCATGTTGCCTTCAAATCAGACTTCAAGCAATTAATTGTTGGTTGGTTAGGGATTTGTGGATTGTTATACAATTAGTATTTTTTAACATCATTGTTTGAGGATGTAGTTTTGCTATAAATAGAACATGTTAGTTTAAGGGATCATAACTTTGTGGTTATAGTGTTTACCATTGTTGAATTTCATGGATTTAGGAAGCTAACACTATATCATGTCTCCTATTGAACTCCTATATATTTACAACTCAAGTCACTACACATGTTTTTGCGAGTTGGTTAGCATGAAAGTCGGTCTTAGTTACCATTAAAAGCTATTCAAGAATGATTTGCTATCCGTGTATGAGTTTGATATTTGTTTAAAGCTGTTTGACTATTCATAAATTGGTGGCAAAAGGGTGGGTCTGGCCGGGTACCTTTGAAAAGGGTTTTGGGTCAAAGTGGCCATATATTCTGGTAATCGGGTGGATTTGCTATCTAGGTTTTGGGTCAAAGTGGTCATATATTTCTTAAGGGTTCAAGAAGCAGTTCGCAAAACAGGTAACCGAATGATCCATGGTATACTCCAGTGGAATTAAGCTCGACACCCTTTTTATTTGACCAGTTTCACCCATACAAGTTTCTTTAGTATTTCAAATGTTGCACGGTGTCAATGGTAGTATGATCATTTCACTGCTTGGAAGTTTCATGGCACAATTATGAAATCAAAATTTGAGTAAAATATACCCCAACGTATTAAGTAGTTGCCTATTTTCTTTTCTAGATATCGATTCCATTGTGTTGAATCGTTGCAGACGAGGAATCCAAAGATGGTGGTTATTATGGTGGTCAACATTAAGTGGTTGCAACAACGAGAGGTATTCTTGATGTGGTTTCGAATGTAAGTGGTGGCGATTGGGAAGGATAGTCTCGGTGACTCAACAGTGAGTTCGGTAGTGACCGTTCCAAATATTTCGTATATGGCAACCGCAAGAATTAGTCAAAAGAAATGAATAAGGCTTTCGATATCCAAGTGTTACGCAATATTTTTGGGTTTTAATGGCATCTCTAATCTATTTGGCGATAGATAGTATTAATTATAAGTTTAACATAACAAAATTTATAGAAACCAATCTTTTGGTAACAACGATTATAGTTTAGAACATAAGATTGTTTTATTTGCTTATTTCCTTGACTTCTTATTGATCTTGAGTTATGGTCTTAAACAACAACTTCCTTTATATTGGGTTGCCTTTATTTTGAGTCAAAACTTGCCGGTTGGTGGTTAGTTTGTGTAACTTATCTGTAAATATATGTTTTATCTTTTATGCATTCTCGATTAATAATATTGGAGTCGTTAGACCATTGTAATGAGAATTATGACATGTTGTCTTTGCTACTATATTATACCGATAGTAGCCATGCCTATGCATCTTAATCACCAATTAACGAGATTAGTGTCGATATGTATGAAATTAGATGTTATATTACTTTTAAGCAGAGCATATCCTTTGCAACCGAAAAGATTACACCATTAAATTTGGAACCTAGATGGAAATGAATTAACTCTATAAGGAAGGAATGAAAAGGAAACTACATTAGTAACTATGGGATCTCTCGGTTTATAATGTATAATGTGAATCTGTTCTATGAACGATGAGCTAATAAATTGTTATTGCGACTCCTTGTGATCCGAAAATTCCCATTTGTAGTTCTTGGTGACAAAGTTGATGTAGATGGTGGCAACAGAGAGTGGTAATGCGTGTTTTCATTAAGAATTTGAAGTCAAAAACAGACTTACCAAAGTTTCTTATGCATTTTATTAATATGTTGGTTTGGTTGTAATTATAATGCGGGTTTCTAAGAAAAGGCTAGGGCTTGGTGTGAAATCGAGAATGAACACATGTACTGTGACAACTCGTATTTTCATATCATTCTCAAAACATTACTCATGCTTCATTATTTATCATTTATCGTGAACTAGGTTTACGAGCATCAAATTCACGTAACCGTAATGGTTTAGCAGTGAATTCATGATCATATCATCGAGGTCATTTCATATAGACTAAGTTTAGTCTACATTTCATTAACATCATTGTCATCATTTCATATCAATATTATGCATGGTTTTGCATTTTTCGTTAAACGTTAAATTTTATATTAAATAAACGTTATCGCGTGATTAATTATTTTGAACAATTGATCAATTACTTCCAAAAATTATCCTGATATATTTTTATACTCATATTAAGTTATAAAAATAATATTATGATTTTACCCAGTGTTTTAAATTTATTTTGTAACTAAATTGTTGTATTTATATAATTACGACGTTTTTCTTAAATACGACACGATTATTATTATTTCACTCAATTTTTGCAAGATATGTATTTTTATAAATTTTATGACCTCAATATATTTTATCTTGACCCGTGAAAATTTATTTTTATTTAACGCTACCCTAAATATTCAAAAGTGACTACAACTTATCATTTAACTTCAAATAACTTACTAAATATTACACTTATACTTGTAAAAGCTACTCAAAAACAAAACTCAAATTTTGTTTCTCATGTATGTCGACATATATGGTGAGTCATATGTGATTCACTAAAATTTGCAAGATATCTACTCTTTAATGTATTATACTACTAACTCAAGTATCATTTCACTTCATTTCTTTTATTTCACCAAAAATAGATCAAACTCTTCTCCCTTTCTCTCAAATATTCGGCACCACAAGGAGACCAAAGGAAAGATCATATAATTTTCAAGACAAGGTTTTATAAACACTAGTATCACTTGTTGTATAGGTTTTGCAATAAAAACCTCAAGTGATTAGGAAAACCCTTTGTCCTTAAACCTCATCATATTTCTTGTAAGCATTCATATTCATGTTTTTATTTCACATTCATTTTATGGTCATATCATTTTATTTGAGAAACATGCAAATTATGTGATATTTATACCATTTTCAAGGTTTTAAGTGTTAAATATATATATTCCATCCTATAATTACTCCTTGTTATATTTTAGTTTTGGTGATGTCTAGGAACCCATGACACCCTAAGAAGGTGTATGGTAGGATTAGAATAGCTCGGAGTTGTTTTGAATGGGTTAGAATAGGTTTGGCGCGAAAAACTCATTTCGACACGCTTTTAAAAGGGTCTGTCCTTAAAATTTAATTCTGGAAAATCCGACAGTGAACAAAATATTTGGCCTAGATATTTAGAAAATATACTTTAAAACGAAACCGTGGCGCTTGAGCGGATTAAAGCGGAGTTATAACGAAGAAGTTATGAATTTTTCAATTTGGCGATTAAAAATATAAATCCGAAAATTTCAAAGAAACTATATTTGTTTTGTACGAGTCAAAATGAAGCTTGGACGTTGTAAATTATGTCGATTTGTTAAAAATATGTTAGTATACTTCGATACGAAGTTAAGGATCTTTAAAACGTGAAAGCGGATTTGTAACGACTAAATTATACATGTTTACAAAAGTTGCCGTAACTATTATCATATAAGAAAACTATAACTTGATTTCTAATAAACAAGTTTTGCGGCAAAAACTAGTACCAAGTAAAAGGTTGTTTTTAACATTGAATTAGAACTTTTTATGAAGAGAAGTCTTCTAGTAAAAGTGAAATCGCCATGTATACTTTCCAAAATGTCCAATTGTTTGATTAGCGGAGTTGTAATGAATTAATTACGGTCGCTCAAAGTTTGCCGAAAAACCATCCTTAAACTATATTTTGGGACAAAAGTACCATACTTTAGCTATATTTTTCTCTATGATCGGAACTTCTATGACGAAAACTTAAACACTAAAACTTTGAGATAATCATACGAGCTTCCCAAAACCGTTGAGTTTGTTTTCTAACGCTCGACGTGCACCATTTTACGACTAGCTTTTCGAGGCCGTTTTAGTCACTTTCATGGAAATTTCAACGACATTATTTTACGACGAAAAGTTATATTTTCTTAAGAAATCACTAAATGATTATCGTCGGATATCATTTCAACGTAAATACATGTGAAGTAATTTGAAAATGGTCAAGACGTTAAAAAGATTATATTTTCGACGAGAAGTATTGTTTTCAAAAATTCATAAGTGGTATAAATATCATCCGAATTGCATGCATAACATTACATCATAACTTATTATGTATCATATCATTCATAATAGGTCAAGTTTAGTTATTCACGCTACATTTCGGTGTACTCACTTTTGCCATCGCATCATTGTCCAAGTGAGTTTTCATAGCCCCATTTTTAATTGTTTTGTACTATTTTTGGGGGAGATGCATGCTTAACTATTTTTCACAAGTACTTTAGATTTTAAGGATAATTTCTATCATGATCACCATTGTTTCAAAACTAAATGTTGTACTATATTAATTGTTCTTGTTTGTTTGGTATAGTTCTACGTCGTATAATGTTCTAAATCGCTTGACTACTTGATATATATTGAGTCATGTACTATTGATTATGTGCTATAGTTCTCGTCGATAAAGTTCTATGTCGGTTGACTCATCGATACATCGTCAGATAAAGTTCTATGTCGGTTGACTCATCGATACATCGTCGATATAAGTTCTATGTCGATTGACTACGATACATCGTCAGATAAAGTTCTAAATCGATGACTACTTGATAAATTAAGTCATGTACTATTGATTATGTGTTATTGTTCTATGTCGAGTTAGGTACTATTGTGAATTTATTTGACATCATGTGATTGAACATAAACTATACACATTTTGGCAATGGGTTGTGAACACACAGTTGCAAGTTTTGTATGGGCGAACTTGGGCCGAGTGGATTTGCAATGCCTTTCTTGCATAAACGATTTTGAAAGGCTCTACATTTCCATACAAACTCTATGAACTCACTCAACCTTTGTGTTGACACTTTTAGCATGTCTTATCTCGGTATCTAAGGCATTCACTTCATGGCATGCATGTGGACATATCATAGAGTCGTGGTGACGACGCGTCTCACATGTGATTTATATACTTTAAAAACATCGTTTGACTTGTACCAAACTTATTTTCCGCACATAGTAACTTTCATTTGGGACCTATCTTTGTAACTCGAATGTTTTATTAATTCAAGCGATGTATTTTCCAAACGACACTTTAGGTCGTTCAATATAATGTGATTGTGATGCTATGACGGTCAATCCCGAAATTCCATTCATTGCAAAATGTAATTTGGGGTGTGTGATTGGCATCGAGCTTGATTATAGAGAACTAGGTTGCATCATTGACCCTAGACTATAACTACATCATCATAGCATCTCATCATTTCATCATAAGTGCATGTTCACTTTACATGCGGTTTATACGTACATTTTTCGAGTTATTTACTTTCATTTCAAAACGATTGTCACATGGATGCCTTCGAATACCCATCCCATCATACTCACATCAGACTCCAACGTGGAGAATGCCCTGTCATTCCCTATCACAATTTTTAACACCAGTTGACTTAACACCAAACATCATATGAGTCGATTAGTCCAAGCATTGCATAGTTACTCCTAAATTATACATAGCACGATCACCTATGTCTAATTCGGGAAGAATCATGCAATGAAGGGAGTAATGAGGCTTATATGTGTAACAATTCTATGATCGAGCCAAATTTTCAAAAGACTCACATTCGAACCGATTTAGCCTAATCTCATGACAGTTCTTGTTTGATGAGTTGTGAGATTAAGTAAAATCGGTTACCAAAAGTCTTTTGAGGGTTTTGCTCGAGAATGGAAGGCTTGCCTCATCAAACCCTAACCCCGAGACTAACACGAACTGAATTCAGGGACTGAATTCCTTTTTGGTTGGGCAAATGTGACAACTCGTATTTTCATATCATTCTCAAAACATTACTCATGCTTCATTATTTATCATTTATCGTGAACTAGGTTTACGAGCATCAAATTCACGTAACCGTAATGGTTTAGCAGTGAATTCATGATCATATCATCGAGGTCATTTCATATAGACTAAGTTTAGTCTACATTTCATTAACATCATTGTCATCATTTCATATCAATATTATGCATGGTTTTGCATTTTCGTTAAACGTTAAATTTTATATTAAATAAACGTTATCGCGTGATTAATTATTTTGAACAATTGATCAATTACTTCCAAAATTATCCCGATATATTTTTATACTCATATTAAGTTATAAAATAATATTATGATTTTACCCAAGTGTTTTAAATTTATTTTGTAACTAAATTGTTGTATTTATATAATTACGACGTTTTCTTAAATACGACACGATTATTATTATTTCACTCAATTTTGCAAGATATGTATTTTTATAAATTTTATGACCTCAATATATTTTATCTTGACCCGTGAAAATTTATTTTTATTTAACGCTACCCTAAATATTCAAAAGTGACTACAACTTATCATTTAACTTCAAATAACTTACTAAATATTACACTTATACTTGTAAAAGCTACTCAAAAACAAAACTCAAATTTTGTTTCTCATGTATGTCGACATATATGGTGAGTCATATGTGTGATTCACTAAAATTTGCAAGATATCTACTCTTTAATGTATTATACTACTAACTCAAGTATCATTTCACTTCATTTCTTTTATTTCACCAAAATAGATCAAACTCTTCTCCTTTCTCTCAAATATTCGGCAGCCACAAGGAGACCAAAGGAAAGATCATATAATTTTCAAGACAAGGTTTTATAAACACTAGTATCACTTGTTGTATAGGTTTTGCAATAAAAACCTCAAGTGATTAGGAAAAACCCTTTGTCCTTAAACCTCATCATATTTCTTGTAAGCATTCATATTCATGTTTTTATTTCACATTCATTTTTATGGTCATATCATTTTATTTGAGGAACATGCAAATTATGTGATATTTATACCATTTTCAAGGTTTTTAAGTGTTAAATATATATATTCCATCCTATAATTACTCCTTGTTATATTTTAGTTTTGGTGATGTCTAGGAACCCATGACACCCTAAGAAGGTGTATGGTAGGATTAGAATAGATTCGGAGTTGTTTTGAATGGGTTAGAATAGGTTTGGCGCGAGAAAAACTCATTTCGACACGTTTTGAAAAGGGTCTGTCCTTAAAATTTAATTCTGGAAAATCCGACAGTGAACAAAAATATTTGGCCTAGATATTTAGAAAATATACTTTAAAACGAAACCGTGGCGCTTGAACGGATTAAAACGGAGTTATAACGAAGAAGTTATGAATTTTTCAATTTGGCGACGAAAAATATAAATCCACGAAATTTCAACAAACTATATTTGTTTTGTACGAGTCAAAATGAAGCTTGGACGTTGTAAATTATGTCGATTTGTTAAAATATGTTAGTATACTTGATACGAAGTTAAGGATCTTTAAAAGCGTGAAAAGCGGATTTGTAACGACTAAATTATACATGTTTACAAAAGTTGCCGTAACTATTATCATATAAGAAAACTATAACTTGATTTCTAATAAACAAGTTTTGCGGCAAAACTAGTACCAAGTAAAAGGTTGTTTTAACATTGAATTAGAACTTTTTATGAAGAGAAGTCTTCTAGTAAAAGTGAAATCGCCAAGTATACTTTCCAAAATGTCCAATTGTTTGATTAGCGGAGTTGTAATGAATTAATTACGGTCGCTCAAAGTTTGCCGAAAAACCATCCTTAAACTATATTTTGGGACAAAAGTACCATACTTTAGCTATATTTTTCTCTATGATCGGAACTTCTATGACGAAAACTTAAACACTAAAACTTTGAGATAATCATACGAGCTTCCCAAAACCGTTGAGTTTGTTTTCTAACGCCGACGTGCACCATTTTACGACTAGCTTTTCGAGGCCGTTTTAGTCACTTTCATGGAAATTTCAACGACATTATTTTACTGACGAAAAGTTATATTTTCTTAAGAAATCACTAAATGATTATCGTCGGATATCATTTCAACGTAAATACATGTGAAGTAATTTGAAAATGGTCAAGACGTTAAAAGATTATATTTTCGACGAGAAGTATTGTTTTCAAAAATTCATAAGTGGTATAAATATCATCCGAATTGCATGCATAACATTACATCATAACTTATTATGTATCATATCATTCATAATAGGTCAAGTTTAGTTATTCACGCTACATTTCGTGTACTCACTTTGCCATCGCATCATTGTCCAAGTGAGTTTTCATAGCCCCATTTTTAATTGTTTTGTACTATTTTGGGGAGATGCATGCTTAACTATTTTCACAAGTACTTTAGATTTTAAGGATAATTTCTATCATGATCACCATTGTTTCAAAACTAAATGTTGTACTATATTAATTGTTCTTGTTTGTTTGGTATAGTTCTCGTCAGTATAATGTTCTAAATCGGTTGACTCATTATATATATGAGTCATGTACTATTGATTATGTGCTATAGTTCTACGTCGATAAAGTTCTATGTCGATTGACTCGATACATCGTCGTATAAAGTTCTATGTCGATTGACTCTGATACATCGTCAGATAAAGTTCTATGTCGATTGACTCACGATACATCGTCGTATAAAGTTCTAAATCGGATGACTCTTGATAAATTAAGTCATGTACTATTGATTATGTGTTATTGTTCTATGTCGAGTTAGGTACTATTGTGAATTTATTTGACATCATGTGATTGAACATAAACTATACACATTTTGGCGGTGGGTTGTGAACACACGGTTGCAAGTTTTGTAAGGCGGAACTTGGGCCGAGTGGATTTGCAATGCCTTTCTTGCATAAACGATTTTGAAAGGCTCTACATTTCCATACAAACTCTATGAACTCACTCAACCTTTGTGTTGACACTTTTAGCATGTCTTATCTCGGTATCTAAGGCATTCACTTCATGGCATGCATGTGGACATATCATAGAGTCGTGGTGACGACGCGTCTCACATGTGATTTATATACTTTAAAACATCGTTTGACTTGTACCAAACTTATTTTCCGCACATAGTAACTTTCATTTGGGACCTATCTTTGTAACTCTGAATGTTTTTATTAATTCAAGCGATGTATTTTCCAAACGACACTTTAGGTCGTTCAATATAACTGTAATTGTGATGCTATGACAGTCAATCCCCAGGAATTCCATTCCGCTGCAAAACAGGTAATTTGGGGGTGTGACATGTACCAACAAAACGTCCAATGCAAGGACGGCAACAGTAGAGTGGTACGTGTTTTCATTGAGAATTTGAAGTCAAAAACAGACTTACCAGCAGTTTATTATGCATTTTTATTTATATGTTTGTTTGGTTGTAATTATAATGCAGGTTTCTAAGAAAAAGGCTAGGGCTTGGTGTGAAATCAGTAGAATGAACACATGTACCAACAATACGTCCAATGCAAGGACACGGCTACTTATAGTAGCAATATCCTGGTGATATGGATTAGATGATGTTGTGAGGGCTTTGGCCAGCAGGAGTCCAACAGTGGCTGACTTCCGATACTGACGTCATTGATTACGGATGCTTGAAGATAATTTCTTAACACTAAATTAATTTTGGATTTGACTTTAATTTGTTTTGCATACTGTTGTTTATTTAATTACATTTGCATTTTATTATAATAAATTTCTGTACTTTAAAAACTTTTTAAGAAATTAATGGACTAAAATTTAATTTTAATACTTTAAAAACTTTTTTTACAAATTAGTGGACTAAAGCGTAATTCATTAAAATACTGACTTCTTAATACGTAACCAATTTTAATTGTATTACAATTGTAATTCTAATCTAATAAGGACTTAATGAAGCATTATATAAACTCAATTGATTGACGGGTTTTCATTCCAAAGAAATTTTAATCAAACTTTTCTGCAGACTATTCAACAAAAGTCAACAAATCAATGAGTTTTTTTCTTTTCATCATTGTAAAAATATAAAACGTTAATATGTAACAAAGATCTTATTCACTAGGATTTCTTTTGCATCTTTGTTTAAACTTTAAATTTATTCATAATATTTTTCATCCGGTGTTAGTAAAGAACATCTAATCTACTTTTGTTTGTAGGAATGACAATGAAAATTACACCTCTTCAAGAAATCACCCCGACAAAAGGTAAAGTGAATATCAAAGTTAAGATTGTGGCACTTTGGAATCGATATTATAACTACAATCCATCAAAAGTAGCGAGCATTGACATGATCCTTATGGATGAGCGGTACTTTAATTAAATTTAATTAAATTTAACATTTGAAACTACTTTTTCTGTTTACTAAATATTATATGTGTATTGGTTTATAGTAATATTTGATATGTTTTTAATCTTAGGGAACCAAGATTCATGCTAAATAAACAGTTCTCTAGCCAATGATTTTGATACTCTTTTAAAAGAAAAAATTATCACATAATATCTAATTTTAATGTTAAAAGGAATGTTGATTCTACCAAATTATCAAAACATGAGTTCAAAATCCACTTTTATAAGAAAACAAATGTGCGTAATTGCTCACGAATTCAATTGCAATGATGATGTCTTGGAATTGATATCGTTTAAAGACTTCTTGGATGCAAAGATTGATCAAAGTTATTCGTTTGGTAAGTTATTTTATTAAATGTTCATTTAAACATATACAAATAGCCAATATTTTCCTACATTATATGCTAATATTCCCTTTTGTATTATAATGCGATGTTATTAGGCGTTTGATACAAAATAAAGACATCACCGTTTTGAATCCAAATAATGCCCTAAGCACATACTTGAATTTCAACTACAAGATGTAACGTAAATATCTATTAGTATAATGAATATAGATTAATATAATATGTATTAAGTATATGTATATATTCTTTATCTATACGATTGGAGCAACAATTCCATGTATCTTATGGAATGACCTTGCTAAAAACTCCATCAATATATCAAGAATCATGAAAGCTTAGCGAACCAATCATTGTTCTTATCAAAATGGCACGACAAAGTATATGGAATCGTAAGTATCTTTTGTTAAAAATTTGATATCCTTGGATATATATTAAAGTGTTTAAAAATTGAGTATGCAATTTTATATACAGTGTGTAACACAAGTTTCTAAGCTGTTTCTTTGGGTCGAAGTCGCTTATTAATGAAGATAATCCGCATATAAAAGCTTTCGAGACATGTAAGAATATAACAAACCGAACTTTCTATATGTTTTGTATTTTTGTAGTTAATAATATTTTTACTTATCTATTCTCTTTAATAGGTTTGAATCTACAAATCTTTCATTAAATGAAAAGTCTAAAGTTGAGTTATCATCAAACACTATAGTAAGGAAACCGAAGATTACTATTCACAATTCCGTTAAAGACAATTGATGAGCTTTATGATTTATCGAGGTACATTACACGTGATAAAGTTTATGCCTCACAAATTATATCAACTTTAGCTAATTAATAACTGATTTTTGGACAGCCAACCGGGTGTGTTGTGATTGGAAAAGTGTTGAAAATTGTAAATGACCAAGGGTGGTATTACATGCTTTGTAGCAATTGTAATAGTGTTGTCAAACAATCAGAAGGTAAACAAACTGAGAGAGACTACAACTGTGACAATTGTCAAAAGAAAGTAGATCTTTTTCCAAGGTATGAATACTAATATATAGATATATAATTTATTTATAAATTGTCATCTATCCCTAATTTAAATGAATTAATTATTCAGAATTAAAATCCATATTCGTGTTCAAGATGAAACTGGATCTGCTACTTTTTGTTTGTTTCAACAAGATGTTGCCAAATTATTAGGCAAATCCGTTGGGTATCTTATATCTAAGATTGATAAGGTAAAGATACATATACTTTTTCTTTTGTATTTTATATGTTAAATGAAAAGTGTTTTTGGTGTCCTTTATATTTTAATTCATTTACATTTCAAATTTTTGTGACAGGATGAAGAGAACACATCATACCCAACTGATCTGGAAAGTATAGTAAGCAGACAGTTTGTGTTTAAATTGCAAGTTTCAGCATACAATGTGAACAACAACTATCATATATTTACGGTAAACAAGTTAACTGATGATAAAGTTGTTATGAATTTGATAGGTTCCAAACAAACAAAAGAAGAGGTATTTTATGATCCTGTCTCCTTATATTGCATTAAACATAAAAATATAATGACAGATCATTATATATTCTGAATGTTTGTTATTGATTCTAAGGAAAATGAAACGACAAAAGTAGGTAGTAAAAGAAAGAACATTGAATTTCATAATTCTGAGATGGAAAAGAAGCCAAAAGTTGAGCATCAAGACAACAAAGATGATACTAAAACAGATGATAAAGACGTTATGAAATCGACATTATCCAAACAAACAGAAGAACAGGTATTTGATTTTCGTATCTCCTTATATAGCATTTAGTGTTAATATTATATAACAATGATGATATATTTATTTAGATTTTATATTTTCCAGGCATGCAAAACATCAGTATCAGAAATAGAGAGCAATAACGTGGAAACTTGAAGACATAGACAGCAACTAATGAGATAGACAAAAGAAACAAAATGTCATTTCCGGAATTCTTTTATTGTTTAATCTTAGAGAATTTTTTTTTTAGGGTTGGTTTTTCAATATAATGTGCTGAATTTATGTTTTCAAGATTTTTTAATTTAATAGAGATACTTATTTTTTAATGGTTGGAGCTCCCTGTTTTTGGTTTATTTAAATAACATATTCTTTGATGTTTGTAACTAATTTAATAGTTCCTTAAGTGAAAATGCAACTGGCCACATGGGGCTGTTCTTGACTAAAGAATTTAGTAGTGTTTGGGATTGTTTTCACTGCTTAGTTTATAGGTGTTTCGGAGTCTTTCGACTGCTGATTTTATGTGTTGGTGATGAAAATGGAGGGTGTAGGAGTAAGGTTGGTTGTTTTGGCTCCGTTTCAACTTGGTGGTCCAATGGAGCTTTTGAGTCAGGATGGGAAAGACATGAGGATTTCTTTGCCTGTAAGTTTATTAACTTTCCGACTTTACCAAATATTTGTTATTTATTGTCTTTCTTATTTAGTGTCCAATAACGAGGTTTGTGATATAATCAGTTTGCTGCTATGAAGTGTCCTCAAGTCTGCGATAACAAGGTTCTGATAACATCAACAACGATTAAAATGGTTTATGATAACAAGTTCAAGAGGAGAGAACACTTATTGTTTCATCAACTTGGATTGTGGTGACGTTTTCAAAATTTTCGAACTAACCATTTGCGACATAGCTAAACTGAAGGTACAAATGGTTTTATTTTGGATTGCATGTTTTAAAGAAGAAAACATATGTATCTTCCGATTTTAATACCTATTATACAGGGTCAAGTGAAACGTTCCATTACACACAGCTGCTTGCGGTTCTTCAAGTTCATTCGAGAGAACATCTTGAGGTATGTTGAAGGATTTGACTGCTTCATGTTTTTAATGGTAACATCTTAGATCATTGTAGTTTTGTTTTATGTTGCAATGAATGTAACATACATGTAAATTATACTCAGCATGTGAATTAGGAGGTTCTATGGATTGCAAATATACTTTTGGTGACTTAAAATCTGTTTAACATGTTCACTTCCCAATATTAGAGGTTTGTGTCATCTTGAAAGTAGCACCGAAGTGAAACAGCTTCTATATGAAAATGTCACTCTGTCACCAATTTGAAAATCTACATTTATTTGTTTAAATTAGGAGAGAAGAGCTTGAAGAGTCGTTACACCTGGTCCAAATATCATACAAGGGAAAAAAAGCTAAGGTGCAAGAACGAAACGAAAAAGCATCATCGAAAAATTTCGTGTTTGGATTGTGCTCAAACTTTTATAATCCTAGGTAGCCAACTGCTACTCTTTACAAGGCCGTTTTTTTTTTTTTTTTTTTTTTTTTTTTTTTTTTATTCATTTATTTATTATTATTATTATTTTTGATAAATGGTGTTTGGAGTTGCATTTTGAAAGTGATTATATGATCCGGGATAATTAGAATCTATATTCCTTATTAGGTGGTTATTAGCATTAGAATTGAACGTTGTCTTTTAGTGCCTCTATAAGTATTTATTTAGTATCTCTGTAACATATACAAGAATACGAATATTAAATTATGACATTCCAAGCTTAAAAGGTCAATTTATAATAGTAATCTACAAATTAAAGTTGTTAGTTTGTTTTCTGTATGGGAAACGATTTGCAAACTCTCAAAATATATTGCGACACTCTTTTTAGCGCATCATGTAGTTGTACATTATTAATAATATGCTTTAACAGTGAAGTTTGCAAATAAAAAACCAAACGTGTGCAAATCACCTCCCTTTCTCTATTGTCTTTAGTTGGTCTTTTTTGAGTTGTGGCTGCCCCACAATCAAGTAGTCAAAATGTACAGGTGTTCAAATATCCCGCACAAAGGATTTTTTGGACTTTCTTAGTATTCTGATTATGGTATTGCAATGGCTAAGGTATCAAGATGGTGCTGCAACAATATGTGTGGCGTGGTTTCTTTTCTAGGCTTTAAGTCACTTTATGTTGACATGACAACTCGGATTCAGTTGCTATACCTTTTAATCATTCAGATTTTAGGTGACCGTATGTTGATATGAGCGAGAAGTGCACAAGTGTGTATCACAATATATTATAAATATGTCCTCCTGTAGCATTTATATTCAAGCCAATTGAACAATACATATACATCTCACTAGAAGTCCAATACTTAACTGATGCTTATATATATGCAGGAACAAGAGTCCTTGGAGGATGAATATGAGAAGAAGAATTATTTGCACAAAATAGTTCCAAAATTTAGAACTGGACAACTTATAACAGTGAAGATATGCTTGTCATTGTTACTCAACAAGAGTTTTATCTCCCACCACCCTTCTGGTAAACTAAAGTAACTTGCAAACTCGAATGGTCTTAAAGTTTGACATACAAATCTTTGGTTGATTGTTTGAAATAGCTCAAGCTATTGGAGAGATATTACAATAGTAGGAGTGTTGGGGGCCTCTACCTAAAAGTAATTATATCTATTAGAATAATCGTCATGTTCAGGCCTGATATAAAGTTGTAGCTAACAGATCATTGAGTAAAACAATATGCATAGATAGAAGATTGTAAATATGAAGTTAATCACAAGCACTTAACTTGACTTACCACTTCTCTTTTTAGTTAATTTTGTAAAAGTTACCCGTTTAACATGTTAACATTAAAACGTATCAATTTTTGCTTATTTCTATTGGTGAAGTTTATTTTGGTTGTGAAGGAGAAAGCTATATGATTTGTTAACAAAAAACGGATGCACGTATTCCTCCATTTCTTATTCGTGAATGTACCTTTTAACGGTGGTACATAAAAGGTGGATTTGTATTTCACATCAATTATCGTGACACTACACAATTTGTATGTCAAAATCATGTGCTTACGGGTAACCCAACCATTAATAATCCAACATAAGATTAAACTATAAATTATTAATCCACAAACGAAACATACCATAACAAAAGTTGGTAATGAAAATCATATGTTTCGGACCGGGAAGTAGGAATTTGTTACAGCAGATTATGGGGCACAAGGAGGGGAGTTTTCAAGGCCTAATAAGCTACAAATAAAGCATGCTAAATAAGCATATGAGATCAATTTAAAAAGCTAAAACTGAGGCAAGCCCAAACAGTGCTTAAACTACTCAAACAAGTACTTCAAATAAGCTAAGCTACTCCTATAAGCTACTAACACTAATTAGGCAAACTAAATAAGCTAATGCTAACCTAAGTAGACAATCAGAATTAGCAGATAAGCTTATGGGAGAAACTTAATGAGCAGTACCTACTGATGGTGCACAGGGCACAAAAGGAGCCAAACCAGCAACTTCTAGCTTATCAAAAGCTATGCGAGAAAAATCACAAAATTCTACAAAATATGGATTAAGAATACAAACTACCAAATACTTAAATCCCAAAATCTCGGATCAAATGAATAAAATTTAGTAAATGAAAAATCAAAACTAAAACCTGTTTGGACAATATGTTGATATTTTGACTTTTTCGCTTTTTTAAAAGTTGACTAAAATGAACTTTGATCCTAATCTAATGACCGAAATGGAATTAGAAGATATGTTAAGACTTAATGAGGCTTTTTCATCAACTTATGAATCTAAATCAAGGACTAAGCTAGCTTAAATACTCCTAATGTAAACTGATGTGGAAATTAAAAGGTAACTTTGACTTTTTAATGAATAAACATGCTAAATGATGACTGATATAACCTATATGAACTTAATGAAGATCGAATCAACAGGTTTTAACACTTGAAACAGATTTGAAAACTAAATGAAACTAACATTCATTTGATGAATATGAAACAAAGAGAGATGTTCTCCCAACAATAAACAATACTTAAAAATTACAAACAATAATTAGCAAAAAACCAAACAAATAAATAGATTTATAATAGAAAAAATACATTATTCACAAAATTATAAAAGGGCATTATATGTAGTATTCTTATATGCCCTTTTACATCGCATCCTTTTATATCAATTTGTCCATCCTTTCATTTTGCTTTTTTGTGTACCGAAACTTTTGGTAGATTTTTTCAATGTAACATATCATGTATGCTTAACTTTCTTTTGTGATATGTACTTTCTTCAAACACTTGTATCATGTCATATGAATATGATACATCCGAATATGATGCAAAAGCATCTTAATTTACACAAGAATTGGCATCTATGGATCGGAATAGAGTTCTCCACTCAAAACGTATGTACGCGACTAACAATCAAGATGAACTTGTAAGAGGATTGCGTGAAACTTCTATTTCTCATGGTTCGTTCCTCTAAGCAATCAACTCGAAAGTGATTTTCTATGTATATAGCATTTTTATCATGACTTGTGGTATATGCCAATAAACATGGAAAAGTTGTACTTAAACAATACAGTAGTTAACAAATAACAAACATAATTTCTTTGGGATTGTAATTATCGTACGTGACAACTTACTCATAACGTCCACCTTGATACAGGCCATAAGTAGGTGGCAAGTAGCATTCTTGCATTGTATCAACATTTCAATTTTTGGACTGTATTATCTATACTAGTTCATTATCCGCACGTAACGGCTACAGTATAATATCTTATTTTGTTTCCTGCGTGAATGAAATAAAAATACGGAGTAACAATTTTTAAGAACTTTACTATTTAAAAGTGTGAAAACATACAGGGTGAATACACTCCTTTCTAAAAACTTTATTTCATGTATTAAATAATCAATCAAATATGATGCAATATGATAAGTGACAATAAAACTAGTGCAACTAAAATAATAGGGAGGGTGAAGAAACCTTATCAACACAATGCAAAACAATAAGTAAATGAGAGATCAAATCAGACACAATGATTTATCGTGGTTTGGCACGAAACTTTTTTCGTCCTACTTCACTCTTCGAGTTTTCTACTCAAGAGTTTCTTCACTATTAAGCTCTCTTCTCGGTAGAGAACACCTTACAACGTCGCTTACAAGTTTATCGATACTAATATACATACCGAGTTCTTCTTCAGATACAACGAAACCCGTCATGTATTATGGCCCAAACACAACAAACATATAACCCTTGCGTTTTAAGGCCTAAATACAACAAACCTAGAACCCTTGTGTTTTAAGGCATAAACACAAACCTATCTAACCTCTAGATTGGAATATAGTAGGCGATACAAGGTGTTATATAAAGAGAGATAAAAGAAATATAAACCCTAATTCCGATTCTCTCTAGGCGATATCCTAAACCCTCTCTTCTTTAATCGGTTTTCAATCCAATCGGCCTAAACCTTGGATTCTTTGGATTGTTCGAACTTTGTTCTTGATTAACATCCTTGTTAATTCATCCTAGTTTGAATTCGTGCATTGTTTCTTGAGTGTTTAGGTTTATTTGTTTTGAATCGTTTTTTAGGGTTTCGATAATCGTTTTTTTTTGGTTTTATATTGCGCTGGTTCTGGTGATCGTCCTTACGTGGGTATAATCTCATTACTGGTCTTATCCTAATTGTTGTAACATTGATTGATCATGGGAGCAGGTTAGACTTTGGTGCGTACCGGTTCAAAACCCTAACTTTTAGTTAGGGTTTCGTTTTTTAACTGTTTGATCGTTGTTTGTTGTTGGTTCGCTATGGTGTGTTTTTGGCTTGGTTGTGGGGTTGTAGAGAGATGGAAAAAGGGTTTCTTGACAAAGATGGTTCGTTGAAAGCTGCTAAAACAGCCACCAACTTGGCCGATCAAGTTGGCTTGAATGTGGATTCGAATCCGTATGCTAGGGTGGATATTAGTGCGTTGGAAGCTAGATTGAATCGCCTTAACGGTGATGGAATTGATGTTGCTGCTGCTAGGGGTGTCCGTCACCCTAGCATTAACGAGGGGAATCAGGTTGGTGCTACTGATGTCGAATCTGCTTGGGGTACGACAACTATGGTCTATAGTTCTGCGTTTGTGGATGGATTCGATTTGACCAATAAACCTAACGTGTCTACACCCATGAGCGTGGTGAATGTTTCTACCCTGGTCCGAATGAGAGTGGTAGTGATACTAACGACTTAAGGTCATTTGCTAATGTTTTAAACCCGAACGTGTCTCTAGGAAAGTTAATTTCCGTCCGCGGTGAATGAGACGCGCATTGATAATCATGATACGGTGCTTCCAAGGTCTGCTATGGAGGGTGTTTTCAACCGGTATGAAAATACACTTGTTGGCTTCTTTGTTGGCAAGAATGTGGCTTTTCATTTGGTTAAGAACTATGTCTCCAACACGTGGGGTAAGTTTGGTTTTATGAAACTAATGAAGAATGATGATGGTGTTTTCCTCTTTAAATTCGATTCTAAAGAGGGTGTTGAAAATGTTCTTCAACGGGGCCCTTGGATTATTCGCAATTCTCCTCTCATTCTCACTAGATGGACTCCTGATGTGCTATTGTCTAAAAGTGAGGTAACTAGAGTTCCGTTTGGATTAAATTGCATAATGTGCCATTACTTGCATATTCGGAAGATGGGTTGAGCTTAATTGCTACCCAGTGGGTAAGCGATTATGTTAGATGCTTTACTAGTTCCATGTGTGTTGATTCATGGGGTCGTATTAGTTTTGCACGTGCTCTTGTGGAATTATCATCTGATTTTGAGCTTAAACATGTGGTGACTATGGCGATCCCTAATAAGGATGATAGTGGTTTTACTACGGCAAGTATAAAGGTTGAATATGAATGGAAGCCGCCACACTGTTCGGAATGTAAAGTGTTTGGGCATGATACTGCTTGTTGTCCCAAGAGTATTAAGGAGAATAATGATGTTCCTCCACCTCAAATGCGGATGAACACGATGATGGTTTTAGGTGGTGCGAATCGGAAAGCCAAACCTAAAGGTACGAAGATGACTGGTGGTATTAATATGGGTAAGGGTCCTAGATTTGCACCTAGGAAGCGGTATATGTTGCAAAGACGAAGACACCGGCAATGCTAGTGGTAATGCTAAAGATACACCGATTACTACGTCTAACTCTTTTGGGACTCTTGGGGTGGAAAATGATTGTCTTGTGGATGATTCTTCTACTAACAAGGACAAGACTGGAAGTCTTCGGTACTACTAAGGAAGCGGTATTGATGGATCTCGGGCGGACTCGTATTGATATTGGTGAGGCGTCTAAGCCTCCGGAGACTGGGACTTCTTCACGCTAAGCTTGTGAGTGATTCAATGGGAATAATGGATGGTGGTTCTACTCCCATAGTGAGAATATTGGTAAGCTTGAAAAGCTAATTATTGATGGAAAGCTACTCTTGTGGATGATGATGGTCTACCTATTCCGCTCTACCTCTTCTACTAAGAGAGTTAACCCTTTTTCTAAAGTGGGAGAGATTGTGGTGTCGATTACGAAGATGAGGTTGTTGCTAACCCATTTGAAGAGTCTGCTAATATTTTGGTGGGGCCAAGAATTTGAAGATGAGTATGATGACTATGACTTTGATGACTATGCGAAACAGGTTCGTGATCTTCCAGGGAATTTGGATTCCTTTAATGCCATGTATGGCACAACGTTTCAAGGTCCTAGGAAGTAATGTTAGTGTTGTGTCATATAATATCATTTGAGTAGTGGTTTGTTTTCTTGTTTAGAGAATTGGAAGTATCTTGTTATGTAAGCTTTATGCCTATGTAACGGGCTGAGATATGGGATTTCACTCATATCCATTGTACTTAAACGTTTATTTGGTTAATATATTTACCAGGGCCCTTTACCCAAAAAAAAATACAAGGTGTTATATAATGGTGATACATGGTGTTGTATAATGGTGATAGAAGACAAGATTGTCTAATGAATATGAATAACTAATATAGACATCAGAAACACTAAGCTTGATATGTTTGATCTTCTCATGTTAAAAAAATTTCAATTGATGAAGATGAGACGAGCTATAAGCTTTTTGTGGTGGTTCTTCACGTGCTAGTATGTTTTTAATAGACGAAAATGACATGAGCTCAAAGTTTGTTTTGGTGGATCTTCACATGTGATATGCTTTCAACAAATGATAGTTAAAAGCATTATGATCAATGATTATTAAAGGGTTTAAAGACTTGAGAATGCCTAATGTTACATACAAAATCTTGGTTTAAGTGTGGACTAAAAGGTGGCTTAAATAAACACAATAAGTTGTTTACGGGCTATAACAATCCGTATTTTTTAGGTCAATACTTACTTATAAACTCAAAATATTTTATTTTTGAGTTCCACACATTCACTTTTACGGATAACTGTTTAGTTAAATAGCTTAAACCAGAAAACAACAATTCATGCTCAACGACTTTGGACTAAGTTTAGTCTACACTTATTTGATACATTGCCTTTATTACGAGCTCATTTTATTGCTATTACATTTACATTTTTATTTTATTACATTAATTACGTAAATATATGCTTTTTACAATTTACATGCATACATAATATACCCAACACATCTAATAATTAATATAATACATTACTATACTTATTAAACTACTACAAAAATTCAAATAAAATTTTTCATCCACTTTTTGGATTACTTTAATATATATACATAAACTACGCATTTTTACTTTAATTATCTAATTATCAAACAATACTTATTTTAATTATATAATATTTATACAAAATATCTTTAAAAATCTTTTACACATACTTCTATCTTATTCCAATATATAGCCGCCCCCTACACATTTCTTTTACCTTATTTTAAGCTTATTTGACTACCTTTTTTACTAAAGCTTATTAACCATTTAAACACAACTTAATCCTTTGGACAATGATCAAAAGGAGGAGACAAGCATCCCTTTGTTTTTGGCTGATTAGCACACCAAAGCCATCCAACTTTTTGCAGATCATAATAAGCTATGAATTAGATCTTATTTGTTTATTCATTTGACCTTACCTTGACTTAGTATAAATAGGATTCATGAGTACATATTTTTGACACAACTCAAAACACACACATATATTTTCCTACTCTCTAAAAATTGGCCAAGGGTGAAAAGAGAAGAAAAAGATTGGTTGCTTATTTATAGCTTATATAGTGTTATTTAGTTAAGGGTACACTAGCGTGTTCTTTCTTGGGTTATTGTTGAGTACTTGAGTTTTTCTTGATCAATCATCCACCAATCTTGCACCACCTTTATTGTAAGCCCTGTATACTTTTTTTAATACTTAAAAGTACTTATTTATGTAGGCCATAACCAGTTTAGCACTTAATTATACTTGTAATGTTGCAAAACTTTAAAATAAGTTACTGTGTTTACTCAGCTTTCTGTCCCAAATGAACCAACCTCTAACTCGACATGAAAATCATATCTAGACACTTCCATTGCCCTTGCTAATTTTTTTGGACCTATATACATGTTGTTAATACAAATATCGTCCTAAAACGTTAATTATATTTTATGATCTTTACCTTGTTTTGTTAACGACAAAAGTAAATTTCATTTTATAAAGTATAAAGCTTGTCAAGATTAATAGACATTAAAACAAGCTTTCCTTAAATAAAGTCTTCATCACTTAAGCATTTACATCTTATTACATTGTGATTAGGCATGTATCAATTAACATTGATATCCTTCTAAACTATAATGTGCATCAAAATTTTTAGAACAAG
Source organism: Chrysanthemum lavandulifolium (assembly GCA_022545495.1). Classification (NCBI taxonomy): domain Eukaryota; kingdom Viridiplantae; phylum Streptophyta; class Magnoliopsida; order Asterales; family Asteraceae; genus Chrysanthemum; species Chrysanthemum lavandulifolium. The sequence goes on along the minus strand of CM040242.1, from coordinate 176,117,105 downwards.
TATGTTTAGTTTCTTAAACATAACATTACATATGTATTTACTTATAACACATTAATTCTAAAAATAGAAAACAACATATTACATCATGTCTTGCATCACATTGGAAATCTTTGGAAGATTTTATAGAATATTTTGGTTAGATATTCACTCATCATATCTTACATGATCTTGGAGATTTGGGTGATCTTGGAAAGATTTTTGTAATCTTCTTCGTCGATGGCGGAACCAAAATTAACAAGGCGGAACCCTTTTTGGTTCCGTCCGTCCATGGCTCTATTGTACATTTGGCCTATAATAGCAAGCCAACCCAAGTTTTTTCTCATCCTCATTAGCATAAAACACATACATTCTCTCATTCTATTACTTCCAACTCAGTTTCATTCCATTCTAGTGATCATCTTTTGTAGCAAAGAAGATCAAGGCATAATCAAGCTTCAAAAATTAGTTGGAAGGCTTGTTTGTTTTGTCTTTGTGTGATCTAGTATTGTTCATACATAATTGTTGTACCAAACCATCTTAAACCTCTGAGTGTGTGTGGTTAGTATTTTAGTCCTCAAAGTACATAGTGTGTTGAAAGTGGTTGTACCCTTGTAAAAGAACTCGATCTAGCTTTGTGTCAGAAATATTGTGTAAGCGACGCGTAAATGTTTTCTCCGCCAGTTAAAGGAGCTTGTTGATTAGTGAAGATAACTCTCGAGTTGGAGACTCGGGGAGTAGAGTAGGGCAAGGAAAAAGAGTCCTTGTAGATCGAACCGTGCCCTTGGAGCCTCCTTCAAGACTCAAACGGCCTTTTTCAGACGGTAGACATAGTTAGGATGCTCGGGATTCAAAAATCCTTCCGGTTGACTGGCATATACCACTTCTTTGAGATCGCCATTAAGAAAACCGGTCTTTACATCCATTTGGTAAACTATCATATTCTTGCTAGCAGATTAGCAAGGAAGATTCGGATAGCCTCTATTCGTGCAACTGGAGCAAATGATTCCTCAAAGTCAATACCTTCCTCTTGTCGATACCCCTTAGAAACGAGTCTAGCCTTATTCTTCAGAACGTCACCTTCTGAGAACTTTCAGAAGATGACGTTGTCCGCTTTGTGCAAGAGTTCTTTTGTACTAATACCTTCCATAATGGTTACAATTCTTCTTTTATAGCGTTGATCCTGAAAGTTTCTAATGCTAAGTTCATCATAGATTTTGGACCTATTAGTCTAATAGGATGCAAATACAAATTTATTGGCGAAATTTTAGCTAATATACTTAGTAGGGTGATTGGTAGTTGTATAAGTCTGGTGCAATCGACATTCATCAAGGGAAGGAATATTTTTGATGGTCCTCTTATTTTAAATGAAGTTTTGGCATGGTATCGTCAACGTAAGAAAGAGCTTATGGTTTTCAAAGTCGATTTTGAGAAAGCTTTTGATTCTCTAGGCTGGGAGTTTTTGGATTTGGTTATGGAAAACCTCGGATTTGGTCTCTAATGGTGTTCTTGGATACAAGGTTGTCTTTATAATGCTCAATCTTCATTCGTAGTTAATGGTTCTCCTACGGCTGAGTTTGATTTAATTAAGGTCCTAAAACAAGGGGATCCCCTCTCTCATTTATTATATATTCTTGATATGGAAGGTTTACATGCTTTTACGTGCAAAGCGGAGGAGCTATTATTATTTAAAGGAGCTTCCATTGGTCGGGATAATATGACTATATCGCATCTCATGTACGCGGACAACGCTATATTTTTTGGTGAATGGTTAAGGATAAATGCCCATAATCTGATATGCACGCTTCATTGTTTCTTCTTAATCTTCGTGATAAAGATTCACGTTCACAAACTTAAAATCATTGGTTTTGGGTTCTCCAATGAGGAGGTTTCTTGTATGGCGAGTGTTATAGGATGCGGGGTGGTTACACTTCTTCTAAAATATCTTGGCGTTCCAGTTGGATGCAACATATCCAGGTGTTCGAATTGGAATGCAATTACTCAAAAATTCTCATCCAAACTTTCATAATGGAAAGCTCATTTACTATCAGTCGGAGGTCGCCTCTCGCTAATTTAGTCGGTTCGTGGTTTGATTGTTTCTTTCCTTATTTACTTATTATATATTGCTTGCATATTCTTTATTCCTCACTAACATATCCTTTATCAATATCAATTGATCTTACAATAAAGTTTTAAACAAAGATTTTAAATGGTAAAACTATTCAACCCCCCTTCTACTTTTCCACACATGTCTTAACTTAACCTCTGCCAAATTTCATGGTCATTAGATTTGATATAATATTTTTATAAATCGTACAAGAAAGTTACTCAAAACCGACAAGAAAATTTGTAACCTGTTTGTTTGTGTAAACATACCTAACCTAATAGCATTTTTGGCCTCTGAGCTAGTTAAGACATTTATAGAGCACCCTTATACCTTTCCATGAACAGTAAATTCGAGTTCTAATGATAAATAACGTAAGAGAAAAGCTCCGACACCGTAGGTGTAGTTTCCTGAATTTAAAACAGTTTTGATACCTTGTTGCGTTTTTGACTTTATAGGACAATTGGTAAAGAACCAAGCTGAGAGGCTGCCATTTTTGGAAAAAAGACTCGAACATGATGAACTTGGGCCCTTTTAGACAATTGTCTTTATTAGAAAACGAGCGAGCAATAACCCGATTATGAGGAAAGTTTTCTGAAAATAAGACCCCTCTGTCCACACTTTTTGTTTTAATGAAAACCGACACTTGGAACATATTTTCTCAACTGAAACTTTGGAATAATGAAAATAAACATGTTTGTCTAGGTTTAGAAAGTTTAACAAGGAAAAATGGACTTAAAACGAGTTAGATACACGCTTTCCAAGACGGGTTAAGCATAACTTATATAACTTGAAATTTTTAAGGGTTCTAAGTAACTAAAACGCATTTTGAGATGAATTTCTTAAATGACGGATTTACGTTACATGTTAAAACCTCACTACTGTATAAAAGGTGCTAAACTTCATAAAGCGATAAGCATGTAGTCCGTGTTGCATATTTTCCTAAAATGACTTACATTTCTAGGTTTCGTTAGGATTTCACGGTTATTGTACTACGTTACACTTTACCGAACCCATTCACTACTTGAGGTAAGTTTCATAGCCATGTTTTACATGTTTATACTTATATTTTGAAATGCTCGGGGTGAGAGTGCATTGCTTGTTTTTACTTATGCATAATTATTTCTACAAAATACATACATTGACCAGGTGTACTAGACGAACATATATGTACATACATGACCTAGAGTAACGGTCCCCCTACCAATTGTAATGGTCATACTACCAAGTGTACCAATTAACCAAACAATATAAATCTTGTGTTCCACATTTATAAATACTTCAAACTACGAACTTACCAACTTTATGTTGACCTTTTAGCATGTCTTTCTCAAGTTCGCGATCGTGAAATAACATATCATGGAGCATGAGCAATTGAGTCGCATCTTTTGAAGACTTGTGCATTTATTCATCGTTCGATAACATTTTCAAAAGCGTGCTTACTTATTATTATTATTATAAATCTTGCATTTGTAATGAATCAAAACCTTGTTTAAACTTTATCGAACGTGTATTTCAAAACGGCTCATATACAAGTCGTTTAATATAACTTGTAACTTTGTTTTACTGAAAGTCACACCCCATTACCATTCTACTGTGTCATTTTAGGGGTGTAACAGATTGGCATCTGAGTTAAGGTTATAAAGAACTAGGTTGCATTTAGTACCTAGACTATAACTACTATATACATTGGGACTTCCCTTATTACCTTACACACTTTCCACTGCATTCCATGCACTAAGTCACAAACTCATATATACTTGTACATTTTAGTGGTCTTTAAAACTTTTCGAACATTGTGATTGATACAAATGGTCTCTAAAACTTTCACAATCGTACATAACATCGTTTTACATGACATTATAACCTATTACGATCAGTCGATCCCCGATTACCTCACTAACCATCTTTGAAGATTAGTTAAACACTGTTCCATACTTTAAAACAACTACGACGCGTAACCCATCACCTAGAATTATCTTGGTTAATTCAAACATAACTTTAATCTTTCATCTACATGCCACCTTAGAGCACCTACCTTAAGGACACGACCTTACCGCAACTCACCCTGCTTTTCTTTTTTTTGAAGAAAATGCCGCCAAAGAGAGACACCATGAGGGCAGCTACAATTAAGCAACTTGTGGCACAGCGCGTTGCCGACGCCACCGCTAACTATGAAGCTAACCACAACAGCAGTAACGGCGGGGAAGATAGTGGAACTGCATTCAGAGTGGATCCAACAACTCGTGGTTGCTCCTACAAGGAATTCATGAGTTGTAAGCCTCAGAATTTCAATGGCACGAAAGTAGCTGTTAGTTTAACCCGATGGTTCGAGAAATTGGAATCAGTCTTTTGCATGAGTAGCTGCTTAGAAGACTGCAAGGTAAAGTATGCTACAGGCACCCTACTGGATGGTGCCCTATCATGGTGGAATGCATACGCACAGTCAGTGGGACTTGATGTTACATATGAAACACCTTGGGTTGAATTCAAGGAAATGATGACAGCTGAATACTATCAAAAAATGAAATGCAAAAGATGGAGGTTGAGTTTTGGAACTTAATTATGAAAGGGGTTGAGATCGCAGCCTATACCAAACATTATCATGATCTAGCAACTCTTTGCCCAAAAATGGTTTCAACTACTCGCAAGAGGATTGAAAGGTACATCTGGGGACTTCCACCCAATATCCAGGGGAATGTAACCTCCTCCAAGCCAAGTACACTCGATGAGACAATCCGAATGTCTCACAATCTAAAGGAGCAATTGTTTTGAGCTAGGGCTGCTCGAGATACCAACAAAACCGTAACAACAACAAAAACACGCAAAATGGGATGACAACAAATGTTCAACAGCCAAACAAGCAACAAGAAGTCGTTAGGGCCTATGCTGCTGGGCTAGGTGAAAAGAAAGGATATGCTAAAACTTTACCCAAGTGCATCAAGTATCGGTTTCACCACAATGGACCTTGCCCCACTCAATGTGGGAACTGCCAAAAGGTCAGACACAAAGCCAAGGATTGCAAGGCTCCCACCCTCGTGATGGATCGGAACATCATGATAACATGCTATCAGTGTGGAGTGATAGGGCACTCCAGGAGTGAATGCCCAAAGTTGAGGAATCAAAATGGAGGAAGAAATCATGGGAGTGTATACACGTTAGGAGGAGGAGAAGCTCGCCAGGACCTCAACGACGTTACGGGTGATGACAATGTATAAAGAGATAACCTCCTGTCTTACATAATAAAACCGAAGACTAAGCCCCTTTGAGTTGTATTCTTTAGTATTCTACATTTAGTGCTTTCCTATGAGTTCTCGTTGTATTACGTAAATTTATATCTAATGAATTCTCTATCTTCTATTACCGACACGCTATGATGACTCTAGTCTCCGATTTCACTACCATTTTATCAACCATTTTGCAAAATATGTTACTACTATGTTATAAACTAGTTTATTTACATCCTAATAAAATGTCTGATTATTACCTATAGACTCTTACCACCTTATAAAATGTTTCGCTAAGTAACCTATAAATCTATTTTGTTACCATATTACAATCTATTTTACAACTATCATACAAATTATTTTTGCTAACGTCATATAAACTATATTACTCCTTTGAAAACTGTTTTGACCATCATTTTATAAACAAAGTGATTAATATTATTACACTTTAAGAAACATGATGCTATTTTGCCTAAATCGAGTATTACATAATTAGTCCTCAATTATATATAGCCCGATCACCTATATCAAATTCTGAAAGAATCATGTTATGATGGGTATAGTTACCCTTAGACTATACCTAAAAACAAACTTTTACTTAAACCCTTTGAGGGCAATTTTTTACCGTTCGTAGACATTCGCATTAATGAATTGAACAACAGAGAAAACACATGTCTCAAACCATATCATGAAAAGTCAGCCCATCGAGAGTGAGGATTGACAAGTCTTTAGATTCTTCGATGGCCGTCACCTTCGGTCTCCACTTTGATGGAAGCTCCCTTAGAAATCTCCTGACATGATTACGACTAGAAAAAGACTCATCAAGTGACTATTAGAAAAATAAAATGCCTAGAATACGTAGACTCATCATAGTCTTGTGGTGGTTACAATTAAGGCTCAAGCGGTTGAACTTACGTAATTACTTAAAAAGTAATGTTATTTAAAATTTAAATAATAATAAGTCAATAGAATAGTCAAATTATAGTCTGAAATGTACGAGTTGCTACAATCTTCACCCGTCAAAGGAATTCAGTCCCTGAATTCAATTTGTTCATTCTACAAATGTACGTTCTTATGGTTAGATATGATGGGCAAACTTTCTCATTCTTGAGCATAGCCCTCAAAAGACCTTTGGCTAGTTGATTCTAACATAATCCAACAATTTTTCAAACAAGAATTGTCATGAGATTAAGTTGAATAGGTTGAGTAATAAATTGATTCTAGTTTGATTTTCGCAACTCATCAAATAAGAACTGTCACTAAATCAAGCTAGAAAACAACGTTATATTTTGCCATCAACAAAAAGGGGGAGATTGTTAATAAAAATAAACTGTAAAAACGTTTATTCATATTTAGCGATCTCGTTATGTTTTGTTGATAACAAATATAAAATTATCATAAGTAAAAGAATACATGTTATTTTGCAAAGTATATACATTTGATCATTTACATAAAATGTTGTAATAATTCAATTGTTAAAATAGTTTATGTAATAGGATGGGTAATATCCAAGACCCATGACCCATACACATGGAGCTAATCCATAACCCATGACCCATTTCTAGAAATCATGATTGGGTATTATCCATGACCCATGACCCATGACCCAAGACCCATGACCTATTTTCTAGATACATTGTATCTTGTTGGGTACCCATGACCCAAATTCCATGACCCATGGCTCATACCCATAACCCATAACCCGATTTGCAACCCAAAATCCGGACTGCTCGACCTGCATCGCGGATCCTGGTTTTAGATCGCCGGATCCCCCAAGTGAGAGATCCGCCAAAACCGTGGGATAGAAGGCTTTTGTGCCTATAAATAGTTAGTCATTTCTTTATTGTTACTCACTCTTCTTCTTACAATTCTCTCATATATTTTCTCACTCTCCTAACCTCTGATCATTTGATCATTCTAGTAGTTCTTCTATCTTTTGTTGTGATTCTCATATAGGTCCTCACAAAGGTGAGATCACGCTATACTACAAGTGATCCAAGCAAAGGGTCCTTGATTGATTTGTTCATCCACAAGATTTACGTAGCAAGATCTTGTAATTCATATTTCACATATTTGTTGTGTAATAGTAGTGTAAATGTTTGGTTCTACCGAGTTCTTAAACTTCATGTACAATGTCAAATACATATATAATCTTTATTACATCATAAAATACATAAAAGTCCATAAGTTATTTACAACCATATTGAAAGACATGGAAAATAAATAATCTTACAAGGAGATTAAGAAAAGTTACTAGTACAACATGAACAAATCAATCCTAAACCCTTCTAATCTTCAACCCTTGTCTTCAAAACTTCAACCTAATCTTTTTAAACCCTTTTTGGCTATGTAAAACTTTATAACACCAGCCCCTAATCACCTTAATAATCTTCAAATCACCCAAGAGATATGAAATTGTGATAGGATTGAACCAAGAATCACTAAACATTCAACTTTTATCATAAAATAAGTGTAACAAAAGATGGATTTGGTGCTTTTGGTGTTGATATCCACGGTAAAAGAGAGGAGGACAAATGAGATAGGAAAATTTTGAAATATTTTTGCATGTACAAGAATGAGGTGTAAGTATGTATCGAGATAAGTGTAAAACACATGTCCAAGAGTTGGATATGTGTGTTTAAATGTGGCACTAGGAGATGAGGTGATGAATATTTTTGTTAAATTTTGGTAGTATTAGTTTTAAAGGGTATAGTTTGATCCCGGTAATTACTAACATTGTCTGCGGTAGAAGATAAGGGAGACGCCTTCCAGAGTTTAGGCATGACGCCGTCAGTCTTTAAAACCAAAAATCATTCTGATCCGTCATGTGTAATTTGATCAAAACTCTTATATAGGGATGGCATCGCCCTTTGATTGAGACGCCGTCAGGCTTGAAAATCTGCTTGATTCTTGACTTTGTCGTTTTCTTCATGTTTTCGCCCTTTTCATCTAAATATGCTTCATTCCAAAGATTTTGCTTCCAAAAGACCTAAAATGTGAAAAGGAACTATTTTAAGTAGTAACGGATATAAAATTTATTGATTTAGGGCTTAAATGACCCCCTAAAAACGTATGTTTTAAATCCTTATCAAATATCCCTACACTTGGAATTTCCTTATCCTCAATCAAATGTGCTTTTGGCCAATTAATTTATAAGTTAGGGGGCATGAGGCATTGGTTTAAGATAGTTTATAACAAGTACAAGCGCCACAATAGCCATAAAAAGCACGAAAATTATACACTAGCACCTCATAATTGGTGTTTGGATTCTCTCATCTCTCGGGTTTATATGAAATATAGTATGAATGGAAATGGAAGATAAAAACTCATTACAGCACACAGAAATAGATTACCATAAGCTTGAGAATAGATTAAACCTCCACCGCTTTGGCATAAGCACCTAGGAACAACTATATAAGAGGTCTTTATAAAGGGTTGTAACTTTAGGCTTAGGGTAGGGAAGTAAATGGTTTTGTTGGATAGGGGATATTTAGTGGTGGCAAGTCACCCTTTAACTTTTCATTTCTTTTTCATTCTTCAACCCCTTCAGTGCTTACGAGACTTCATCACTAGAACCTTGTCGGGTTTGTTCCAGTCCTAGCTCTATCTCAGTCGGCACTCTTCCCTTATTCTCACTTTTCTCCTTTTTTCATCATTCCTAAGAACTTCTACACTATCTAGTGGATTGTCTCGGTAGATCCTCCGGCTCTGGCAGATCGTGGGAACTAATACCTAACCTTACCATCCTTATAACTCTAATAAAGTAAGTGCAAGGTCGGTCTTTGATATACTTTCACGATTGCCATTGAAAACCAATTTGAAAAACCAATCAAGGTAACTTTGTACCTCAATTGTTTTTGATCTTTTATAAATGCTCCCCTCAACATGTGCATCGGTACTTGAAATCATTTAGCACATGGAGGAAGGAGTGCCTTTTTGAGTCTAAAACAATCACCATTTTATCAGATTTGATATTTAAATCAAAATCTCTCCCCCGATCAAAAATTTCAAACCGTTTGAGATTTATGATCCCGATTGATTTAAATGATATAGAAAAAAAATTGGGGAAAGATGTGGCTCTGTTTTAATATTTACCGATAAGGAACATTTTACCGCTCCCCCTCAATTTATGAGGGAGAGTGTTAGTGTCAGGTATGATAATTCTGAGAGTTCATTAAAAATTTATTTTTGAAAGATTTTTGATAATAACGAAAGATCATAACTTTTGAACCGTAACTACGTTTTTAGCGTTCTACCCATCAAAATGAACAATCATACCCTGACATATAACACCAAAACTTTATTCACTACTTTAAAATGTACAAATGGACTCATTTGTTGATATGTCTTTTGAAAATGTGAACATTGAAATCACTCTCCCTCTCAATCGATGACCCAAGTCATAGATTGAGTGATAAATATTTATGAAAAATTGAGTCCGATTGATTTTAAAAATTTTTGGTCCGATTCATTTTCAAACAATGTTATCACCATGTACAATACAAATATTTTCATGAAGAATCTTAGAATGAAAAACATCTGTATAGGAACATCAGTCTTTTTGGTGACATGCTTTCCTCATTTTGTTTCGGGATAAGTGCTCGAGATTTATAAAAATATATTTTGCACAACACTTTCCTTTCTTGAAAAAGCGGGTTATCGCTAGCCATCATTTGAAGAGTGGGTCACAGTTTGAAATGATCAGTAAGCCATAAGTTTTAGGCATGTTTTGAAAAATATTTGAACTTCGCTCGAACTTCATCTAAAACCCGTGTCATTATTGAATGAAATTTCTAGGACTATAGATGTTATCGATATCGAAGACATGCCTTGAGAAAACAATATTTTTGAAATTTTTTGGTTTTTCAAATTTTTATGGGTTTTTGTTGGTTTATAATTTTGTATTTTGCTTTTTAAAAAATATGTAAAAAGAATTGGTGAATTAACTCCTTTACTCCTCGTTCTCTTTCTGAAGACATTTGAGTGTTTCCGGCTGCAGACTCTTCATACCGAGTCACGGGAGGATAAACTGAAACCGATCTATTGGAAGAGCTTTTGTGAAGATGTCTACCAACTGATACTCAGTCCTTAAATAATAGAGTTCAATCACACCGTTCTCTACTTTTTCCCTGATGAAATGATGTCGAATGTCAATGTGCTTGATAACATCAAATAATCCTGAATATTAAGTGTCAATTTCTCCCGATGATGCTCGTATTTTATATCATTTATATGAATTTACACTTGTTTTTCTCTATATTTCACTTTCAGGTAAATTATGAGCATTGGAGCTAATGAGACGCAGGATTTAGAGAGTTTATTGAAGATATATGATAGTATGCTCATTTTGAAGATGTTACGGCGTAACTCTTCTCTCACATTACGCCGTAACTGAAGCGTCGCTCAGAAAACCAACTAAGTAAAATATTACGGCGTAACTCCCTCCTAGGATTATGTCGTAACTAATTAGGTCAAACGATGTTCCGCGCCGCTGCAAGCTACGCCGTAACTAATTCCACAAATACGGCGTAACCACAATTTATTGAAGATACGGCGTAACTCATTCATGATGTTACGCCTTAACCAGCTTTTCCATAGAAAATTATGAAGAAATGGATGTTACGGCTTAACTCTCAACTTAAGTTACGCCAGAACGGATATATGGCCTATAAATACCGCCCAAATTCCAAAGATTTCTATTCATTCACTTCACACACCAGTTCAGAGAACGTGGGTAGAAGGTTGAAGGAAAATCATAGGGAGCATACGGAGCTATCTCCAAGAGAGAAATCACTCCCCTACGATAAGCATTAGCATTTTATCATTTCTTTACATTCAATTCATGTATTTTGATATGTTAAACATTGAATCGATTGTTTTAGTTAATATGAGCGGCTAAGCACCTCTGGTGCTAGCCTAGTTATGATTCCTTAATTGTTTTGTTTATGTTTACATTGCTTCCTTATAATTGTTTCTAGTGTATGCATGCATAGTTTGTTGGTAGCTACCCTTGTTTCGGTAGTTTTTAATGGAGGTAGTGGCTAGTTAATAGGAGATATGACCAACTGACCCTAAGTAGTTAGACTGAGTGGGAAGGGTAAGAATTGACCAACTGATGACCCTTCTTCGCTTGTGCAATTTTACCAATAGATCACCTACCGTTTGGATGAGTTTAAGAAGTTAGGGATGAGTGTTTAAGATGCTAGAGCCAGGCACTCATTGTTATGAATCTTGCATGTAGCGGCACTTAATGAATTGGCTTGGGGACTAAAACAACTAGACTTTCGAGGGGTCACCGATGATCTCGGTGGAAACCTTTGGCGATAGGTTAGACGAATCGACCAAATGTTTGTCCTAGCGACTTTTACCCCAATTGAAGCAATTGGAAGGAATTAAACGTGAACTTAAATTGATAGGATGAATAACTAGGTTAGCACACTTCTCCTCTATTGTCACAACCCTCGCCTTTATATACTTTCTTATATTTTCTTTAGTTATTAATTAATCATTTCCACCTTAAAATCATGACACCTAGACTTAGTTAAAATCCGCACACATATCTCTTGGGACGACCTCGGTTTTATTGAATACTACACTACACACGACCGGGTACACTGCCCGTTAGTGCATTAGGGTAAACCATAGGTATAACGAGACAATATAGATATTAAAACCTGGTCAGTAAAACCTGCATCAAGTTTTTGGCGCCTCTGTTGGGGAGTTTTATTAGGATTTTCATTAAGTCTCTCATTTTTGTTTTAAATTTTCTCAATTTCTCACGATCTCTTTTCAAGTTTCTGGTACTATGGAAGTTGTTAACATTGATGACCTTACTCTTGAAGTATATTTGGCGTTAACAAGAGAAGAACAAGGGTCGGGGCTCATAAGATCCACGTGATCATAGCGATTGGAGCTAATGTCCATTTGAGATTAAAGATCAATTTATGAGGAGCTTTTATTTTAATGTTATTGTTTAAAAATAACCCTTTTTCGTGAAACAGGACGAAGATGCATATGAGCACGTTGAGAATGTCTTGTACATCGTAAGCCTTTTCAACATTCCGGTGTATCTCATGATTGTTTTATTTTGTTATACTAAGGGTGTTCCCGAGATATGACTCTACTAAAAAGCACTTCATCCAAAGATATTGTCCTTTTCAAAGATATCTAATCGACTCATGGAGATCCATAATTTCAAGCAAGATGATGATGAAACTTGTATCAAGCCTGGGATAGATACAACGATCTCCTCTACAAGTGTCCAACTCATGACCTGAACAGCCAGCAAAAGGTCAACATCTTTTACAAAGGTATCAACGTAACTACAAGATAGATGCTGGACTACCAAGGACCGATCCCAAACATGACTCCTACCCTCACCATTGAAGCCATCCAAAAAATGGTCGATCATTCCCAAAAATGGCACGATGGAGGAAGAAAGAGGAACCAAGGCGGAAATCTTGATGGAATTGCCGCCATCACTAGCAAAATTGAAAATCTTGGTCGAGATATGCTCAAGCTTAGAGAAAGTGTTCATGCCTTCTAAGTAGGTTGTGAAAGCTGCGGAGGAGGACATTTCACCAAAAATTGTCCTCACATTAACGAAGATAGCACAATCGAAGAAGCTAAATATGGAGAAAATCGACCGTTTTATGGGGAAAATCGGAATAGTAATGGCTATCGTGGAGGACCTTCTGGAAATTACAACCACGGGCCTTATGGAGAAAAAAGGCCCAACATTGAAGATACCATCAACAAATTTCTGGAAACCTTAGCCCAAAGACAAAAGGAACAAGATGAATGGCTCAAGGAATTCCAGGAAAACACTAATAGAAGCCTCTCTAATCACGACAAAACCCTAAAAAACCTTGAAACAATGGTGGAGAAGTTTAGTGAGAAGGTAAGGAAAAATAACACTAAACCGGAAGTAATAAAACCTATGATGGAATGCAAGGTCATCTTTTCTGATGAAGATGCAAAGTTGCAAGTCAATTGTCCCAAAAATTCGGTTACGGCTGAAAATTCCGGTGGCAGTGTTCAGTTACGTCGTAACACTTCTGACGAGTTACGGCGTAGCCATGGGTTAGATAACGTGGCATTATGAAGAAGAAAGATACCGATGCTGATGACAGGAGTGAGTTACACCGTAACCAAACATCAGAGTTACGGCGTAACTGGGATACGTGGTCCGACAAATTTCTCGAGTTAGATGAATCAGGGACGCAGGTTATTAACGGATGGTCCAATGATATTAATTTATGCCCTCAATCTCCATCTAAAAGGAAGTATCACTGGTGCAAGAAAATACCCGTAGCTAATGGTGAATGGTATGATCTATGGGCTTCATGCGACCCTCGGAACGAAATTTGCGATGGAGGAATCGATAAGGATAGGGTCAAGGATAACAAATTCATGTGGCCTGCATATATATATATTGATGAAGAAAGGTTGGCAAAGCTCTCATTTGAAGAAGAGGAGGAACCACCTATTAGGCACTGTTGCACCATGATAATTATCGCTGATGACAAGTCCACACTAGCATGGCCTACATGCAATACTTTCCGCGAGTATTGCAATGGGGTGGTAACATGAAAGATGAGGAATGGACTTGCCCTCATGAGCTCGAAAGACATGATGTTAAGTTCAGGGATTTATCCTTTGATGATTGGTATGCGGTACAATTTGGGGATGCTAAAATTAACCCAAATCTGCTAAAAAGGCTTAAGATTGATTATGAGGAGCATTGTCTACATAGAGAGTCCGTAAATAATGATATCTACTGCACGGAGGAACCTTCAAGCAACACCAATGACGATGTAGCTCGAAGTCATTGGTGTGAGAAAATAAAAACACCTGGGGAAATTTTTTGGGCATCTTGCAACCCTTATGATGATAAATGTAACGGGGGAAGCAGCATAGAGAGAGTTGGGAAGGATGAATTCTTTTGGACCTCAACCAATGATGCGGAAAGAACTAAGTTACCTTGGCTAGACAATTTGGGATTTGACAATTGGTCAAAATCAAATATGGAAAGGTAGATGCGTTGACTAAGGAGAAGATCTGGAAAGGATGCATGAGTAAAGAAGACCCGAGCGAAGAAGTTCCAAACGACATAAGTGAAGTATCGGATGAAGATACCAAAGACTCAACGAGAAATGAGAAAGAGGAATGCAAACGGATACTAGTGGAAGATTTACTCGAGGATGAATGGTTTAAAGATACCGAGTCCGATGATGATGATATAGAAGGGATTTTGGATTACCTTGAAATACAAGGTGAAGATGGATTCACTGACCCCGACGATGAAGCATATGAGCAAAGAAGGTGCAAACTTCTTGACATTTCGTATAAGAGGTCGCCACCGATTGTAGCTGAAAAGTATGAGTTTACTAGATACCACTTGGGGCGGGACGAAAAGTTTTGCAAAATTCAGAAGATCGAGTCTAAAGAATATCTCCGAAATGCTACAAATGTTACCTGGGTCAAACATAATTTGATGAAGGATATGGAGGAAGTTGGCCAAGTCCAAAGGCCACCATAAAGCCCCGAGGCTTTGAGTCTAACTTAAAGACTCGTAAATAAAGAAAAATGCTCTTTTGGGAGACAACCCGAATTATCCTTTTCATTTGTTTTATTTCCATTTCTGTTGGGTTTTGTGTTTTAACCATTTTTGCAAGAAATCGGAGAAAAGTTGTTTTGCAAAGATGCTAAACGGGACTGATCATCCACGATACTGGCGTAACTTATTCTTATGGTTAAGCCGTAACATACTTTTTGCGATAGTTTCTCGAGCATTACCAATTACGGCGTAATTCCATGCAATGGTTATGCCGTAGCTATACTCCTGTAGCGTCTGCCAGGTTTTGCACTAATTACGGCGTAACTCCTTCTAGAGGTTACGACGTAACTATCCTCTGTAACACTTCTTTCTTTTTAAACACAATAACCTTGTATTAGTTTTTAAATGAACTTTGTGGGTATGTTTCCTATAAGCCCTCACGAGACTACACTCACCCACTTGGGATACCAAGTGGTTTAAAGGGCTTGTTGCATACGCTAAATGCAACCGTGATTCTTACGAAAGTGAGTTAGGTTTCTTTTCATTTTTGTTTTTATTTTATAGAATTATGCTTGTCGGTAGTGTGATTTCAGGGATTAAAGTTTGCTCGTGGATGCTTATGCGAAGGCACGATTCCTTTCGTCAGCCTTCTTTCTTTTGAGAGTAAATTTCAGGGAAGTTCTCGCTCTAATTCTACTTTTCTCTTCACCTTTATTTAACGCTTAGTACAAAAGGGACTTTGTACATTTCAAGTGGGGACGGAGTAGAATTGTCTCTTGAACTCTATTTTGCCCTCGTTTTTCTAGTTTATTTTGAAAATTATGCCATTTTTAAAATTTTGACATGTTTTTCTTAACCTAACTAGATTAGACCTTAGCCGAGCACATTATAACCCTTGATATTATATGGTGAGATTAGCCTTATCCTTTTCCAAATTTTTACCCCAAATCCACCAAATTATGAGTGTGCCGGTAGCTTGTAAACTTTAGAACTTGGCCTTTGCCTCATTTCGAGACCATAGATGAGGTATGTTGAGTTAGCTCAATGTATTTGGACTTTTCAGTTTAAGAAGGCAATATTATAGGATTATCACCCAAATAGCCTATCATTGTGTGTCTATCGATTAGTCACCTCGACTTCTCGACCCCCATATTAAACCCTTTGTTGCACTTACCTTTAGTGCAAGATACCCCTAGATACACCCATCTGAGCCATTCCTTTCATTTTGTTCACCTAACATATTGTTTCGTTACACCCATACACCTTAGCCTACCCTGTAGTCTTTATTTGTAATTGGGAAGTCATTGTTTGCCTAAGTTCAAGGTTCAAGTGGAAAGGTTCAGGAATCACGCTTTCGTCGACGACATATTCTTAAAGATCATTGAAGACCCCCCAATTTATCATATTGTTCATCTCAAGTGGGGGGATGTTATGTTTAGTTGTTATGTTTGTTGAAAAAAAAATAGTTATTGTTATTTATTTGATTGTAAAGTGCGAAGTTATAAGCACTATGTTATGAGCTTATTATAGATTTAGTATCGAGGAGGCCACCTCGGTCACATTTGAAGAATGGAGTTGGTAATGTGCCCATCATGATGTCCTCTAATGGCACATCTATCTGGTATTATCATGATCCGGTTTCTTAACTTCGAAACTTGAACTTTGGACGAACGGTAAGTGGTGATGACTTGGTTATAGATTTAGACTATTTGCTTGATTTTATTTTACACCAATTTTATCCCATGTCTTATCCTACCCTTTAGTCATGAAGCGTGTCTAGGTGACGCAACGAGCAATCTTTGGTGTCTTGGCCATGGATTTGGTCATGTATCATTGATTTTGTCCACTTCGCCGTGACATGTTAGTAATGAAAACTCACCCTTAACCTTTGTCGTGTCTACCCATATTGACTTCGAGAATTGTTTAGCCCTTAACTTTAGTGGTGGAGATTGGTGTAACCGCCAAGCTTATGATAGAATACATGCTATGACTGTGCAATAAGAGATCACCCCGAAATTGACACTTAGAATAGTTGAGAGATTTGAGTGTTTTGTTCCCAGTTCGTGAGGTGTTCAGATTTGTTTTATTCTAGCATAAGGGATTTGTAAACTTATATTTTCCAAGTAATGGGAGATATCTTTTTAGGAATCTATCTATTAAGGTCTACTTGAGGGCAAGTTGAGTTCAAGTGGGAGGATATTTGATAACATCAAATAATCCTGAATATTAAGTGTCAGTTTCCCCCAATAATGCTCGTATTTTATATCATTTATATGGATTTACGCTTGTTTTCCTCTATATTTCACTTTCAGGTAAATTACGAGCATTGGAGCTAATGAGACGTGGATTTGGAGAGTTTATTGAAGATATATGACAATATGATCATTTTGAAGATGTTACGGCGTAAGTCTCCTCGCACATTACGTTGTATCAGAAGCGTGGCTCAGAAAACCAACTAAACGGAAGATTACGGCGTAACTCCTCCTAGGATTACGTCATAACTAATTAGGTCAAATGATATTCCGCGCGGCTGCAAGCTACGCCGTAACTAATTCCACAAATACGGCGTAACCACGATTTATTGAAGATACGGCGTAACTCATTCACGATGTTACGCCGCAACCAGCTTTTCTAGAGCAAATTATGAAGACATGGATGTTACGGCGTAACTCTCAACTTAAGTTACGCCAGTAACGGATCCGCCTATAAATACCGCCCAAATTCCAAATTTCTATTCATTCACTTCACACACCAATTCGAGAACGTGGGTAGAAGGTTGAAGGCAGATCTTAGGGAGCATGCGGAGCCATCTCCAAGGGAGAAATCACTCCTCTATGATAAGCATTATCATTTTATCATATCTTTACTTTCAATTCATGTATTTCGATATGTTAAACATTGAATAAATTGTTTTAGTTAATATGAGCGGCTAAGAACCTCTGGTGCTAGCCTAGTTATGATTCCTTAATTATTTTGTTTATGTTTACATTGTTTCCGTATAATTGTTTCTAGTGTATGCATGCATAGTTTGTTGGTAGCTACCCTTGTTTCGGTAGTTTTGAATGGCGGTAGTGGCTAGTTACTTAGGAGATATGACCAACTGACCTAAGTAGTTAGACTGAGTGGGAAGGGTAAGAATTGACCAACTGACGACCCTTCTTCGCTTGTGCGATTTGACCAACTAATCACCTACCTTTTGGATGAACTTAAGAAGTTAGGGATGAGTGTTTAAGATGCTAGCGCCCGGGCACTCATTGTTATGAATCTTTCATGTAGCGGCACTTAATGACTTGGCTTAGGGGACTAAAAACAACTGGACTTTCGAGGGGTCACCCGATGATCTCCGGTGGAAACCTTTGCTGATAGGTTAGGACGAACTGACCAAATGCTGTCCTAGCGACTTTTACCCCCGCTTGAAGCAATTGGAAGTAATTAAACATGAACTTAACTTGATAGGATGAATAACTAGGTTAGCACACTTCTCCTCTATTGATCACAACCCTCGCCTTTATTTGTTTTTTTTCTTTAGTTATTAAATAATCATTTCCACCTTAAAATCTGTGACACCTAGACTTAGTGAAAATCCGCACACATAGCTCTTGGGACAACCTCGGTTTTTCCGAATACTACACTACACACGACCGGGTACACTGCCCGTTAGTGCATTAGGGTAGACCATAGGTATAACGAGACAATATAAATATTAAAACTTGTTCACTAAAACCTGCATCAGTGCCTAGATCTAAAGTGTTGGACATTGTTCCAACAGAGAGTGATGGCACTTTTTTGTCATGATGCGGAGGAAGTTTGAAGAACTTCCATGATGGTATTGGCAGGTTTGGGTTTATGGGCATAATTTTTGCTTTTACCCAATTGGCAAGCAAAAAAATATAATCTTTTCATATTTTAATCGGGGTAAACCTCTCACAAGGTCCTTTCTAGTAATATCATTGATGGTGCCGAAGTTCAAGTGATTGAGTCGACGGTGCCATAACCATGATTTGTTCTTTGATGCCTTAGATAACAAAGAAATTGGAGAAGACTTCATCATGTCTTCGATAGAGATGGTGTACAAATTTGTGCCTCGTGATCCCTTTAGAATCTCAACATCATCTAATTCTCTAACGAAACATGTGTATTTTCAAGGCTACTTGAGACCAAAATCACAAAATTGACCAACAGAGAATGAGTTATGGACAAGTCCTTCCACATAGTATACCCGGGAGATAACACATCACCAAAACCATAATCTCCATAACCCATAATTGCCCCAAAATGATCATTCCCAAATCTAACGGTCCGATAAACTTATTTACGAAGTTCTTGAGCCGTGAGCGATCCCTAGTCATATGTTTTGAGCATCCCGAATCAAAATACCAAAGGACGATTTGTACAACCTGCATTTGAAAATGATTTAGAATGTTTAATCGAAATAGTAGATCCCCATGTGAATATGGGGTCTAATTGGTTAGTACAAACAATCAGAGACCTCTGAAATTCTTAGATGCCATGATATTATTAGTGGAGCCGCACTAGTAGAAGCGATGGACCTAGTCATAATGTCTTGAGTTCCTAAAGGTATAATTCTACCAATGGACTTCCATTTCTTAACGGCACCGATCTAGACAATGAAGGACAAAGTTCACCAATTTTGAATTTACTACTGTAGGCTTCCACGAAATCCCACATTAATAAACTTTTTCCTGTAGGTTTCCAAGATCGCTTAACTTTGTTTAGCGTTCAAAACTTTATCTACTAGGGATTTAACAAAAGGCCTCAAATAGACACAACACATTCATCATGATTACTAGAAATTAAACATTCATTACATGTTTTGTAAGCAGTAGTAGAATTTGAATTAATTACAGTACGCTTATAGCTAATACTAGAATAACCACGATTCAAATTGTTCAACTTAAACTTACAGGTTTAAAACAAGGGTTATCCTAATGCCTCTTATCATTTAGTTAATCCTAACTACCCGAATGTACTCTCACTAGCGATCTTGAAATGCGTCACAAAACAAGTTCTAGAATCTATTATACTATCGATACACTCACTAAGCATTAAAGATGAATGCTTTTACTCCTAAAGATCTAGGGACGAATCAGAAACTCGTACATTTTAGACTAATATTTGACTATTATATTGAGTTATTATTATTTAAATTTTATGTAACATTACTTTTATAAGTAATTACGTAAGTTCAACCGCTTGAGCCTTACTCGTAACCACCATAAGACTATGATGAGTCTACGTATTCTAGGCATTTTATTTTTATAATAGTCATATTTTATATAAACTATTGCTATCTTATCATTTTTACGTAACTTTTGTACTTTTTACATATTACGCGTATCTGAACCAACGTTATTATATTTTAACAACGGATACACACGCCATTAAACTTATCACGCATCTAATATACTAATATAGAGTATATTGATAAGTTTTAATATTTTTATAAGTATTATATTTTAATGTTACTCGATTTTAAGTTTCGTGACTTAAGGGCTTAATGTTAGTAATTACAGGGATCAAACTATACCCTTTAAAACTAGTACTACCAAAATTTAACATAAATATTCATCA
This sequence comes from Chrysanthemum lavandulifolium, assembly GCA_022545495.1. Lineage (NCBI taxonomy): Eukaryota > Viridiplantae > Streptophyta > Magnoliopsida > Asterales > Asteraceae > Chrysanthemum > Chrysanthemum lavandulifolium. The sequence goes on along the minus strand of CM040242.1, from coordinate 176,096,647 downwards.
CCTCATCCCCTAGTGCCACGTTTAAACACACATATCCAACTCTTGAACATGTGTTTTACACTTGTCATGATACATATAAATTAACCTACACCTCATTCTTGTACATGCAAAAATATTTCAAAATTTTCCTATCTCATTTGTCCTCCTCTCTTTTTGCCATGGATATCAACACCAAAAAGCACCAAATCCATCTTTTGTTACACTTATTTTATGATAAAAGTTGAAGGTTTAGTGATTCTTGGTTCAATCCTATCACAATTTCATATCTCTTGGGTGATTTTAAAGATTATTAAGTTGATTAGGGGCTGGTGTTATAAAGTTTTTACAAAGCTAAAAAGGGTTTAAAAATATTGCGTTGAAGTTTTGAAGACAAGGGTTGAAGATTAGAAGGGTTTAGGATTGATTTGTTCATGTTGTACTAGTAACTTTTCTTCACCTCCTTGTAAGATTATTACCCGTTTTAACACTATCAAGTATTTTATCAAGAGTATTAGAACTTATTCTAGCAATCTTAGAATCAAGATGATCAACTAACGTTTGAAGTTCTACATAAAGCTTGCATTCACTATCTACTTCTTTTCTCTTTTCTAATCTCTTTAATTTATCTTTTAGTTCAAGAACTTCCTTTTCTAAACGTTCATTTTTGAAGGTTGATTTTGGATCGAATTTAGTTAAATAATCTTTAGTATTAAGTATGGAGTTTTTCCTCGAAAGTGTTCTAACGAAGGCTTTTTGCCTTGTAGTAACTCGTATGGAGTTTTTTCTAAGAATGGTCTAATTAGGACTCATTTAGTATGCAAGTTGATGTGTCGACGATATTGCACCAAAATGTTTGAGGAATAGATTGCTCATTAATCATGGTGCGACTCATTTCTTGTAGGATTCTATTTTTCCTTTCAACTACCCCATTTGATTGTGGAGTGTGAGGAGCCGAGAAATTATAGGTAATACCATTAGCATCACAAAAAGCTCCGAATTGCACTTCATTATCAAATTCCTGACCATACTCGATCTAATTGACACAATAGGACTTCCTAGTTGTCTTTAGATTTTGTTACTTAAGATTTCAAAGTAATCTAAACTTTCAGTTTTATTCTTTAAAAATTTAGCCCATGTATACCTAGAGTAATCATCCACTATAACCAAAGTATAGAAGTTGCCTCCGTAACTTTGGATAGCGGATGGACCAAATAAATCCATATGTAGTAATCTAGACACTTAGTTGTACAAACCATATTTTTAGCTTTATGACTAGCATGAACTTGTTTTCCTATGTTACAAGTATCACAAAAATGATGTTCGTATTTTAGTTTAGCTAAGTTTCTTACTAGTTCTTTGGATGATAGCTATTGAAGAAGTCGCATATTGGCATGACCTAATCTTCGTTGCCATAAGGTCGAAGTATCATCCATAGAGGTAAGACAAAGCTTGTCTTTTGGTTCATTTCCGATTTTAATGACATAAACTCTATGTTTTCTAATGCCTCTTCCTATAGTAATACCATTTTTCAATATTTTACTACCGGTTTCGTTAAAAAGTACATTGCAACTTTTATCACATATTTGACCTATACTTAGTAGATTAAAGTTTAAGTTTTCTACATGACATACATCGTTAATGGTTAAGGATTTGTGAGAAATTGTTTTATTACTTTGATGCAAGTTTTACTAACCAGGTTTTAATATTTATATAGTCTCGTTATACCTATGGTCTATGTGAGAACTCGTAATTTCAGGTCATTTCTCAAATTTACTATTCATCTCGAGAATTTAGTATTCATTGGTTACTATTCATCATTTTACTATTCATCATTTTAGAAGTCGATTTGATATTTTGAGAGGTTATTTCAAAATTTTACTATTCACGAAACACTATTCATTCCCGGAGAAAAATCACTATTAATGATTCACTATTCATCATTTTTCGTAAACTAGGTTTACGAGTATCAAATACGCGTAACCGTGAGGGTTAAGCTGCGTATTCATGAAATATCATTGAGAACACTTCATATAGACTAGAGTTAGTCTACATATCATCGGTAACATCACTTTCATATTAGTTCATGCATGGGTTTTCATATTTCATTAACGAATATTTATTTATTAAATAAACGCTATCGCACGATCATTTATTTTGAATAATTGATCCGATACTTCCAACAATTGTCCTGATATATTTTTATACTCATTTTAAGACTATAAAATTATATTATTAGTTTACCCGATGTTTTGAATTTATTTTGTATATATATTGTTATATATATATATATATATATATATATATATATATATATATATATATATATATATATATATATATATATATATATACGGTTTTATAATATCAATTCGATAAATATTTATTCACTCAATACTTGTGAGAAATGCATTTTATAATTTTATGACTTGATATATTTTATTTTGTTCCATTAAAATCGATTTCTAGCTAACGCTACACTTAATAATTATTTATATGTACCAAATACTCATTTTACAAAACATTATATACATTTAATTATCAAAACTCTTCCATCTTATCCCCATTTTAAGCATTGCCGACCAAACCCCCCAATAGTCATCCAATATGTAAAAATATCTTGACTTAATGTACACATATCCTTGTATGACTAGGCTTGTAAATACTAGATAATATCTAACAAAAACACATACACAACACACATTCAAAGGTGAAAGTAAACTTGAAAACCTCTCCTCTCTTTTGTGAGGGTCGGCCAAGGAAAGAAAAAAAGGGAAGAAACATAAGTTTTTCAAGAACAAGTGATAATCACAACCCTAGTATACTTCTATATAAGGTTTTGGAATAAAAACCAAGGAGTAATTAGTACCTAGTTACCTTAAACCTCATCATAATAACTAGTAAGCTTCTTATAATTTTTATTACACTTTCATCATCTTACTTGAGCTATTTTTATCATGCTAGTACAAAAAATGCAAGTATCATATGTATTTATACCACTTTTATTTGTTTTTAGTACTTATTATGAGTTTTAATCATCCTATAATTATTCCTATGAAACTTATCATTGTTGATGAAGTTTAGGAACCCATGACACCCTAAGCAGGGGTATGGTAGGTTTAGAATATATTTGGTGTTGATTTGAAGTGATTGAAACAAGTACTACGCAAGAAAAATCAAGTTAGACGATAATAAAATAGTTGCTGTCCATTTTATAAAATCGGAAATTTCGACGGTTTATGGACTATTTTGGTTTATATTTTCAGAAAATAGATTTTAAAACGAAACCACAGTCGCTTGTGACGAAAACTAATTTTCAAAAAAACTATGTATGTAGTGATTAAGGGTTATTTTAAGGGCAAAAATGAGTTTTAAACATTGTCTAAATGAGTCGATTTATCAAAAATATATTAGTATACTTTAAAACGAAACTAAGGATATATAAAACGGACTTATAACGACTAAGTTACACGCATTTTAAATATGGCCATTGTAACTATTTTTCACAAGTAATAACACTTACAAATTTTTACTAGTCCAAAATGGTTATCGCAAGTGACCATGTTTGGAGCCGTTTTTCATATCGATAGAGTACTTTTGAGAAAATGATGTCTACAAGTAAAAGTGAGTTCACCTAGCCTATTTTCCAAAATGTTCAACCGTTCAGTCAAACGGTTTATAACGAATAATATACGATCACTTAAACTTTGCGAAATTTAACCTTAAACTATATTTTTAGCTCGACTACCTTACTTCATCTATATTTTTGTCTATAATTGAGACTTCTATGATCAAAAGTTAAATTCTAAGACTTTTAGATAATGTTACAAGCTTTCTAAAACCATTGAGTTTGTTTTCTAACACTTGATATTCACTATTTTACGACTAGCTTTTCGAGGCCATTTAGCCATTTTCACGAATTATCAAAGTACATTGTTTTGCGACGAAAAACTATAATTTCTTGATAAATCACTAAACGACTATCGTGGGAAGTTGTTTCAACGTAAGTACTGGTAAAGTATTTTATAACATGACGAGATGTCATAAACCTATATTTCAAAGATAGATTTCATTTTCAAAAATGTACAAGTGGTATATATTACATGTGAATTTGCATGTACGACGTTGTTTCATGACTTACATTAGAACATATCATTCATATTAGGTTGCAAATAGAGATTTCACCTCATTTTAGTGTATCCAATTTTGTCATCATAATCATTGCATCAAGTGAGTCATAGCCCCTACTCTTTTAATACTTTTATTAAACTCTTTTGGGGAGATACATGCTCAACAACTTTTATGACAATCATGATTATTTGCAAACTATATGTTTATCTGAACTGAATGTTTAGTCATACGAAGTAACAGTATTGCCATACTTAGAGTTTCTATATCATAGACCATTGAGCTAACTGACTTGGTATGATCACGATCTAATGGACTTGGTATAATGTCGAACTAACAAACTTGGTATAATGCTGTACTAACGGAGTTGGTACAATCATGAACTAACAGACTTGTAACTATTTGAAGCTATACGAATTATTTGCTATATCAATTGAATATTGATACATTAAGTTATGTACTATTATGTGAACTCATTTGACGATGTGTGCTTGAACATAAACTATACATATTTGGGCAGTGGGTTGCGAACACACAGGTTGCAAATTTTGTATGGGCGGAACTTGGAACTGAGTGGATTTGCAATGCCTTTGCTGCATGAACGTTCTTTAAAGGTTTTTCATGACAACACAAATTGTATGAACTCACTCAACCTTTGTGTTGACACTTTTAGCATGTTTTATTTCAGGTATCTAAGGCATACACTTCATGGCATGCATGTGGACTTATCATAGAGTCGCGGTGACGATGCGTCTCACATGGGATTTATGCACTTTAAAAACATCGTTTGGCTTGTATCAAAGATATTTCCGTACATGTTGACTATCATTTGGGACCTATACTTTGTAAACTCGATTATTTTACTCAATCAAACGATGTATTTTCCAAACGACACTTTAGGTCGCTCAATATAATCAGAATCGTGATCCTATGGCGCCATCCCCAAAATTTCATTCATTGCAAAATGTATTTTGAGGGTGTGACAGATTGGCATCAGAGCAAGAGTTATAGAGAACTAGGTTGCATCATTGACCCTAGACTATAACTACATCATCATAGCATCTCATTATTTCATCATAAGTGCATATTCACTATACATGCAGTTTATACGTACATTTTTGCGAGTTATTTACTCTCATTTCAAATCGCTTGTCACATTGATGTCTTCAGATACCCATTCCATTATCCTTTCATCAGACTCCAACGTGGAGAATGCCTTGTCATTCCCTATCACAATTTTAACATCAGTTGACTCATCACCGATAACATCGAATGCTGAGACAAAACCTTCAAGGAGGGTGAAGTTGCTCTCACTCCTCTGTTTCACCATCAACATGTCGGGTTACACGCTATTCACACATTAAGTCACTAAACCATCATACATTTGAAGCACTTACGACATCTCATAACCCATCTCCTAGGAATTCGTCAATCATTTTGAAAAATAACCTCAAATTTATCACCTCCTATCACATCTCTTTAGAGCGCTTATTCTTAACATAGGACTTTGCTACGTCTCACCTTTCCTCTTATTTTGAAGAGTTATGGCGCCAAAGAAAGCTGCACCAGAAATGACACAAGCTGCTGGCCAAAAGTATGTAAAGGATAGTATAGCCGAGGCACTAAGGAAAGAATGAGCAACGTTAGCTGCGCCGAGACCACGATCACGCCTGAAGTCGCTAGACTTGCTGCTGCTACAAGAGCTGCAGGAGGATCTGGAGTTCAAATTGTACATACAAGGACTTTAAGAACCGTGATCCCACAAAGGTCAAAGGCATGTAAGGAGCCACTACTATGATCCGTTGGTTTGAGAAGATGGAGTCTCAGATTTCTTCTATGCAATTTCCGGATGATTTGCAAGGTAAAGTTCGCCACCGGTACACTCTTAGATGGTGCAATGTCATGGTGGAATTCGATGCGCAACCTATTGGTGTGTAAAATGCTTACAAGCTCACGTGGATGAATTCAAGAAGTCGGTAACTAAGAAGTATTGTCCACGTCTGGTGAAGAAACTAGAAACATAATTTTATGAGTTAGTGACTATTGGTTATGACATCGAGACTTACATCAGAACGTTTCAAGAGTTGGCTGCTCTTTGTCCAACTATGGTTTCGGACAATGAGAAATTACTGGAAAATTTCATTGGAGGACTTCCACAAAGTATTCAAGGAAATGTAACTTCTTCCGATCCACAAACAATTAAAGAAACTATCAGGATAACTCAAAGACTCATGGCCCAAGTTGTGAAGAGGGAAAACATTATCAACAATAACCACGACAACAATAACAACAATCATACCATTAACAACAACAATAACAACCAAACTAGCAACAACAAAAGGAAATGGAAAAATGACCAAGGAGGTTATAATTATGACAACCAAAACCGTAACACTAACCATCATCAACAACAGAATAGAAGACAAGAAGCTGCAATGGTTTATGTTGCTACACCAATAGAAGGCAGAGGTTATGCTGGAACCTACCCACTATGTAATCGATGTAAGTTTCATCACTCAGGTCCTTGCCCTGCTAAGTGCTATAGCTATCAAAAACTGGGACACCTTGCCAGGGATTGTAGATGCAAGGCTATAATTACATGTTTCGGATGTGGGGAGCAAGGACACTATCGGAACCAATGTCCCCAAAACCAAGGTCAGCAAGTTGAAGGTGCTCATGGGAGAGCATATATGTTAGAAGGAGGAGAAACTCACCAGGGTATTAACAATGCGGCAGACTGAAGAAGTTTAGAATCTAACAGTCTTATTTCCTTATGCACTATGTCGTACTAAGTTTATGTCTTCTCTAGTATTCGGATCTTTATGACTTAAGACTATGTACTGTTTGATAAACCACTCGTTGTGAAATATTCTCATCTATCGTACTTATTTTCCTTTCTGACTTGTTATCACTTACAAAAATTTTTACTTCCTTTCATCTTAATTGCCATTTTAACGACATGGTTTAAATCTGTTTAAACATTGAGAGTTATAACAACTAAACCGAACGTCACATTATCGTTCCTTAATTATACATAGCTTAGCTACCTATGTCTAATTCTGGAGGGATCATGTTATGTTGGGAGCGATTAATTATAAATCTTAGTGCAGCAAAATTTTCACATATTCCTCGTAAGTCCAACCGATGCTCATCGGAGATATTCTTCCAATATTTTCTCGTCATGTGTTTATACATTCTCAATCCTAGCTAGCCGTAACAACACCTCCTCATGTCTTCTTTCCCGTTATTCATCACAAATCCTAAACCCGAAACCAACACGAATCAATTCGTGGTCCGAATTCCTTTTAGGTGGGCGAATGTGACAACTCGTAATTTCAGTGTCATTTCTCAAAATTACTATTCATCTCAGGAATTTACTATTCATCGGTTACTATTCATCATTTTACTATTCATCATTTTGAAGTCAATTTGATATTTTGAGAGGTTATTTCAAAATTTTACTATTCACGAAACACTATTCATTCCTAGAGAAAAATCACTATTCATGATTCACTATTAATCATTTTTTGTAAACTAGGTTTACGAGTATCAAATACGCGTAACCGTGAGGGTTAAGCTGCGTATTCATGAAATATCATTGAGAACACTTCATATAGACTAGAGTTAGTCTACATATCACCAGTAACATCACTTTTGTTAGGAATTGGAAATTCCATAAGAAAAGAGTCGGTCACCCCAAATGTTATCTAGCCTATGTTAGCTCGTAGACTTGTCGTTATTTATGTTATTAAGTAGTTTATTAGTTAGTTTAGTGCAACACCGTGGAGGAAGGACGGGTCTTTACCCATTGTATACCTGATCCACAGGCCGTCAGGAGGTCGTTTTGTTTGTAACCTATAAATACCCTCTACCTTACAAGGTAGAGGGTTGGATGTTCATTTGGAATCTAACATTCCACAAGTTTCTCTTTCTAAAACATCCCACTTTCTCTCTCTAGAAATCATCTATACGCCTAAGTGTGTTTGTGATATGATGTGTATATGAAATCCGATATGTTACAAATGGTATCAAGAGCCATGGTTTGATCATCTCTTACATATCTTTGGATTTCTAGTGACTTTTAGGTGGTTTTAGAGTTTGAAAAGTTTAGTGGTTTTGCATCATTTGGATCATTTCTAGTGTTAAAGTTTGAATCTTGGGTGTAGTTTTGTGTTTAGAATCATTGTATGTGCTTGGGTTTTGATTTGGTAAGCTTGAATCATCGTGGTTGGGTTGTTTTTGGATTGAAAAGTGATGTTTATGTGTTTTTCTAGCTAGCGACTTGAGCCACGGATAAGTTGTCTTGGTAGCGACTTGCTTTGTAATTTGGTAGCGAGTTGTAGTTGAAGGTCTTAGCGAGTTGAGCTTAGCGACTTGTCTATTGAGACAAGCCAACAAACAGTACACTTAGTGGATTCTCCACTACGGGTAGCGACTTGGTGAAAGTTAGCGACTTGTACTTAAGGTTGTTAGCGACTTGGTGTTAGCGATTTGGTGCCTAGCGAGTTGCTATTTAGCGACTTGACAACTTAGCGACTTGGGTTTTAGCGACTTACTGTCATAATTTTGCTAGCGACTTGGATCTTAGCGAGTTGCTATATAGCGACTTGGGATTATAGAGACTTGGTACTTAGCGACTTGGTTCAAGGTTACTTAGCGACTTGGTTGATTCTTGTCTGTAATACGGTTTTCTCTTGATTTAGTAAAATCCCGTGAAAGAATCTATTTCCGGTTTAATCATAGAGCTATAAAATCCGCTTAATCAGTAAACATGTCTACCAACGCACCTACAATCATCTCCACAGAGTGAGGTCGCTCATGTAGAAGATACTCACAACCCACAATGTCTTACATCACCGATCCTTTAATCACCAAAGTACTTGCACTCTATGATACCTCATGAATAATGAAATAGGTCACACCCAAAATGCTCTATCGTGAATGATTCAAGAACTTATAATCAAAACAATTCTAATGAGTCACTCTTGATATTGACAAATGATGCATGGCAAATGGAATGCAACATTAAGACCTTTCAACTACTTCATCAGCATCTCAAACTACTGTTATCTACAACCATGGATCGAACAAGCAGTGCTCTCCTTCGTTAGGACTTTCCCACCTTGACAAGAACTGTGGCACTTAACTTAGAACAACTGAGGTTTCTAATTACCAAAGAAAAGTTCTCAACTGATAAATCTAATGCAGATCTTCAAGTAATATTCAATCAATTTCAGCCACTTATCCGGGGGGAATATTCCTCAGATTTTGATGATGACATGACTGGAATTTCATTCAAGAAACACACTGGAATGGAAATTCATGAGTTCAGAAACACCTTTATTCAACTTATGGGTAATATGGAAATATACATTAAGGAAGCTACTCAAGAGAATGACAAGCTGAATGAATTGAATGGGTGTCAAGTGATTCTATGGAAAGATTGTGATAGGTCATGCAATGGATCAGTTGAACCAATGAATGATACCGAATGCAGAAGTTCAGTTGCAATGAAGGAAGATGGAGACAACGGTACTGATCTCAAAGACTCAGAGTCAGAGTCAGAAAAGGTTTCATGTGATAAGGTACCCTTAACTAATCAAAGTAATTCAAATGTTAATGTACCCGATCTACTTGATTCTAACTCTGAACATACTACTGTGAAATCGATCTTGGTTGAGCCTGAATCTAAAACTATTAATGCTAATGACATGATTGAAAAAAGGGTATATGATGAACTTTCAAACCAATACTCAATTCTTGAAAAGCATTGTATTAAATTGGAAATTGAAATACAACAAAAGGATGAAAGCTTTTATGCAAAAAAATCTTGCACTAATCAGGAATTTCCAGAATTTCGAGAATTTTTTGAAATTAATCAATTGAAAACCCAGATTCAGGACAAAGACTCAACATATGCAATCTGAAATTACTTCTCTCAGATGTGCAGAAACATGACTGTCATGTGATGAGTGATACACTTGAATCTAGAAATGCTGAACTAGCTCTATGTGTGTCCAACCTATTAAGAGAAAATGAGTCATTGATAAGATCGTTTAAAAGCTCGGCTAGGGATCAATAACATATACATACGCAGCGGATAATCAAAACAATACTTTGTTATTGAACAAGGTTTTTCATTCACTAACTCTAACTAATACTAGACGTTTATAGGAACACGTCTACTAACTAAACTAATAACCTAGGAGTTTACATAAACATACGCCTAGGACACACTAATCTAAAACCCTAGACGCTCTCCCAACGCCTAGGCTAAACACACACCTTTTAGTCGACTACATTATTGGAAGACTTAATTAAAACCTACACCTATGTCCTCTTTATATACTAGAGGATAAGGACTAAATAATAAAACTTCCATTGCAAGCAAGCCCTTCCATCTTTTAGTAGGTTTCCTTCTTGTCATATTAAGTCCCTCTTGTTTCATTCTTTTGTCTTTATCAACTCAAACATATAATTCCCAATACCATTAAGGAAGAACTTGAGGAGACCAATTCCAAGTTGATCAATCAATCTAACATCTTGTTGAAAGACATTGATGACCCCAAAGCCCAAATTCGTGATAAGTGCTTCAATATTGTTGCCTTAAAAATGAGCTTAGGAAATCTATTGGAAATAGGGTGAACACTAAGTTTGCAAAACCATCAACTTTGGGAAAATCAACTGCTCGTAACCACTCTAAACATACAGAGGTTAAGCGACCTAATGCCTTTAGAACTGAAAGAGTTAAACCATCGAAATCTAGGCTTGCCTCCCAAGTTGATGAGAATGTTGTTTTGACAAAACCAGTCACTTCATTGCTTCGTTCCGATATGATGAATCTCAAACCCCAGGTTAATGTTCAAAGCTCAAAGATCAGAAATAATAGAAGTATGACTAGTTACCCTAAGAAACATACTAATCACAAAAGGACCAATAGTCAAAACATGAAAGTGCAGGATCCAAACAGACTTACATACCTAGGTCTTGCCTTAAGTGGATGCCCACAGGAAAACTCTTCAAGTATATTGAGCCTAAAGGGATCTCTAATAATGATACGTCTATATTAAACTGTGATACATCCAATAGTGAGATTACTCATGTCACTAACCCATCCATTTGCAATTCTACATGTGCTTCTAGTACAATGTGCTCTCAGTCTTTTTCAAGTACAATGCTCACTTCAATCAGGAACTTCATGACTTGGTTTCCATCAGAAATGAATATAGCTCACTCAGGAGCTATAGCATGCCAGAATTGATGTACCTCGTACTTTGACTCCTATTCATCTTGAATCAGGACTCGTTCTTATAAATCTGTGCAGAAATCATGTTTAAAAAAAATTAAATACATTTTATACACTTTGTGTTAATACTTTTTAAATATTTCATTCTTTTAAATTCATAGTTTTAGTCATTTTCCTCAAACTAATAAAGGATATATTCTTTGTTATCGATAACATCTACGGTCCTAGAAATGTCATTCAATAATGATACGAGATCATAGATGAAGTTCGAACAACTGATATATTCGTATCTTATCATAGATGAAGATACTCGTCAACCCACAATGTCATTCAACCCATGTGAATTCAATCAATGTTCTCTGGTAACATTGATTGAGGGGGATAATTTTTCAAGACATCTTGTTTATATCTGCGCTGGTTATGTTTTGTGCTCAAATGCAGGTTGTTAGTTTGCTTATCCATTATGTTAGTTTGCTTATCTTATTATGTTATTTCTTTATGCTATCTGTGTTAGCTTGATATCTGATAAGCTCATATAACTAATGAGTCTGTAATACATAATGTGATAAGATTTCAACTTGCTTTGTAAAGTCTTAGCAACATAGTTTGGTATTAGAGACTTGCTTTGTAAAGTCATAGCGAGTTGCTAACCACTCACAAAACTACAGGGACTGAATGTGTCAAATTAGTTATCTTGCTTAAACCCTTCCCCTTAACCTAGCGACTTGCCATTTTTCTCTTAGAAAACATAAAATCAACTATTTTTCTTCTTTCTTCCTTCTCTCTCGAGGTTCTCTATTCTTCGTAGCGACTTGCGTGTGGTATGGCAATCTTGACTTGTTTCTTGTCCCCAAATATGATGAATATATGCATTTCCTAACTCCTTTCTCCTTAACAGATCCCACGGAACTTGACCCTCATCTCTTGATTACCTCTTATAGGTTTGTTGTCGGATTTGTTGAATGAAAATAATTGTGATATATGTGTTAATGGATTAAGGGTTTTTTGGATGCTCTAGGGTTGTTGTAATTCTCATGAATATATGTATTAATGAATTTGTGAGCGTGTTCTTTGTGAATGGGCTGGGTTGTGTTTCTAAAAATTAATCTGATTATGTTGAATGGTTTGCGACGTTATTAGAATGATATGATTGGGTTCTTGATGGCGACTTAGTAATGTTCTTGGTAGCGAGTTAGTGTACAAGTTCATCGTGGTGAGTTGTTTCTCTTAAGTACGTTCAAGTTAGCGACTCAGTGAACTAATTTGTAGCGACTTAGCAGTATCATTGTTGATGGCGACTTGTATTTACAAGTTAGCGACATAGTAATTGTAGCGACTTAGTGAACTGATTTGTAGCGACTTGGCAGTGTTACTATTGATGGCGACTTATCTTTATAAGTTAGCGACTTAGTAAGTTTTCATGTAGCGACTTAGCCTGGTTTAGCGACTTGTACATTTATGATTAGCGACTTAATTGGTTTATTTTTCATACGGAGACTAGGGTTATTAAATGTTTTAAGGCAACTTGCTAGGATAATCTCATGCTTACAATCTTGATTCGTGTTTTCCGTAGCAACTTGTATTGACAACTTACTCTTTGTGACCGCTATAACATTTCGTTTGAGCAAGTTGTACTTGGATTCTATTGTAGCAACTTAATATCACAACTTGTTTCATACAAACTGCTATATCATTTCCACATTTGTATCTTGTTTCATGACATTATTTCTTAGCAAATATGCTTTTAAATATTTTAATTCCAAAACAACTCGCCTCGTGAAAACTATATCAAATGGAGTCGTTAACCTTATACACTCGCTAATGCTACTCAATCTATCTCTATTTGCTTATGGGAACCCTGTCTGAACTACTAAGTTTGTGCGTTTATGACATAAGGATGTTGTAAAACCCTAAAATCGTGAATGTGCTGATTGACCATAATACCCTCATCGTAAAACATTCGTAGAAATAAAAGAACCTCAGAATACGCTGCATGTACATATCTTGAATATTTACGCAAGTTATGGGAGAATTGAACTTACATTTAACTTATAATACTATATGTAAGACATTAAAACTTTTCCTAGACCTCACTAAATATTTAATCGAATAAATGTAACAAAGTAAAACAAAGAAGTGAATGAAATATCGATTTGGTCCTAGTTTTCTCCCTTTTGCTCGGTCAAAAAAACCCACGAGACATGCCCCATATCTTTGCCAAAATTAACTTAATTTTATCACCTTATAACCTTCCATGTATTATTTAAACAAATCTCACCTAAACCCTAATCCATCTAAATAAAAGTGACGGCCAACAAGGGTTTTCCTACTCTAATTTATGTCGACAAAGGAGAGGTCCAAGGAGGTTGCACAAGGTTCGTAAGGTCATTGATCGTGGGTTGTGGTTCGGAGCACCGTGGTCGTGAGTCTTGGCGTGGCTGCTTGGGTCTAATCTTGCCGTGGGTCTTGCTTTCTGTTGGGTCTCGTTTTTCGCACGACGCTACAAAGGTAACGTAGTATCGCCACTCGCTTTCTTACTTATCTAAGTCGAAACATGTGAATATAACTTTCGGTCATTAGCAAATCCTTCTCCTCTTTGCCTAGCTACAACAATATATATACTCATGTTATAATCAAACTAGAATATAGAAACAAATACATTAAATGTTCAAATATGAAAGATGTTGCATGGAACCATGTCTACTTAATCGTATGCGGATCGTTAATGCATAAAGCATGTAATAACTTAAAGGAATATAGTAGGTTCATGTGAGATTTATTCTTCATTCGAGTCGTGTTTTGTACGTATTCGTTGTTATGGTTCGATTTCATTAAAGTTGTGGTGTATTTCGATCTCGCTAAAACTAGTTTGTTTCGTTGGGTGTCTCGTTAAGGTGCATAAGGTAGTGTCTCGTTAGTCATTGTTTAAATATGGTGTGTATGTTACGTATGAATGCATGCATGGGTAAAAGTTTTGGGTTTCATTTTGAGTTGTGGATAAAGGAAGTAAACCGTCGTATATGTGCATGTGGGGTCGGATTATGGTTAAATTGTGCATGTTTATGAGGTGTGTTTGTCGAATGTATGCTTTGTGCCTTGTGCATGGTTGAAGCTGTGATGTTGTATCGAGTGGGTATAAGCATGTATGAATGTCGAGTGTTGTGTGTTATTCGAACGGATCCTTGTTTCTTTTCAAACCCGAGTTGATGTGAAAATGGGTGTGGGTCGAATAATGTGTTTGTGTGCGTCCTTTATGAGTGTTTGAATGGGTATTTTGAACTAAAGGATTTTCATTCTATCTTTGTGTCTAAGCGTTTAATCTAAAAATACTTAAATTGGCCTATTAATAAAACGAGAATGCGCTTAACCAAATTAAACTCTAAAGTATTAATGCGTTTCATAATGAGTATTTAAAATCCTTTACGACATTAAATGAGCTAATAATTATTACGCGAACCGTAATCCATGTAGATTCATTGAAGAAGGCGTGACGTTATGTCTTCGTGTTTGTTCATTCGTTGCTTCCTTTCATTGGCGTTAAGGTACAGATATTCTATCCCTTTTCAGTAGGGATTTCTCATAACTTTTCGATCCTTGACTTTACTTCACTTATGATATTCCTTTGCTATGATTTCCTCATGCTATGATCCTTTTGATATGATTCCGACATAATCCTTTGATATGATTCTGTTCGCTATGATATTCGTTTGTTATGATTATGAACTTCTGATTATGAACCTTATGATTATGAACCTTATGATTATGAACCATCCGATTATGAACCTCGATTATGAACTTATGTTATGGAAATCGATATGAACCTTTGACTTCAACCTTTGATATGAACCCTTATGATATGATTATGCTTTAACCCTTCGCTTGATACCCGAGCCAAATATGTGTTCCTAGTCATGAAGGTAACATGACCATGTCATTGATGCACCAATGGCATGACTCCAAGGTGTCACGAGTGATGATACACACCGTCCCCATTATGATATGATTATGAGCTCACTATATGTATATGATTTGGCCACTATGATATGTTCCGGGGGGCGTATGGATGCATCCTAGATATGATATGTTCGAGGGATTTGATCTGATACGTTTGTTTATATGGTGAATGATGTCGTGTGCAATACGCGTCTTCACAATTCCGGGAGCTAGCTACTCCATTTGTTACTGAGGTCTCCCCTCCTATTATGTATGGTATTCCGAGGTCACCCCTCCGAATACAATGGCTACTTATGATATGATATGATATGATATGTTTCGGCTCTGCAGATTGATAACCCTTACACTTTTGATAAACCTATATTGTACCTTCCGTATTCCCCAACGCACCATAATCAGACATTTGTTCATTACTCAATACCCTTATATGATTCACTTTACCAAGATATAGATACCCATTACATTGATCATCATCACACTTTCATTCCGCTATTTCGCACTATGGTTCCATTCACGCATCGGGTTATTATATGCTTATTAAATTTGATTATGCTATTCATGTTTTATGTTACTACCGATTATCCCGCTATGATGTGATTAATATGTGGTTATCTCGAGTTACTGCTTTTCAACGATGATATGTGATCTCACCGTTATGTGACCTCCGAATTGTTTGGTGACCATGCTAATGTGTAATCGATAGTTTTGTCTGCTTATTATGTGTACTTGTTCGATAATTTCGTGGACTATGATTATCCGATAGTTTCCTTATCTCGCTTGTTGTTGACCGCCATGTTTGCATTTCGGTTTATGCTACGGTTTGATTGGGTAAATGGTTCACTTGTGACGTCTGGCTTGTTAATTTGTTTAGTTGCCCTGCTATGTCTTTAATTCATTTAATTATATCTTTATACCGATTCTACTTATTACGTAATCGCCATGTGTTGATCGTCGTTAGTACTTCCGTATTATGATGTCAAGTTATGTTTTCAACTAAGGTTTTTGACTCGTGTGAATTGCCATGCTCACTTATTAATTAATTGCTTCCGCTGCTCGTAGATATCTGCTTGGCTTGTATGTCTTCCGATTTCGAATTGATGGTATGACATATATGTTGTGTGGATGCGACGCCGCTATGTTTGCTTATGTTTCGCCTCTCGATGTCCGGTTCGTATGTGCTTGTTTATATGTCATCGATGCTTTGCTTTGTTTCGCTCTCCTTGTTATCTGCTCGCTTTGGATATCTCAGATAATTGTGTTCTCGCAGATCCTCATTGATTCATTGTTCTCATTTCACCGTGACTTTATTATCCGCTTCCTTTGTTCATTTTGCATTTTGATTCTATTTAGCTTTCGCTTTGTTATATCCGCTCACCTGGCTTTTTAAGCTCACCGCATTTCTTTCTGCGGCGGTGTTAGGTTTGAAGATGGGCTTTGATGGGTCGAGAGTTGGATTATTTGAATGGACCAACCCTAGTTACCTTATTATTTGGATTTATTTTGTCGGCTATTGTTTTGAGATTTCATTTTATTTTAGACATTTTGATTTTGTAATCTTCCTTGTCACGATTTTTATATGATTTGATACTTCATTTTTAAGGTTTTCGCTTGTAAGGATTTTATCCGTATGTTCCGATATGACACCGTATCGTGACACTTCTACCCTTGTCGGGTTGGGGTGTTACGTATGTATTCAATGTTGTCTGACTAACCATTTATAGTCTAACATGTTCCCAATCATTGTTGTTGGTTGTATATATCTTCGTATCTTCAATGGCAATCACAACCTCGCTTGAAAACATTACTTTTCCGCACCACCCAATGTTCTCTCTGCATTTAAGAAATCCTTCCTAAAAGTTAATGGGCGTAAATTGGAAAAAGTAACTCATAGTGGACTTACAAAAGTTGCAACAAAATCCTATCCTCAAAGTGTCTATTGATATCCTCAAAAACACTAACTTCTTCGGTGCACTAACAAAGCAATGCACAATTCCCACCATTTACATTCAATAATTCTGGAACACCCTTGAATGGGACAAAATCACAGCTAAATATTCTTGCAAACTGGATGATAGGGAATTTGTGATCGATTCTGACATTCTCAGCAAGGCCCTAGGAATCACTCCTTGTAACCCCATCATACGATCTGAACCACCACCTAGTACTGAAGACCTAATAGTCTTTTTAATTGGTTTGGGTTACCAGACTAGCATTACAAGGGCTTTTGACATCATCACCGAACACATGTATCAACCCCGAGAGCAATGACAACAGCTTCTCAACTTGTGCTTATCTCGCAAAACATCGGGGTTTGATAAAGTGAGAATTCCATCTTGCAAATCCTATGGGGTATCGCCAATGGTGTGAATGTGAATGTCTCGAACGTATTCGGGAAGAATTTTCGTTGTCAATGAACACATTCATATCTCGATAGAACAAACTTTAATAAAGCTCGTGGACTAAAAAGAAAGTAACAAACTTGTGATTCCTAGCATTAGATTTTCAAGCTTGTTATCCAAGACACTGCAATGATTCACAACTTCAACCCTAGGATTGAATCGTAACTACATAATGTCGAGTATGAATTTGTTCGGGCAATCTCGGATATATTTCAGTGGGGTCAATAAAGAGGTCTTTGATTGCAAATTCTGATTCTCTTCTTCTTGAAGATATTAAAAGACGGATCATTTCAAACTATTCGTGAAAAGGGCTTCCGATCCAGTGATGATGCTGATGTCTCTCCCACTCAACCACAACCCAAAGCTGCTAAGTCTGGTTCTGGCTCAAAGACTTCAAAGACTTCATATGCTGCTCTTCCAAAAAGAAGACGTGAAAAGTCGCAACATACAGACACCACATCCCAGAAGCAGAAAAGTAAGAAGAAGAAAGTGGAAAAGGAAACTGTTGAGGAAACTGAGGTTTCGAGGGGTAATACAAGGTTAACTGATGAAGATGATGCTGCTCTGCAACTTGGAATCCAACAAAGCCTAGAAAGTCATAATGTGAGAGCACCAGTTTGAGGAGTAGTGTTAAGAGAACATGATCAATTGCCTCGACAAACAACACCAATCACACAAGATAACGGGAAAGGGATTGTCTGTAGAACAAGTTGCTCACATGCTCCTTACCTTCTCCTCTTCACCCTCAAGAACTACCACTCAATTCGAATCAAGAAAAGAAGTGTTGAAGCTTCATCACTCAAGCATCCGAATTGGAAAAGGAAGCATCTGCAGTACACGAAGAAACTCCGCTCAAGTGATAGTCGATGAACAAAATGTTGAAGAAAAGTTACATAAAGACTCACAGAGAATCACGAGTCAAGATCCGATGAGACTATGCCCTTGAAGAACCAAATGCTCTGGGTTCTCTATCTTCATTAAAGAACCTAGATACTGAGCACTTCACTTTCGTGATCAATTTTAAATGACAAACCCATAGATACTGAGTCTTCTAAGAAAGATAATGATAAAGAGGATGCACAATCCATGTTTATTGTCAACATTCTGCAAGACACATCAACCATTCCACCGATGTCAGCATCTTCACTTGCAATAGCACATCCACCTCCCAAACCTGCTCAATCAACCGTACTTCCACCACCTGCATCTGCAAAGAATCTATCCCTTGAACCAGTGGTTACAGTTGCAGACACGGAAACTCCACCAGCTTCACCTCCTCAAATACTTTCATCAGATCAATTGCTAGACAAAGCAGTGAAAAGAATTGAAACTCTTGAAAGACAATTTACAAGATCTTTTGATGCCCTTGAGGATCGTGTCTATAGGTTGGAGCATCTTAACTTTGACGAAGGGTTGCTAACGCCATTGAAGGCGAGTTGGGATCTTGTCAGAATGGGCAATGGAAGCTCCTCACGAGACGGTTCAAAGACCTTCCTATTCATCGATATGAGAGTTGTGCTCTTTGATAAGATGTTTGAAGCCAACAAGCATAAGCATGAGGTACATAAGAAGCTATATGAGACTCTAGATGAATCAATTAAGTACGACGAACACGTACAGTATTTGAAGGACATTGGAGAATTAGAAGCTAAGAAGAAAAGGAGGTCCGTGGTGCTAGAGACATTGGGTAAAGGTCCTAAAGATCCTCCTCCTCCTTCCTCGCCTCCAACTGGGGGTGCTGGAACTTTTGGAGCTGGTGGATCTTCTAAGACAACTTCTACACCTCCTTCACAACCACCATCATCACAACCAAAGCCTTCCAATCAATCTAGTCCTACCGAAAAACAGGGAACTCAGAAGAAATCTGCTGCTTGGACAACGGTTGATTCAAGGTTCACACCCACAGTCACTTCATTTCCTGAAGATCAAATGGTTCATGAAGAGTCGCATGTTGTGACAGAGTCTGAATCAGATGACGATGATGCATCCACCAAGCATATTCCCATGCCGTCTGAAGATGATTGGTTTGATTCATACGTGGCAGGTAAACGCAATAACACATCCATAATTGCACCTTCAATAGATACGATTCAAAGCTGGATCATCAAGGAGAGACCTCATACTCGTAACCTTCATGGTCTATCCCAGTCTCGACTCGATGATTCCCGACAACAACTGGGCTACAACAATCTCTACCAACTATGAAACCCCGGATGAAGACTCTCTTCTTCATGTCACCGTGATATGGGTAGCTTCATTAAGTGGTTTTGTAAATGAAGAAAATCGTCCGTCACTCCAAAGGATCTTGAAGGACTAGCTTATGAAATTGTCAAGGTGTTTCACTCGATGCCAATCACCCAATACCGGATGGAAGAATGCCATAAGATGTTGAATGATCAAGTCAAGGAATGATTAGTCGATTCAATGTGAACATGCCTCTTCCGCCGGTGGTGAACTCGATAAATTACTATTCATCGAGTTCTTCTTCAACCATGACCTAGACTATCTTTGTGGCCATACTATCAAAGAAGACCAGCCTTATCAATCTCAAAGATGAAAGTCGCTACCTACTATGATCGTGGTCTTGAACAAATGGTTAGGATCAATTCAGGCGCATAAAGAACAAGAATATGACATCGAGGCTTCGTGCGGAATCTCTCATTGGTGGTTCAAGAAGAAGAATTTCTACATTGAGAGACATGCACTAAAAGACTCACAAAGATGTTCGATACAAGCTAAGAATTTTAAGTGTTGTTCGAGTAGAGGTCTTCCCAATCTATGGCTATGAGTATTTGAAGAAGATCGCTCGAAAAGAGCGATCGGAAAGAATATATTATTGAAGAAAACGACTTTAAACATCTCCCGCCAAAATGACTTTGAAGATCTCTATCTTCGAATCTTCAAGGACACCTTGAACACCTACCACTTCGTGAAAAGAAAGCTCTATCTGCCGTTGTCATTCTTTGGATTAGAGGCTTAGTCATCCAAAACGGGTTGAGGACTTTCACTGGGATAGAAAGCTACCGACTCGAGTCAATTTAACAAGGCCACAATGGGATACCAAAGGACAAGAATTTCACATGACTACAGAGGCCGGACACCCCAGAGCCGCCCTCTTCCATGATGGTATGGAACTCGATGTTGATGAGATTGTGCGAGCTCTACAAATTCAATGATGGTACTCTCAAGATGGTTGAAGAAGAGTTGAACTCAGTGAAAGAAATCGAGTTGATATGAAGCCGTGGAACAAAACAAAATTCTGGTCTGATGATGAGTTGAAGAGGTGTGAAGATTTCATTGTCGCAATCAAAGCGAAGAATTAAGACTCGAATGATCTTTCATAGCCTTGAAAGTTTTGTTGGTGGTAGACTTCGTGATGGTCATTACAAACTACTTCAAAGAACCGAGTGAAGTCATCTTCCCAAGTAGTTTCGCTTTTGTACTATTTATGTGTAATATGTGGTGTACATTCTATAAACAACTATAATGTATGTAATAGTGCTAGGTTGTGTGTTGTGGTTTCCTTATGTTTATAAAGGGAACTTCAGTCTTGTCCACTTAAATCTTATAAAACCAGACACATTTTTCTCCTACAAATGTTTTGTTTCATACATATTTAAATCACTTGATATCCAAAATCTCAAAGGATTAGAAATTTTTGATCGGGGGAGAAAATGTGATAGAAATATGAAAGATGATAAAAGATGACCTTTTCAATGTGCATACTGTTCTCTCATATATGCTAAATTATTTTTCAAATCTCAAAGCATATATTAAGGGGGAGCATTTTAAAACGATAATAAACCCTCAAGGTACAAAGTTTTATATGGTTCATCATAAAGTACCTTGATTTACTCTCATTTGGTTTCTGTATGGCGGTATGATCATTAATGTGCTTCTAAGAACCTTTTTCCCTCTTGTATGTGCAAAACTCTTTCAAACCTCAAGACACATAGTGAGGGGGAGCAAAGCTTATGAAAACCTCATCCTTCCCTTATATATGCTTTATCTACTTTTTTTGATCAGGGAAGTGATGTTGATATTTTTTACAAAATGGTAATCAAAGAAGTTAATTCTTTCTCTTGCCTCCGTGTGCAAAACGATTTCAAACACTTGATGCACATGTTGAGGGGGAGCTCTTGTTCTAAAAATATCAAAAACAATTCAGGTATAAAATGCTTTGATAATATATCATAAGTATCTGGATTGATTTACAAATGGTTTTCAATTGGTTCCAATGGCAGATGAACAATACCTGATAGACCGACCAACTTTACTTTATGTATAGTGATATAAGGATGATAAGGTTAGGTATTTGTTCCCATGATCCGCGTAACCGGAGGGATCTACCGAGGACAATCCACTAGTTAGTGTAGAAGTCCTTGGGTATATTGAAAAAGGAGAAAAGTGAGATATGGGAAGAGTGCGGATGAGACCGAGCTAGTCTTGGAATAAACCCAACAAGGTTCTAGTTATGAAGTCTTGGTAAGCACTCAAGGGGTTGAAGAATGAAAAGAATTGAATGAGAAAAGGGTGAAAATAAATAGCCTCCAATTATTCAATCTTAGGGCGGATACCGGGTTCAATTCATATGCTACCGGTGGTTACCAAGGTAACATAGGTATTGAAGACAAGACGTCATGGACCCAAAGGACGCACCGCACTTCAACTTCCCAAACCACTCAAGTTCCTCTTAAAAGGGCTTGTTTCATTCTCACAGGAACCGACATTATCTATCGACTTTCTCTTAGATATTGTTGATATTGAAAAGGAGACCTCTCCCTAGTCTCCGATATAGGATCCAAATATGCACAAATTGAGTCTAGAGCCACGAGATCATCAATAAATCTCATTAAGACACTTTCAATAAAGACTCTCTGTTTCACACAATGTGGAAAGAGAGATTATATCTTGAGTCCTACGCATTTCCTTCTGGAGCCAACATCAAACAAGCTCCGGTAGGTGGCATGTGAGGTCTATTCTATAGATCAAGCATGTGACAACCGAATGTAAACAATGGGCGATTTAATCTTTTGAATCAATCTCGTTCAGTTATGGATTGACGGATACCTTTGAAAACCGGTCGTTGTGCTTAAAACTCTTTTCTTTAGCACTTCGACCGTGTTCGAATATTTCAAATCAAAAGGTGTTTATGATTGATAATTGATTTTCATTAAAACCTTCGTTGTATTGCAAAAACAATTTCTATTGAGCGATACATGATTGTTTTTCAAATCTCTTTCATCAATCGGTGAATCCCTATTCACGGTTCACTCACTCCGTGTTGTCTTCTTTGAGACGCTCCGGTTTGATAACGACTAGAGCATTGCGAAACCCCGTCAAGGAAATTCTTTGGAATTATACCGATCATAGGCGTTACTTGTACCGATCAACGGGAACCGTGGGCCGTGTACCTCAATTCAACAAAAGTGATCAAAGACACTTTCGCGCGCTTTATTGCTAAATGTTTTATGCAGTACGCCTTACGCTTGCAATCGATCGTAATGATGTGGTCAATCCATAGCCGCATGCTCACTCAACACATTCATCTCGAAGAAATCATGATTAGTGCATCAATGACTGCGATATTTTCACTCCATGCTTCGCTACTGCTGTTTCCAATATCATGAATCAACGAAGCTTCCGCAACTCGATAAGAAGTTATCATGATCCGTAATGTGAGCATGTCGGTCCAATTTGACACATTTTCATATGCGTGCAACACTTCAATGTATGATGTCGAGCTTTACTATGGTCGATGATCTCTTATAATGCTCAAAGGTTATCATAGTGGATCGACTTTTCAACCTCCACGAAATATTCACTACAGCTTGTTCAATGATGATATCTCCACGTGCACATAGTTTGAATACGTTGATGAAGAGAAGTCTACGAGCTCAAGACCAAGTTTTATTAGAATGCTAGGATTCACAATGTAATTTATGGGGTGACCTCCTTAGGGGAGATTGTTAGGAATTGGAAATTCCATAAGAAAAGAGTCGGTCACCCCAAATGTTATCTAGCCTATGTTAGCTCGTAGACTTGTCGTTATTTATGTTATTAAGTAGTTTATTAGTTAGTTTAGTGCAACACCGTGGAGGAAGGACGGGTCTTTACCCATTGTATACCGATCCACAGCCGTCGGAGGTCGCTTAGTTTGTAACCTATAAATACCCTCTACCTTACAAGGTAGAGGTTGATGTTCACTTGGAATCTAACATTCCACAAGTTTCTCTTTCTAAAACATCCCACTTTCTTTCTCTAGAAATCATCTATACGCCTAAATGTGTTTGTGATATGATGTGTATATGAAATCCAATATGTTACAACTTTCATATTAGTTCATGCATTGGTTTGCATATTTCATTAACGAATATTTATTTATTAAATAAACGCTATCGCACGATCATTTATTTTGAATAATTGATCCGACACTTCCAACAATTGTCCGGATATATTTTTATACTCATTTTAAGACTATAAAAATTATATTATTAGTTTACCGATGTTTTGAATTTATTTTGTATATATATTATTATATATATATATATATTCTGACGATTTTCGTAAATTCAATTCGATAAATATTTATTCACTCAATACTTATAGAAATGCATTTTATAATTTTATGACTTCAATATATTTTATTTTGTTCCATTAAAATCGATTTCTAGCTAACGCTACACTTAATAATTATTTATATGTACCAAATACTCATTTTACATAACATTATATGCATTTAATTATCAAAACTCTTCCATCTTATCCCCATTTTAAGCATTGCCAACCAAACCCCCCCCCCAATAGTCATCCAATATGTAAAAATATCTTGTATTAATGTACACATATCCTTGTATGACTAGGCTTGTAAATACTAGATAATATCTAACAAAAACACATACACAACACACATTCAAAGGTGAAAGTAAACTTGAAAACCTCTCCTCTCTTTTGGGAGGTTCGGCCAAGGCAAGAAAAAAAGGGAAGAAACATAAGTTTTTCTAGAACAAGTGATAATCACAACCCTAGTATACTTCTAAATAAGGTTTTGGAATAAAAACCAAGGAGTAATTAGTACCTAGTTACCTTAAACGTCATCATAATAACTAGTAAGCTTCTTATAAATTTTATTACACTTACATCATCTTACTTGAGCTATTTTTATCATGCTAGAATAAAAACATGCAAGTATCATATGTATTTATACCACTTTTATTTGTTTTTAGTACTTATTATGAGTTTTAATCATCCTATAATTATTCCCATAAAACTTATCATTGTTGATGAAGTTTAGGAACCCATGACACCCTAAGACGGTGTATGGTAGGTTTAGAATAGATTTGGTGTTGATTTGAAGTGATTGAAACAAGTATTACGCAAGAAAAATCAAGTTAGACGATAATAAAATAGTTGCTGCCCATTTTTATAAAATCTGGAAATTTCGACAGTTTATGGACTATTTTGGTTTATATTTTCAGAAAATAGATTTTAAAACGAAACCCTGGTCGCTTGAACGGGTTAAAACGAATTTATAACAAAGAAGTTACGCTATGTTCAAATTTTATGACGAAAACTAATTTTCTGAAAATATGTAAGCTGTTAAGGGTTATTTTAAGGGCAAAAATGAGTTTTAAACATTGTCTAAATGAGTCGATTTATCAAAAATATATTAGTGTACTTTAAAACGAAACTAAGGATATATAAAACGGACTTATAACGACTAAGTTACACGATTTTAAATATGGCCATTGTAACTATTTTCACAAGTAATAACACTTACAAATTTTTACTAGTCCAAAATGGTTATCGCAGAGTGACCATGTTTGGAGCCGTTTTCATATCGATAGAGTACTTTGAGAAAACGATGTCTCAGTGTAAAAGTGAGTTCACCTAGCCTATTTTCCAAAATGTTCAACCGTTAGTCAAACGGTTATAACGAATAATATACGATCACTTAAACTTTGCGAAATTTAACCTTAAACTATATTTTAGCTCGACTACCTTACTTCATCTATATTTTGTCTATAATTGAGACTTCTATGATCAAAAGTTAAATTCTAAGACTTTTAGATAATGTTACAAGCTTTCTAAAACCATTGAGTTTGTTTTCTAACACTTGATATTCACTATTTTACGACTAGCTTTTCGAGGCCATTTAACCATTTTCACGAATTATCAAAGTACATTGTTTTGCGACGAAAAACTATAATTTCTTGATAAATCACTAAACGACTATCGTGGGAAGTTGTTTCAACGTAAGTACTGGTAAAGTATTTTATAACATGACGAGATGTCATAAACCTATATTTCAACTATAAATTTCATTTTCAATAATGTACAAGTGGTATAGATTACATGTGAATTTGCATGTACGACGTTGTTTCATGACTTACATTAGAACATATCATTCATATTAGGTTGCAGATAGAGATTTCACCTCATTTCAGTGTATCAACTTTTTTCATCATAATCATTGCATCATGTGAGTCATAGCCCCTACTCTTTTAATACTTTTATTAAACTCTTTGAGGGAGATACATGCTCAACAACTTTTATGACAATCATGATTATTTGCAAACTATATGTTTATCTGAACTGAATGTTTAGTCATACGAAGTAACAGTATTGCCATACTTAGAGTTTCTATATCATAGACCATTGAGCTAACTGATTTGGTATGATCACGATCTAATGAACTTGGTATAATGTCGAACTAACGGACTTGGTATAATGCTGTACTAACGGACTTGGTACAATCATGAACTAACGGACTTGGAACTTGATTGGCTCCTGAAAACACAGTCAAGCTTAATCACACAAGCTAGCCACTTGTGAATGGATAACCGTAATAAACTTAAAACTGCTCAGAAACCAATACAATGAAGATCGAGAATATAATGAATTCCGGGTCGTTAAGTCCCACGAGACTCAATGGTGTGTCAAAACTAACTCAGATGATAGAGTGATCACTAAGGATAGTGATCGATAAAGGTTTTGGATTGAATATTACACTCCGATTGATTGGAATGTATTTGGACACGAACTGGAAAGCACAACAATCGATAAAAGAAACTAAAACACGTCGTTTAAAAACTACGTTACGTACAAAATAAAAAGTGAAATCTAAGAAATAAAAGACCTAAAATATGAAAATAACATTTTGAGATCCTAAAAATAAAAGAAAATTATTAGAAAAAGAAAATTATTTTTATAACTATTTATTTAATTATTATTAATTAAAAACTATTTTAACTATTTATAAATACTCTAAAATAGAAGAAAATAAAAAATAAGGCTAGAAAAATAAAATTATGATTCAGAAAAATCTAAAATATTATAAAACTAATTTTAAAATTGAAAATATATTTTTCACACTTTTTATCTAATTATTACTAATTAATTATTATTTAAAATACACTTAAATACTAGAAAATATAAAATAAACCTGGAAAAATAAAATTTTAACTTTGAAAAATCTAAAATATGATAAAACTAATTTTAAAACTGAAAAGATATTTTTTATGCTTTTTAATTATTTATTACTAATTATTTAATACTTTTAACTATTTAAAATTATAATAAATACTAAATAAACAGAGAAAAACATGAAACTTTTTCTAAAAATAACTTAAGGTAACAGAAAACTAAGAAAAATATAAAAACAAGATTTGCTTAATAATAAGCTAAAAAGAAAAGTTAAAAAGCTTATTCCTATTAAATAAATGCTATCACTATTTTAAAAATGATATTTTTCTGGTTTTTCTTTTTTAAAACTACTAAACTACTTAAAATATGAAACTTTTATAAAGACAAAAATTTTACAAATCACAAATAAGCAGTTAGAGTGAGCTTATAAGCCAACAGTTGGCTAAAGAGCTTATTTTGGAGAAATAAGCTCAAACAAGCTCACCAGCTGAAAACAAAAGTTAAATAAGCTACAAATAGGCTAATGCTACTCAAATTAAGCTAGAATACACAGAGAGCCATACTAATAAGCTGAAATAAGCAATAAGCACTTATGCTAAAACTTGAAAAATGGACAGAACAAAAGGCTAAGTGCAACCCTAGCAAACAAGCTAGAAAATGAAAAACCAAGCTTGAGACTTCAAGATGGCTTGGTTGGCTTTCCAAAGAACCAAAGATCACAAGCTAAGATCAACAATTAAGCTCTGTGTGAGCTTTTCAAATTGGTTGTTTCCACTGTGCACAGGACAATATTTCAGAACAGGTACCAACAATAAGCTAATTAAAAAGCACTTAAAAAGCTGATTAACAGAGAACTAGTATTTTTCTAATTTAGTTTAGCAACTGAACTTTAATAACCCAAAAGCTTTTAAGCTAAATCTTACTATTGAACACACAATAAAATTATCTTTTTAATTCAAAAACGACCCAAATGAAAATTTTGACTTTTCTTAAAAACAAAGAAGTTGACTAATATGAACTTTGAATCACTACTACTCACTAATTATGTTGTTTTAAGATGTAATAAGACTGATTTGAACAATTTTAACAACTTATAAACATAAAATCATGACCATGAATCATCAAATTCCAACAGTGAGTGACAGAGATGAGATTAAATGAAATTTTGACTTTTGATGTAACAAGCACTAGTTTTCTTGGTTTCTTTAAGTTATTAGGTGTGTATGTAACTCGTAACAAGCACAAACAAACAACCCAAACAAGTCCTCGCTATGGTTTAAACAGGCAAATCCAAACACCCTCTAAGTAACTGTTTTGGAACTTTTCAAAGCAAATCACAAATCAAAACCATGAAACTTATTTCAGACCTTATAAAATCATGTAATAACACTAAATAAGCATTAAGCAACAACCATAATAACATAAAACTCAATAATGATCTATATGCTATTTAAACTGTTAAAATGAACTTTTTGTAAACTACAAATTTAAAAGAACAACAACTGATTTTATTGGTTAGATTTACTTAATTAGAACTAATAAACAATAAAACACAAGAATTAAAGCTACTAAATAACCAAGACAGTGAAATGCAAGAAATGAGCAAAAAGGCTTACAAAAGCTTCCAAGCTCAAAACTGAGATTAAGAACCAATTATCACCCCTATTAGCTTACCACTAAGCTTCTAACCCAAGGCCATCCAAGATTTACCCTACTCCAAATTTGTGAACACCATTTCCAATGGATTTTGATTTTAAACTATTTAATTGGATTTTGGTATTTTGTGTTTTGCTTCTAAACTGGATTTTAAGGTATCTAATAGCTTTTAAAAGCTATATAGGAGCTTATGTGGCTTATTCGATCCATAAGAACACCTAACAACAACATTTGATCATTCATGAAATTTTTGAAATAAGGAGAATTTGCATAAACTGAATTAGAACTTGATATTGGAATTAATGTGTCACAAAGCTTTATTATAACATAAAAACTTGAAATCTGAGTTTAAAGACTAAATCATACATCGAAATTAAAATAAGCTAAAACGACATAAGAAAATGGAAATTACTCTAGATAGATTGATACAATGCATCTCCCCACTCTTTTATAGACTTTTTGAACTCTGATGACATCTCTGATTGAATCCCACCAAATTCCAGCCCTTGGATCTCTCTAAATCATCAAAACCGTCCACTTGTAGTTTTGGCGCCAAAATTCTTCATAGCAGGTTTTGATATTAATTGGGTTGGTTTCAATCAATTAAGAGTTTTTGGGTGTTAGTGGAGGTGGAGGGGACAAGGTAAGGTGAGTGAGTGTTGAAAAAGTGAACAAACAGCTCTGGTTTCTGGTTTTCAGCTTGTGTGAAGGAGATGAATAGTAACCCTGGTTTTGGCGCCATTGACTGAGTTTGACCAAGGTTTAATATAACGGGGGAGGTCAAAATGGATTATGACTGGGGCCAAAATGTATTGTGAACTGGGGCTCAAGGTTCATGGCTCAAGGCTCAAGGGTCAAAATGAGATTGGGCTAAGGTATGTTGGGCCATGGATTGGATTTGGGCTTTGATATTAAAAGGATGTCCGGTTTGGTTAAGTAGTATACAAGGACTAAAATTGCAAATTATCCAAACTTGAGGGACTGATCATGACACTTTTCCAAACTTATCACAAGGACTAAACTTGACAAACTTTGATAGTACAAGGACCCTTTTTGCATAAAATTCCATTTTTAGAAATCCAAGGACTATTTTTGCAATATTTCAAAGTTCAAGGACTTTTTCCGCCATTTGACCAAAGAATCATTCAAGGATCATTTTTGACAACTTAGAATATTTCAGGGACCTTGAATGACAAAAATTCACATTTTTGAATTCCAGGGACTAGATTTGACAACTTTTAAAACTTGGGGACTAAAGCGCCAATTTTGCAAACTTGAATCATTTTTCATCGATTTTGATATTTTGCATTTAAAACACATAAAACACCGATTTGTGATATTTTCATCATTTGATGCATTTTGAGTGTTTTCGGATGATTTTGCAGGTTTAGATTATACAAAAATGATGAGTATTTAGACACTCATCAATCCCCACACTAAGATATTGCTAGTCCCTAGCAATGATTTAGATCTTTAATGGATTTTAAAACTCTTTACCAAAAGCCATCACTTGGAGTAGCCAATTGTTTTGATTCAAGTAAGAACCTTGGTACAACGATAACCAAATGATTTTGAGCAAATCATAAGTCAGAATGCAGTTTGATTTGTCTTTACGAAGCCGTTTGCTCTGGACTAGCCAACTCTTAGATAAATTATCGAATTATCTTTGGTGAGCTAATTACCAATTATGGATTTTCCATTGCCTTTACCACAAGCCATAAACTTGCGGGCTAGCCACTCTTCACTTTTTAGGATATGGTGAGTTGAATACCATACAATTTTGGGCAAATTGCAAGCCATAAGCAGTTTGAGAAATCTTTACCAAGAGCCGTTTGCTCTGGATTAGCCAATCCTTTTGTCTATTAGACATGGCGGATGATAACCAAGTGAGTAAGTGAAAACACTTACTCGAAAAAAATTTTGGCCAAAACGGGAATTGGGTGGATAATATATGATAAAATTCGTGAAATTCCCCACTTAGAAATGAATATTGCCCTCAATATTCAAAGTCACCGTGGTTATGCCGAAGCGATAACGTAAAAGGTAAATACTACGGCCATTATTATGAAAGAGATTTTTTATTTATTTATTTATTTATTTTTTTTTGAAAATATTTTATATACAACAGTAGGGCAACTCCCACACTAGGGTGGTAGAACAGAAAAGAAGATGAAATATGGGTGAAAACCCATATGGTGTGTGCTAATGTTTTTGATTCCCGAGTCATTAGCTTGACTCGATCCCCGCATTCATTGGTTCATGAGGAAACTTTGTAGATCCGGGACAACCACAGGAGGAATGTCCTCTCCAAAGTAATGCTTCACTCGATGACCATTCACTTTAAAATTAGGACCATCGGGTTGAGATAACTCAACGGTACCATAAGGATAAACCTTAGCAATGGTAAATGGACCAGACCAATGGGACTTAAGCTTTCCCGAGAAAATCTTCAATCTTGAATTGAAAAGAAGGACTCGATCACCAACGTTAAAAACGCGGTTCTTGATTTTAGACTCATGAATCTTCTTTGTCTTTTGTTTATAGATTAAAGAGTTCTCGTATGCTTGATCACGGAGTTCATTTAATTCATTCATTTGAACTTTTACGTGATCACCGGTATCTGAATATCGAAGTTTGCATGCTTCAAGGCCCGGTAAGCCTTGTGCTCAAGCTCAATCGGAAGATGACATGCCTTTCCGTACACTAGCTTGTATGGAGTACACCCGATGGGTGTTTTGTAAAATGTCTGAAAGGCCAGTGCGTCATCAAGTTTATCCGACCGGGATGCACGATTTTAGCCTCTTGTCCTTTCAAGGATTCTTTTAATACCACGGTTTGAAACTTCCACCGCCCACTTGTTTGGGGTGGTATGCGATAGATAGGCGGTGGGTTACACCATACTTTTGCATGACACGATCAAATTGGTCATTACAAAATGTGTACCACGATCACCGATTATAGTACGAGGAGTTCCAAACACGGCAAAAGAGATTTCAAAATTTCACAACAACTCGGGCATCATTGGTAGGTAAAGCTTTGCTTCAACCCATTTTGACAAATAGTCAATGCCACAAGTATGTATTTGTTTCCTCGAGAAGATGGAAATGGCCCCATAAAGTCAATACCCGGATGTCAAATATCTCACAAACTTGAATGGCATTTTGTGGCATTTCATTTCTTTGAGAGATATTTCCGTGACGATTGACAAGCGTCACATGCTTTGACAAATTCATGGGCATCCTTATAGATAGTGGGCCAATAAAACCGGAATCAAACACCTTTTTGGCGGTGTAGTTTGGACTATGATGGCCCCGGTGGGTCCACATGGCAAGTGTGAGAATGTCAATAGCTTCGTCCATAAACACACCGTCGGATGACTTGATCCGCATAGATTTTGAATAAGTAGGGTCGTCCGAAATAATGTTTAACATCCTTGAAGAATTTGTTCTTACGTTGGGTCGACATCCTTTCACTATGAAGTTACCCGCATTGTAATTTGCGAAGTCAAGAAACCATGGGGTAGAAGAGTTTCTCTGAAAGAAACCGCATTGAGTGTCTCGAGAGGAAATGTTTCATTTATTTCCTTTTTCTCGAAAACATCTTGGTGAGGGTTTTCTAATGCGGACGAGATGATCGTGACTAGATTCTCGGCTCCTTTTTATCACGTATAATGATATCAAATTCACGGAGGAGGAGAATCAAACGAAGCAATCTCGGCTTTGCATCTTGTTTTGCAAAGAGATATTTGAGGCCGAGTGATCCGTATACACCACACATTTGGTCAAGATCAAGTATGGCGAAACTTCTCAAACGCATACACCACGCTAATAGCTCTTTTACGTGGTGGTGTAATGAGTTCTTGCATCGATCATAGTTTTACTTGCGTAGTGGATAGGTGAAAATGCTTGTTTCTTCGTTGCCCTAAGGCTGCACCGATAGCAAAATCACTTGCATCGCACATGAGTTCAAAGGGTAAATCGATCGGGAACAACGAGAATGGGTGCCTCGATAGCTTTTCTTCAATGTTTCAAAAGCTTCAATGCACTCGGATGAGAAGATAAAAGAGCATCCTTTTCAAGAAGATGGGTCATAGGTCAAGGCGATTTTAGAAAAATCTTGAATGAATCTACGATAGAAACCGGCATGACCTAAAAACTCCTAATACCTTTGACGGTAGTAGGATGAGGTAATTAGCAATAACATCGACTTTTGCTCTATCAACCTCAATCCCATTTTTGAAATCTTATGGCCAAGGACTATGCCTTCTTTGACCATAAAGTGGCTCTTCTCCCAATTTAGACAAAGATTGGTGTCTTCACACCTTTGAAGCATTTTTCTAAATGGGAGAGACATGTTGAAAAGAATCCCCAATGACCGAGAAGTCATCCATAAACACCTCCATTGTTTCCCGATCATGTCGTGGAAAATGGCCATCATACATCGTTGGAGCGTGCGGGGCATTACATAAGCCAAAAGGCATACGTTTGTAGGCAAAAGTTCGGTATGGGCGGTGAATGTGGTTTCTCTTGATCCACGTGGATCAATAGGGATCTAAAGTAACCCGAGAAACCATCAAGGAAACAATAGTATTCGTTCCACCGCTAATCTCTCAAGCATTTGGTCCATGAAGGGTAGAGGAAAATGGTCTTTACGGGTAGCGTCATTTAACTTACGATAGTCAATGCATACACGCCATCCGTAACCGGCCGAGTTGGAATTAACTCGTTATCTTCATTTATGACAACAATAATGCCACTTTTTGAACACAATGAATTGGGCTGACCCGAGGACTATCTCGAGATCGGGTAAATCAATCACGCATCAAGAAGTTTGATAACCTCTGTTTGATAACATCATGGATTTTGGATTCACTCGTCTCGATGTTGAAGCTACTGGCTTGAAGTCATCTTCCATTAAGATTTTGTGAGTACGAACTCGGGGTTGATACCCAATGTCGGAGAGTTTCAAGCAATTGCTTGCTTGTTTGACTTCAAGATCTTTATGAGGCGACTTTTCATCTTTACTCAAATCTCGAGCAATAATGACGGGCAATTTATCATCACCTTCAAGAAATGCATACTCGAGATGAGGCGGTAAGTCCTTAAGCTCAACCTCGGGAAATTCTTTAGTTTTCTCAATGACTTGACTTCCTTGTTATGAAGCTCGGCGGGAGGAGAGGAGGAGAAGTGTCATGATTTAACAACTTCTCAAGAAGAATATCTCCTCAGTTAATCTCATTTTGATTAATCTCATTAGGAATTGAATCACTAGTGTGAGGGATTGATGATGGATCACCATTAAGCAACTTCTCAATGAGAAGTATATCCCCCTCAATGTCAATTGGAGCGTGATCAATTTCCCATGGAACAGAATCACTAGCCAAGTATGCTTCAATTTCATCTAAGATGAAGTCGCTTCCCTCAAACGGAGTGATAGAAGGAGTAGAATTGGCTATGATAGGTTGAGAAGATGTGGTGGGATCCCCACTCACAAAATTATGAGAATGTTAGATATAACTTTTCACATACACATCAAACCATAACACAAAGTAGCATATAGATGGAATTCTAGAGAGAGAAAGTTAGAGGTTTAGGGAACTTAGTGAGAGAAAGTGAAAGATATTATTATGAGCTCCAACTCTACCTTGGAAGGTAGAGTATTTATAGTCTTACATAACTCGCCACACTTTGGGGCATGTGGATCGGGCATCTGGTGGGTAAAGACCGTCCAGTCCTCCACGGTGTTACTTAACTAAATTACTACTTAACTTAAAGAACTACGACTACGAGCTTTCTAACGATTACATATACTTGAGGTGACCGACTCTTTAATCTGGGAATTTCTAATTCTAACAATCTCCCCAAGGAGGTCACCTCAATAATGTACCAAAATTACATTGAATACAAATAGATATGACATTTAACAATTGATCTTGCATTCTTGATGTAGTCCTTTGCTCTAAGCTCGTAGTCATTGATTCTTCACATTGCATGTTTGGTTATTCCAAGTGGAGGTCTTTCTTGATCCACGTGATGATAAGTTTGAGCCATCTTTGGAGATCATCACTATCAAAAATCTCGAGAGATCCATTGTGGTGTTGTGACTTTGACTTTGGGACCGACATGCTCACATTCGGATCATGATATCTTCTCATCGAGTAGCGGAAGCATTTGTTGAATCATGATATTGGCGGTAGTAGCGAAGCATGGTGTGAAAATATCGAGTCATTGATGCACTAATCATGATTTCTTTTGAGATGAATGTGTTAAGTGAGCATGCGGCTATGGATTGACCGCTTCATTACGATCATTTGCAAGCGTCGGGCGTACTGCATACAACGATTAGCAACAAATCGCACGAAAGTGTCTTTGATCACTTTCGTTGAATTGAGGTACACGACCCGGTTCCCGTTGATCGATACAAATCTTGCTGTGATCGGTAGGATTCCTAAGAATCTCCTTGACGGGGTTTCGCAATTGTTCTATTTGTTCTCAAACCGAACGTCTCAAAGAAGACAACACGGAGTGAGTGAACCGGTAATTTTAAGTCCATTGATTGATGAAAAGAGATTTGAAAAACAATCGTGTATTGCTCAATAGAAATTGTTTTGCAATACAACGAAGGTTTTATTGAAAATCAATTATCAATCATAAAAATACCTTTGGTTTGAAAAATGAGTACACGGTCGATGTGCTAAAGAAAAGAGTTTATAAGCACAAAGACCGGTTTTCAAAGGTATCCGTCAATCCATAACTGAACGAGGTTTGATTCAAGAGATTGAATCGCCCCATTGTTTCTGTTCGGTTGTCACATGGTTGATCTATATAATAGATCTCACATGCCACCTACCGGGAGCTTGTTTGATGTTGGCTCGAGGCTTTCCATCTTCATTGTGAATATGTAAACACATCACTCGGATGTTACGGCAATACCACAAGGATAATGCGTGGGACTCAAGATATAATCTCTCTTTCCACATTGTGTGAAAAGAGAGTCTTCATTGAAAGTGTCCTAATGAGATTTATTGATGATCTCGTGGCTCTAGACTCAATATGTGCATATTTGGATCCTATAACGGAGACTAGGGAGAGGTCTCCTTTTCAATATCAACCATCTCTAAGAGAAAGTCGATAGATAATGTCGGTTCCCGTGAGAATGAAACAAGCCCTTTTAAGAGGAACTTGAGTGGTTTGGAAAGTTGAAGTGCGATGCGTCCTTGGGTCCATGACGTCTTGTCTTCAATACCGATGTTACCATCGGTAGCATATGAATTGAACCGGTTTACGCCTAAGGTTGAATAAATGGAGGCTATTTGTTTTCACCCTTTTCTCATTCAATTCTTTTAATTCTTCAACCCTTCAAGTTGCTTACCAAGACTTCATAGCTAGAACCTTGTTGGGTTTATTCGATGCTAGCTCGGTCTTAGTCCGCACTCTTCCCATATCTCACTTTTCTCCTTTTATCATCATACCTAAGGACTTCTACACTAACTAGTGGATTGTCCTGGGTAGATCCCTCCGATTACGGCGGATCATGGGAACCAATACCTAACCTTATCATCCTTATATCACCGTACATAAAGTAAAGTTGGTCGGTCAATTTGGTATTGTTCATACGCCATTGGATCCAATTGAAAACCATTTGAAAATCAATTCGGATACTTGTGATATATTATCAAAGCATTTTGTACTGAATTGTTTTTGATATTTTAGAACGAGAACTCCCCTCAACATGTGCATCAAGTATTTGAAAATGTTTTGCACGGAGGCAAGAGAAAGAATTAACTTCTTTGATTACCATTTTCTAAAGATATCAACATCACTTCCTCAGCGGATCAAGTGGGTATAGCATTTAGGAAGGATGAGGTTTCCATGAATTTTGCTCCCCTCAATATGTGCCTCGAGGTTTGAAAAGAGTTTTGCACATACTAGAGGAACACGCACATGGGATGAATGATCACGTTTCAAATCAAAGGTTTAAGATAGATGCTCCCCTCAACATGTGCATTGAAAATTTGAAATCGTTTGTCACATGTGGAAGGACGGCATGTACATTCTTTTATAACCATTTACCGAATTATCGGTTTAAATCAATTTAAATCACACATTCTCCCCGATCACAATTATCAAATCATTTGAGATTTGTGATCTCGTATAGATTTAAATTGATTTTGAAAGCTTTAAGGAGAATTGTGACTTGATTGTGAAAGTGTTTGAAGCGATATGGATCGGATTTTAAGACTTTAAACTCCATTTATAAAACATGCATGTATATCTTTTGAAAACAATTTAATGCCAAATAACTTTTTAATTTAATTGAAATCATTCTCCCCTCAATCAATGACGTAGGTTGTTGATTGAGAGATAGAGATTTTGACAAATAAGTCGATGATTATCAAAAATAGAGATCGAGTTATTTTTCAAAGCATTTGGTTTTCGATAGATAAATGTTTATAGAATCGAGCATAGAATTTGAAAACATGGTAAAACATGGCTCTGTTCTTTCTTTTAAAAGCGGGTTATTGCTGAAAATGACAATAAACCATAGTTTCTCTTTCTCCCAAAATATTTTTGATTTTTTGATTTTTTTTTTTTTTTTTTTTTTTATTTAAATAAAATTCGAACAACATCTAAAGTCCGTGTCATTCTTTGAATGACATCACAAAGACCGTAGATATTATCGAATCGAGGAAAACATGACAAAAGACAATATTTTTGGAATTTTCAAGATTTTACAATTTTTTTTTTTTTTTTTTTTTTTTTTTTTTTTTTTAAAGTTTTATATTTTCTATTTGCTTTTGAAGGTTTTGTAATTTTGTATTTTGCTTTTCGAAAAGATATTTACAAGAGATAGATGAAGAAACCTTTACTCCTCTTCTTCCTCTTCAAGGCGTTTGAGTGTTTCGGTTGAAGGCTTTTAAGGCCAAGTCGTGGAAGAATAAACTCAAACGTTCTCTTGGAAGAGCTTTGGTGAAGATGTCCGCTAGCGGTATTCGGTCCTCACAAAGTAAAGTTCCACCACACCTTTTCCACTTGTTCCACGATGAAATGATGTCGAATGTCGATGTGCTTTGCTCTTGAGTGTTGTGCGTTGTTGCATGAGAGAGCAATAGCACTTTATTATCACGATGCGAGGGTTTTGTTAAATTCAAAGCCATAGTCGGATAATTGAGATCTCATCCATAGGATTTGAGCACAACAAGATGACATGGCTATGTATTCAACTCTAGAGGAAATAAAGTACTCATTTGCTTCTTTGAAGACCGACTCACAAGCTTATCACTCAAAAAGCGTGCACCTCCGGCGTACTTGACGTGTATCTTGACAACTGCATGATCGGCATCTCGCATAGGCCGTTAGTGACATACCGGTGTCCTTGGTGCCAAAGACCCATATTGATGGTTCCTTGGAGATACCGAAGACCCGTTTAAGCGCTTCAAGGTGCTTTTTAGTAGGCTTAGCACGGTATCTAGCACACATGCAAGCAATGAACAAGATGTCGGTCTACTAGCGTGAGATACATCGGGATCCAATCATACTCCGATATTTCGTTTGGTCAATCATGATCCCGAGAGGTCCTCATCTAGTTTGGTTCGGTCAATCATGGGGTGTCAGCAGGTCACTTGAATCAAATCCAAATTTCTTTAAAATCTCATTGCATATTTAGATTGATTTATGAAAATGCCTCCGGGACTTTGTGAAATTTGTAATCCCAAGAAATATGACATTTGTCCCATCATTGACATTTGAAATTTTGAACCCATTTCATTAGAAAACGATCACATTCCATTGGGTTGGTCGAGGCAAAAATAATATCATCAACATAAATTTGAGCGTGAATTAAGTGTTTGCACGACTTTACGGTGAACAAAGTAGGATCAACTGCTCCTTTGCTAAATCCGGTAGATAGAAGAAACTTTGACGATGTATCATACCATGCCCTTGGAGCTTGCTTTAAACCGTAAAGAGCCTTCTTCAAACGATAAGCGTGAGTAGGATGCTCTTGATTCACAAATCCTTCGGGTTGGTTGGCGTGAGCGACTTCTTTAAGGTCTCCGTTCGAAAGGCCGTCTTCACATCCATTTGATAGACTACCATGTTCTTACTAGCGACATTAGCCAAAAGATTACGATTGCCTCGATTCGAGCAAGCTGGAGCAAAAGATTCTTCAAAGTCACTACCCTTCTCTTGACGGTATCCTTTAGCAACTAATCGAGCCTTGTTCTTCAATACATCACCATGCTCATCGAGTTTCACTTGGTAGATCCATTTTAGAGTAATAATCATGGCACACTCTGGAGCAGGTACTAACTCCCATACATCAAGTCGATCAAACTCATGAATTTCATCTTGCATAGCATTGAACCAGTTGTCTTCGTTCATGGCAGTTTTAACATCCTTTGGTTTGATCTTTGAGAGTACGGAGTTGAAGAAACACCATAAGGCATCGGTTGCAAGTTGTTTCCATGTGGATATTGGAGGAGAGGATTTCCAATGATGTTGTCAAAGGGATGATCGTGAGTCCATTTTCTAAGGTATGTGGCGGTTGTTGAGGGACCGAGGTAGCAGAGTCGATGTCTCTGAAGAAGATGGTTCGATGATGATTCGGGAGCAAATATGTTTTCAAATGGAGCATCTTCATGAGTAGCAAAGGATTTTCTTCATTGTTGATACGGATACCATTCCACGATGTACACTCGATGATTGATGATTTGTTGATGAGACAGTGATCGGCAGCAGCGCTTCTTGGCTTAATGATATTGAGGCGAAGGATCAACATCACTTACTTGGATAAAGCGACCTCTGTTGTAGGAATTGACGATCATTAGCACTTGGCTCATCTTGTTCATCAAACATCGGATCAAACAATTTTCTTAAGTCATCTTGATGGAGGTACATATGGAGCTGGGGGAGGAAATGGTACAAGGGATGAACCAATAGGAGTGTTTTGAAGTGCGGGTCGAGCTGGATTGTCCGAGCCGTGGGACCACCTGCGATAGAAACTCTCTCGACTATCTTTATCAACCCATATGTAGACAATTTGAAGTGACCACCGATGAAGAAAACCGGATATACCAAACTTGAAAATGAAAAGAATTCCTGCATTTGCATCTTAAGCTTGCACTAATGTTGGAAGAACGATTAATAGAATTTATGCTTCAAGCAAATCTCTAAGTACTCAATACTCAACCAAAGTATGAGACTTTAACACCTCTTGCGATTATCCACCACGTCATATTCGTGTGTCCTTTGAGTAAAACTACGTAACTCCTTAAAGTGATAGTTAACGGATCTTCAACCATCCATCCCGACGGTGGTAACTAGATAAACCAAGTCTTCAACATAAAATTCTTAGACCCGAGCAAGTTATCAAATAAGAACACGCCTTTGAAATTTAACTTCAATCCCAAATAAGTGATAATTGATTAACTCAAAGTAATCGACTTGTGTCAAATGCCCAACACGTGAATAAGCGTACAACCGGATGTCGTCGATCCACCGAATGAACCGGAACAAATGATTTCTCGACATTAATGCATTCTTCCTAAATGTATACATGTAGAGGCGATCTGGAAGATTCATCACAAATGTCTTGACGAATAAGGTAGTCATTTTCCTTAATGTTCATGTGGTTGATTTATAAGCGTGCACAATGAGAGGAACAATAATCCGTAAAGATTTGGCAACGGAATACCAAAGCGGATCATTATTCAATAGTGCAACATACAATATCATGATAGTCATTATAAGCGCCTTGTGAAATAGCGGAGATAAGGTTTCTTGAGAATTCCAAGAAGTACTTCTTAGATGGTGAACCAGTTGAATCAATAGAAACCGGAGCATGAGCTTGATTGGATGATCAACATTCGTCGAAGGTTGAAAGTACTCATCAAACATATCTTTGAAAAACAATGACTCCCAAACATTGATTCCCAATTATCCTTAGTAAGTGAAGCATTAGGCGTTGGAGGAGAGACATCAAAAATCAAAACAATGAATCCCAGTTATCCTTAGTATATACACTCTTCATCAAAAAGAATATACACTCATCATCATCAAAAATTAAGTTGTATAACCATTAATCAAACATCCATCATCATGTAGTATATTCACTCTTCTCCCCCTCAAAAATTGCATCCGAAGTTGCCATTTTTGATTTAACAAGTGAATAAGAGTATACACCAATGAACATAGATCCAATTGATGATTGAATGAGCGTGGAAAAACATGAAGCTTGTTGATGAAGAATGTAGATGAGTATAGCCATTCATGAGAGAATTTCTCTTTAGTGAAGATAAAGCGCACACAAGGCGTACACTTTTCTTTTCTTTGAAGAACGGGGCTGAAGTGTTATCTGCAGACACCATAATGATGAAGAACGAGGCTGAGCGATTTGAGCAGACGTCATTGTTAAGAGCCACATCATATGTTTAGAGCCGCCGAATCCAAATACCAAGGACGATTTATACGACTGCTTTGGACAACAGACGAAGATAGAATTGGAAACATTGGATCCCCACGTCTTGATGGGTTCCTTTTGGTTAGCACAAACAGTCTTTGAATCGTGAAACCCTAGATGCAATGGCATTATCCCTAGGAGTGAACTAGTAGAAGCATCGAACTTAGTCAAATGACATTTTGTGCTTAATGGGATTATTCTACCGGTTGGCTTCCAAACCTTAACAGCACTATTCTAGGCATAGTGGATCTAGCTAAGGGTAAGGTTTGCCATTCGTTAATATTCGACACGTGGGCTTCCACCGAAATCCTACATTTGTAAACACATTCCTGTGGGTTTCAAGATTGCTTAATCTGTTTCGCTCTCCAAACTTTCTTAAGCGGGTTATGAATCTTAGACCTCGAAATAACACATCACATTTATCATGATTACGGAAAATAAACATTTTTACATGTTTTGCGAGACGACATGAGGCCTCGAATTAATTTCGATAAGCTTAGAGCTAATACTAGAACTAACACGATTCTTTTGTTCAAATCAAACTTCTTGTCCCTATGGTGTTCTTTCACTTCCTTATCATGAACACTTTTAGTTTGCGTAATCCTATCCTTCTTTGAATTGCTTCTAGGTTTTGACCGCTAACTTTAGTGTCAATCTTAACATCTGTAGAAATAACGATGGGAACATTACATGGCTTCGCTACTTTACGCATTTACGGTCTAGAAGTCTTGGGATCTGAAGTTCTAGGAGGCACATCAAGGTTGCTTGCTTGAATTTTGACATGGAACAAGGCATATCAAGGGTCACATGCTTGGCTTTAGGCATAGAACAAGGCACAACTATTCTATCTCGCCTATTGCTAGATTTTGGACTTGTGACAATTACATACTCTAAGAGTTCACGAGATCGTTTGGCATCCATGCGGGCATAGGCTATAGTACTATCAAAGGTTTTCTAATCTTTCATCTTCAACAATCTCACGGAGACCCTTCAAACTTTCCTTAAGGTATGAGAGATATGCTTTATGTGCAAGTTCATTATTCCTAATGGTGCGGGGAATATATAACATATCGATAGCATATTTATCTGGCGAAACCTTAGGAGCAGTATTTGCAATTTGGGATTGGCAACTTTCCTTTCACCTCACGCTTGATTCTCAATATCGTTAAGTAAAGAAGTTATCTTTTCAATTTGTTTATCATGATTAACTTTAAATGAATCACATAACTCTTTGTTTTGATCATTAACCTTTGAAATTTCACTTTAAAACAATCATTTTCCTTTTGCAAGTTATCAATTATGTTTTGAAGTTGGAAATTCGGAGAATCTAAAGGTGGAGGCATATGGGAACCATCACATCCTTCTTTTCACCTTTCGGTTGTGAAATTTGGGCTTTCAATCTTTTGATCGTGTTATAATGAGCTCGAATTTGTTCATCACGTTTGCTAATTTCAAAAGCGCATCAAACTCGGGAGCATCGAGGATGTCTTGATATTTGAGGTTTTAACATTTTCTTTGAGATGTTGATGTTTTAATTGCAAAGCAAGATGTTCAACTTCTAATTTAGAATAATGTTTGACCAAGTTATCATGATCATCTGTTCTATTTTCTCATGCAATTTTGAATTTGTTGTTTCAAGCTCAATGACACGATCATGGGAGACTTTCGAGCAACGGATAATTCATGAAATTGAGAAGCATTAATGGAACAATTTGTAGCGATGAAAAACACATCTTGAGCAATACATTCGAAATCGATTCTCATTCGGTGTATGCAAGTTCTTCCTTTCAATCTCACTATATTTTAATTCTCTCTCATAGTCACTAACCTCAACAATCATTGCATCAAATACCTTTTCCATTTCTTTAATATCGAATCGTCCCTTTTAAGACTCTCAAATTGATCTTTTAGTTGTTTAAAGAAAGGCATGACCTCGGTTAAATAGCATTCTTTAGTTTGCTCAAAACCCTTTCCCTTGATTATACCGGTGGGTGTGATCCTTTTCTTACAAGTTTTCTCAAAATCAACAAATAGTTGAAAGATAACATATTCATCGATTAAGGTCTTGCTTTTAGTGGCAAGAGATCTAGGAACTAAGTGCATTGGTGTATTAGGAGGATACAGTTGATTTAAGCGATTTCCTACAAGGGGATTCTTTTCAACAAGATTTTCGACTTTTGCATTTCCATATCCTTTTCCGAACACTTGTTCGGGGGTTAATAAGTCTGAGGCTTAAACTTGTTCAAGGAGATCCAATTTTCTTTAGTGTAATTATGGGGTTTGATCGTTATGTTATTCTTTTTACACTCGGGATCTTCTAACTTCTTATTCATTTTCTCCTAGTGACTTCATCAGTTTCTTATCTTCCTCGGTGCACTCAACGCAACTAGGTTTACGCCTAGGCTTAAGGATTTCATTACCATCATAAAGCACCTTATGAGCATTTCTAGCCTTTTAATTACCTCTGGATTTGGTTCCTTAACAAGGGAATGCTATGCTTATCGCTTAAGACTCGATGCTTAGTGATCATGTGAGCGGTTTGAATGGTATTCCTTATGCGTACAACTTATTTTCAAGCTTGTTTTCAAAGTTTTAGATTGGAAAAATCATTCAAAAGTTTTGATTCCTTAGCCTT
Organism: Chrysanthemum lavandulifolium; assembly: GCA_022545495.1. Taxonomy (NCBI): domain Eukaryota; kingdom Viridiplantae; phylum Streptophyta; class Magnoliopsida; order Asterales; family Asteraceae; genus Chrysanthemum; species Chrysanthemum lavandulifolium. The sequence goes on along the minus strand of CM040242.1, from coordinate 176,052,768 downwards.
GAATTCTTGCTTAAGCATTTTAACATTTTCTTGAAGTTCGTGTTTTGCTTAGCGGTTTTGGAAAGCTTTTCTTGTAAGGAGTTTAACTCTTGTTTTAATACTTCTTCTCTAAAATTACTTTTCTAATAATTATACGCATTTGGATATCCATCTCACCTTTCACGAGTGGTAAGTTCAAACTTAGCCTTTGTTAAATATGGCAACTTGATCCTTATAGGTATTGAGTTCGGTGGTCAAGGAATCATCGAGCACAAATGTAGTGTACTCATGCAATCCATAATCATCATTTTGAGAAGAAGATGCATACCTAGGTGCTGAAAACTTTCATGCAAGTTTCCTCTGCATTAACGTGCACGAGGTTGTGGCGGTGCATCTCTATCTTGGGTACATCCGAAGCTTCCATGTAGCGTTCCTTTGCATTAGCTTGCGGGTTGTGGTGGTGCACCTCTCTCTTGTGGACATGAGCATGAAGATTCTATTTTAGCATTGTCCGACTCATCATTATTTGTTTTCTCTAACATTACGCATTCGGCACCACCCGATTCTTCACGGATACATTACCCAACTTATCACAAGAATCTTTCAACTGCACGACACTCCTTCACGTCTTCATTCTTTTGTGCGATTCTTCAATGAACTTTTCATATTATCCATGAGTTGGATAAATGTCTCAATGAATTCACAATTTCCATTCCATATGTTTTTGAAGGAAATTCGGTCAAGTGTTGATTATGTCTATTTGAATATTCCCCAGCGATGAATGGTTGAAATTGTTTGTAGATTACTTGAAGAGCTGCCTTGGAACCATCCTTTTGAACCTCTTTATTAGTAAGTTGCGACTTTAAATGTTCTAAGTTCAACGACAAGCTTCTTGTCAATGTAGGTAAGTTACGGCGGAAAAGAGCACTACATGTTCGATCCCGACTATGGATAACAAGCGAATGAGGTGCGGATGAAGTAGGCGATAGGGCTCAATCTTTGCATTTCATTTGCATGGCATTCGTAGCTTGGTGGTGCAATTCTCTCATTAGATTACGAACACGGAGATCTCACATCCTCATTGCTTAATTCAATCATCTTTAATCGTTCGATGTAGCATACATTATCATTGTTGTCCACAACATCATACAGTTTAAGCACTACGAAATCACCGGGTCGATGAGAGTAAGACATGATGTGGAAGGATGCACGGATTTTACACGTCTATGATTTAAACCGAAATAGAATCTTCGCGGGTTTTACTAAAATCAAGGCGAAACCGTTAAGCAATGACCGATGAGGGTGTTAAGATGACCGATGGAATGATACGATGAAAGAAGATTGTGTGATAGGACTTTAGATTGTTCGTAGGAAAGGTGAAATGTTGATTGGTTGAGATTTGGATTGGTTGATGCACGTTTTACGGAGAATTTTTAGGTCTAAAACTTAAAAGCTCAATAACTTCCTTCGGAGTGGATTTGGGCCTCGAAAAATTCGTTTCACGACATCGTTGTTAAACTTCACAATATTCGGTTGTTTCGGTCGTTTTGGTGGTATTTCGGCAAAGCGGAGATTCTGGATCAAAAGTTATGGCCGTTTGAAGTTTTGACGTAAAAAGTCAACTTTGGTCAAACCTCTTCTTCGTAAAAATCAACCAAGTCGCTATAACCCTTGAACCAAGTCGCTAAGTGCTAAGTCGCTAACACTTAATTCGCTACACCACTAAGTCGCTACAGTCCCAAGTCGCTAGACAAAAAGCAAGTCGCTATGTAGTAACTCGCTAGGGCTCAAGTCGCTAGCAAAATTTTGGCAGTAATTCGCTACACAAGTCGCTAGAGAAACAAGTCGCTAAAGAGCAACTCGCTACAGACCAAGTCGCTACCACCAAGTCGCTACTCGTAGTGGAGAGTCCACTACTTGTACTTTAACTCGCTAGATCTAACTCGCTAGGTTTAAAGCTGTAACTCGCTACAATTTTGTAAAGCAAGTCGCTACGAAGAAACTTATCCGTGAGCTAAGTCGCTAGCAAGAAAAACCATATAACCATCACTTTTCAATCCAAAAACAACCCAACCAAGATGATTCAAGTTTACCAAATGAAAACCTAAACACTTTTGATGATTCTAAACACAAAAGTACCAACAAAATTCAACCTTTAACACACGAAATCAACCAAATGATGCAAAAACCACTAAACCTTTTCAAACTCAAAAACCACCTAAAAACCACTATAAATCCAAAGATATGCAAGATATGATCAAACCATGGCTCTTGATACCAATTGTTAGATATAACTTTTCACATACACATCAAACCATAACACAAAGTAGCATATAGATGGAATTCTAGAGAGAGAAAGTTAGAGGTTTAGGGAACTTAGTGAGAGAAAGTGAAAGATATTATTATGAGCTCCAACTCTCTACCTTGGAAGGTAGAGAGTATTTATAGTCTTACATAACTCGCCACACTTTGGGCATGGATCGGGCATCTGAGTGGGTAAAGACCGTCCGTCCTCCACGGTGTTACTTAACTAAATTACTACTTAACTTAAAAGAACTACGACTACGAGCTTTCTAACGATTACATATACTTGAGGTGACCGACTCTTTAATACCGGAATTTCTAATTCCTAACAGAGAATAACCAAGAACTTCTTGAGAGTACTCTTGAAGCAATATCAATGATATCTATTAGGTTAACCGATTCGGAATCATAGTTTGCGAGTATCTCGAAGTTTGATCAAGGTTAAAGGTGACGACTTCATTACCAACACGTAATGTGATTTCTTGCTCAAATACATCAATGAGAGCACGACCCGTTCTCGAGAATCCTCGACCAACAATGAGAGGAACCCGATGATCGACATCAAAATCAACAACCACGAAGTCGGTGGGAAATGGAACTTTCCTACTTTCACAAATCGTCCTCGGCAATGCCAAGAGGACGGGATATGGAAACGATCGCAAGCTCGAGAGTCATGCATGTAGGGTGAGTTAGGAAGAAAGTTTCTTCCACATTGAATAAGGCATCGATTGATGCTTGCACCAAGATCTCGCTAAGGCAAAGCATTCAACCATTCACGGAAATACACAAGGTATGAAATTTCCCGGGATCTCAAGCTTTTCGGAAGCTTCTTGAGGATAGCTTCTTGGCGAGTTCTCGTTAAGAGGAGTTTTGCCATTTCAAGCGACTTTTCCTTATTGCTTAACATGTGTTTGAGAGTTGATGCAAATTTGGGCATCAACATGATAGCATCCATAAAGCTTATGTCAAAGTGTAACTCTTGGAAAATTTGGAAAAATTTTTCCATTTGATATTGGCTTTCTCGCGAGCTTTGCTCATTCAAACGTGATGGGTAAGGAATAGAAGATTTGATTCTGTTTCTCAGCGGAGCTCTTGGAGGTTCAAAACAACTCCTTGATTTGACTTGGGTTTCGGACAACTTGAGGTTGGACTAGAAGGTGGGGCGTGTCTGCGTGCCGTGAGCTTGAATAATGCACCTTGTCCGTTGTTTCCTTGGTAACTTGACTCATTGCCACGGTGGAGGAGGCATTGGAGTCGTGGGTCCATTGTGTGTCGAGGTTCACTTTCCACTACCTTTGGAAGAGAAGAAGAAGAAGAGGTAGTAGGAATAGCGGGTCCATCATATGAGACACCACTACGGTTGTGATCGCCTTTGCATCGCCCCTCGGGTTAGCGATCGTGTTGCTCGGAAGTTTTCCGAGCCCGAGGTTGATCATTTAAAGACTTCTTAAGATCGACAATCGTGACCAACAACTGTTCATTTCATCTTGGGATTTCATGAATTGTTTCAATAGCTCATCGGATGATGGTCCAGTTGGAACAATGGCGGGAGGTGGATTAGGAAAATCGGCCTCTAATGTTAGGATTAGGGCCTTGATTTTGAAAATTTCCTGATTAGGATTCATATTCCCATGAAATTGATTCCCTCGATTGAAGTTGTTTTGATTAAGGTTCCCTTGATGTTGGAAACCTTGATTTGGTGCGGGATAGAAATTACCTTGGTTTGATAACCTTGGTTCATTCTTGGTTGGTTCGATTCGGTTTTGCATGTTATGATTTTGGTTAAAACCGGTGGTGCCTAATTAGTGTTAGCACGGTAGTGTGGTTCATTTTGAGGGCGGTATTGATTACCTCCACGATGTGAACTACCGGCTAGAGCATTGGCTTCAAATGGACTACCATCGGTGGCGGTACAATTGTAGTATGCATGAGGACCACCACAAGTAACACAACTCTCGACTTTCTTCACTTCACCATGTGTTGGTGTCGAGTGAAGGTCACTTTCTTTGGTTAGCAAGAACCAAAGCTTGAACAATATCTGTGAGTTTGTCAATCTTAGCATCGGTGCTAGATGTACTCGCGGGGATGAAGAAGAAGAAGGTCCAACATTAGGCGATATGTCTTTGCTCGGAAAGAAGCGGACACGAGATTTGTTCTCAATGATTTGCAAGGCCTCTTTGGTGGTCTTGCTCAGAAATACCTCCAGCGGAGGCATTCAAAGAGTCTTGATTAGTGCGGTTGAGACCATTGTAGAAAGTATCCATTTGCATTAACTCGGTAAAACCGTGATGCGGACACTGCGAAGCAACTCTTTATACGATCCCATGCCTCCCGAATGATTCATCAAATCTACGAGAAAATTTCATTATCTCATTCTTAATACTTGTGGTTCGGGATGGAGGATAGAACTCGTTAACGAACTTGGTGACTAGATCTTCCCATGTCTCAATAGAGCGAGGGGTTGTTTCTCGAAGCCGATTCCGGGCTTGTCCTACAGAAAATGGGAGCGAAGAAGCTTGATAGCTTCATGTGGGACATTCTTGTACTTGATGGTAGATGCAATCTTGTTAAACCATCAAATGTGTGCATGAGGATCATCCGCTCAAAACCATATAATTGGCTTTGGGTTACTAGATTAAGCAACCGGTTTGAGCTCGAAAGTGTCGCCTACAATGGTTGGGACAACAATAGCATCTCCGTAACCCTCGATGGGTGCTTGGAGAAGCTCATTCATCGGCTTGTCTTACGCCATTCTGACGGTGGTGGAGGTGGTAGGCGTTCCTCGATCCGCGGTGAAGGAGCGAGCGTCCTCGTCTCTGAGGAATGTTTCAAGCTCGGAAAGTGGACTTGTAGAACCGGAAGAGCGAGTGCGCTTGCACTAAGTATAAAATCAATTTTCAAAACAAATGCGAGGCAAAGCGACAAGTGAACTTAACCAATAATCACAAATGAAATGGCTTTTTGAAAAATTACACCAAATCACCGGGACACAAAGGCAAGTTTTAAATCGATGTTCGGGAACTTATTATGGTCACCCCCAGTTAGTAGGTGTCTTGCCTTGATTTGCGGTGGTTGATTTTATGTATAAATTAAGTATCACCGAAAAGACGTAGGTATAGATTTGTCTTGATGGGTTTAAAACTTTTGGACAATATTTTGGTATCGTCTCGTTTAACCAAATCGTATCTCTTGAGAATCACCTCAAAGAAAATACAAGATAGAAAGCGTTCGATTGTTTTGTTGTTTTATATTTTTTGGTGTTTTTAACACTTTAGGAAAAGTGCTAATGAACTTTTGAGATTTTATATAACTTTACAAAAAACTTTTACAAATGGTGGTATATGTGCAAGAATGGGTGCGAAAATGGCTTAACACACGCTAAAGCCTCCCGTGGCGCAAAATTTGATTGGCTCCGAAAACACAACAAGCTTAATCACACAAGCTAGCCACTTGTGAATGGCTAACCGTAATAAACTTAAAGCGCTCGAAACCAATACAATGAAGATCGGAGAATATAATGAATTCCGGGTCGTTAAGTCCCGGAGACTCGATGGTGTGTCAAAACTAACTCGGATGATAGAGTGATCACTAAGGATAGTGATCGATAAAGGTTTTGGATTAAATATTACACTCTTGATTGATTGGAATGTATTTGGACACGAATTGGAAAGCACAACAATCGGATAAAAGAAACTAAAACACGTCGTTTAAAAACTACGTACTGCGTACAAAATAAAAAGTGAAATCTAAGAAATAAAGACCTAAAAATATGAAAATAACATTTTGAGATCCTAAAATAAAAGAAAATTATTAGAAAAAGAAAATTATTTTATAACTATTTATTTAATTATTATTAATTAAAAACTATTTTAACTATTTATAAATACTCTAAAATAGAAGAAAATACAAAATAAGGCTAGAAAAATAAAATTATGATTCAGAAAAATCTAAAATATTATAAAACTAATTTTAAAATTGAAAATACATTTTCACACTTTTATCTAATTATTACTAATTAATTATTATTTAAAATACACTTAAATACTAGAAAATATAAAATAAACACGGAAAAAAAAATTTAACTTTGAAAAATCTAAAATATGATAAAACTAATTTTAAAACTGAAAAGATATTTTTTATGCTTTTTAATTATTTATTACTAATTATTTAATACTTTTAACTATTTAAAATTATAATAAATACTAAATAAACAGAGAAAATTATGAAACTTTTTCTAAAAATAACTTAAGGTAACATAAAACTAAGAAAAATATAAAAACAAGATTTGCTTAATAATAAGCTAAAAGAAAAGTTAAAAAGCTTATTCTATTAAATAAATGCTATCACTATTTTAAAATGATATTTTTCTGGTTTTCTTTTTAAAACTACTAAACTACTTAAAATATGAAACTTTTATAAAGACAAAATTTTACAAATCACAAATAAGCGTTAGAGTGAGCTTATAAGCCAGCGATTGGCTAAAGAGCTTATTTTGGAGAAATAAGCTCAAACAAGCTCACCGGTGAAAACAAAAGTTAAATAAGCTACAAATAGGCTAATGCTACTCAAATTAAGCTAGAATACACGAGAGCCATACTAATAAGCTGAAATAAGCAATAAGCACTTATGCTAAAACTTGAAAATGGATGAACAAAGGCTAAGTGCGATACAGCAAACAAGCTAGAAAATGAAAACCAAGCTTGAGACTTCAAGATGGCTTGGTTGGCTTTCAAAGAACCAAAGATCACAAGCTAAGATCAACAATTAAGCTCGTGTGAGCTTTTCAAATTAGTTGTTTCCATGCAGACGGTATTTGAGCAGTACCAACAATAAGCTAATTAAAAGCACTTAAAAAGGCGATTAACAGAGAACTAGTATTTTTCTAATTTAGTTTAGCAACTGAAATTTAATAACCCAAAAGCTTTTAACCTAAATCTTACTATTGAACACACAATAAAATTATCTTTTTAATTCAACGACCGAATGAAAATTTTGACTTTTCTTAAAAACAAAGAAGTTGACTAATATGAACTTTGAATCACTACTACTCACTAATTATGTTGTTTTAAGATGTAATAAGACTGATTTGAACAATTTTAACAACTTATAAACAAAAATCATGACCATGAATCATCAAATTCCAACGAGTGGTGAGAGATGAGATTAAATGAAATTTTGACTTTTGATGTAACAAGCACTAGTTTTCTAGGTTTCTTTAAGTTATTAGGTGTGTATGTAACTCAGAACAAGCACAAACAAACAACCCAAACAAGTCCTGCTATGGTTTAAGCAGGAAATCCAAACACCCTCTAAGTAGCTGTTTTGGAACTTTTCAAAGCAAATCACAAATCAAAACCATGAAACTTATTTGGACCTTATAATATCATGTAATAACACTAAATAAGCATTAAGCAACAACCATAATAACATAAAACTCAATAATGATCTATATGCTATTTAAACTGTTAAAATGAACTTTTGTAAACTACAAATTTAAAAGAACAACAACGATTTTATTGGTTAGATTTACTTAATTAGAACTAATAAACAATAAAACACAAGAATTAAAGCTACTAAATAACCAAGAGAGTGAAATGCAAGAAATGAGAAAAAGGCTTACAAAAGCTTCCAAGCTCAAAGCGAGATTAAGAACCAATTATCACCCTATTAGCTTACCACTAAGCTTCTAACCCAAGGCCATCAAGATTTACCTGCTCAAATTGTGAACACCATTTACAATGGATTTTTGATTTTAAACTATTTAATTGGATTTTGGTATTTTTGTGTTTTTGCTTCTAAAGCTGATTTTAAGGTATCTAATAGCTTTTAAAAGCTATATAGGAGCTTATGTGGCTTATTCAGTCCATAAGAACACCTAACAACAACATTTGATCATTCATGAAATTTTTGAAATAAGGAGAATTTGCATAAACTGAATTAGAACTTGATATTGGAATTAATGTTTCACAAAAGCTTTATTATAACATAAAAACTTGAAATCTGAGTTTAAAGACTAAATCATACCTTGAAATTAAAAATAAGCTAAAAGCGACATAAGAAAATGGAAATTACTCTAGATAGATTGATCAATGCATCTCCCACTCTTTTATAGACTTTTTGAACTCGATGACATCTACGATTGAATCCACCAAATTCCGACCCTTGGATCTCTCTAAATCATCAAAACCGTCCACTTGTAGTTTTGGCGCCAAAATTCTTCATAGCGGTTTTGATATTAATTGGGTTGGTTTCAATCGATTAAGAGTTTTGGGTGTTAGTGGAGGTGGAGGGACAAGGTAAGGTGAGTGAGTGTTGAAAAAGTGAACAAAGCGACTCACGGTTTACGGTTTTCGACTTGTGTGAAGGAGATGAATAGTAACCACGGTTTTAAGCGCCATTGGTAAGTTTGACCAAGGTTTAATATAACGGGGAGGTCAAAATGGATTATATTTGGGGCAAAATGTATTGTGATCCGGGGCTCAAGGTTCATGGCTCAAGGGTCAAAATGAGATTGGGCTAAGGTATGTTGGGCCATGGATTGGATTGGGCTTTGATATTAAAAGGATGTCCGGTTTGGTTAAGTAGTATACAAGGACTAAAATTGCAAATTCTCCAAACTTGAGGGACTGATCATGACACTTTTCCAAACTTATCACAAGGACTAAACTTGACAAACTTTGATAGTACAAGGACCCTTTTTGCATAAAATTCCATTTTAGAAATCGAGGACTATTTTGCAATATTTCAATGTTCGAGGACTTTTCCGCCATTTGACCAAAGAATCATTCAAGGATCATTTTGACAACTTAGAATATTTCAGGGACCTTGAATGACAAAACTTCACATTTTGAATTCGGGGACTAGATTTGACAACTTTTAAAACTTGGGGACTAAAGCGCCAATTTTGCAAACTTGAATCATTTTCATCGATTTTGATATTTTTGCATTTAAAACACATAAAACACGATTTGTGATATTTTCATCATTTTGATGCATTTTGAGTGTTTTCGGATGATTTTGCGAGTTTAGATTGTACAAAATGATGAGTATTTAGACACTCATCGAACTATTTGAAGCTATACGAATTATGTGCTATATTAATTGACTATTGATACATTAAGTTATGCACTATTATGTGAACTCATTTGACGATGTGTGCTTGAACATAAACTATACATATTTGGGCGGTGGGTTGCGAACACACGAGGTTGCAAGTTTTATGCAGACGGAACTTGGAATTGAGTGGATTTGCAATGCCTTTCTTGCATGAACGTTCTATAAAGGTTTTCATCACAACACAAATTCTATGAACTCACTCAACCTTTGTGTTGACACTTTTAGCATGTTTTATCTCGGTATCTAAGGCATACACTTCATGGCATGCATGTGGACTTATCATAGAGTAGCGGTGACGACGCGTCTCACATGGGATTTACGCACTTTATAAACATCGTTTGGCTTGTATCAAACTTATTTCCGTACATGTTGACTATCATTTGGGACCTATGCTTTGTAAACTCTGATTATTTTACTCAATCAAACGATGTATTTTCCAAACGACACTTTAGGTCGTTCAATATAACTGTAACTGTGATGCTATGGCAGTCATCCCCCAGGAATTCCATTCCGCTGTAAAACAGGTATTTTGAGGGTGTGACAGTCTACCCTAATGCACTAACGGGCAGTGTACCCGGTCGTGTGTAGTGTAGTATTTGGTAAAACCGAGGTCGTCCCCAGAGCTATGTGTGTTGGATTATTACTAAGTCTAGGTGTCACAGATTTTAATAATGATTATGATAAGGAATTAATTAATTAACTACTAAAGCAGATAAAAGCAAATAAAGGCAAAGGTTTAATCAATAGAGGAGAGTGGTGCTAACCTAGTTATTCTTCCTAGCTAGTAATGTCTCGTCTACTTACTTCCAATTACTTGGTGGGGTCAAAGTCGAGATGATGACATTTGGTCAATTCGCTCTAACCTATCGACAAAGACGCCACCACGGGAGAAGTCGGTGTCCCTCATAAGTCCTGTTGTTCCCGGTCCCTAAGCCGAGTCATTAAGTACCGCTACATGCAAGATTTATAATAGTGAGTGCCGGGCATTAGCAACTTAAACACTCACCCTTTAATTCTTAAGTTCATCCAAGCAGTGGGTGATCGGTTGGTCAAATCGCACAACTAGAAAGGGTCGTCGGTTGGTCATATCTTACCCTTCCTATCTCGATCTACTCACTTAGGGTCGGTTGGTCATATCTCTAAGCAACTAGCCTCTACCGCCATTCAAAACTACCAAACAAGGGTAGCTACCAATAAACTATGCATGCATACACTTAGAAATAATTATACGGAGTAATGTAAACGAAACAAAACAATTAAGGAATCATAACTAGGCCAGCACCAAGAGGTGCTTAGCCGCTCATATTAACCATACAAATCAATTCAATATTCAAAGTTACGAAATACATGAATCGAAAGTAAAGAAAAGATAAAATGCTAATGCTTATCGTAGGGGAGTGATTTATCCGTTGGAGACAGCTCCGTATGCTCCTCTAGACCTGCCTTTGGCTTCTTCTCACGTTCTTTGGTTGTGATGTGTGGAATGGGATGCTTTGAAATGTTGGAAATCGTGGGGTATTTATAGTCCAGATATGGGTTACGGCGTAACTACAATAAGAGTTACGCCGTAATCTTCAATTCCTTCGTAATTTGCACTAGATCTACTGGTTCGGTAACCTTATGAATGGTTACGCCGTATTCTTCAATAATACTTGGTTACGCCGTAGTTGGTGGAATAGTTACGCCTTAGTTATCGTGATGGAACCTCATTTGAACTAATATAGTTACGTCGTAGTCTTTGGGGAGAGTTACGCGTAACCTTCGATGAGTTGGTTTTATGAGTCACGCTTTAGTTAAGGCGTAATGTGAGAAATGAGTTCGCCGTAACTTCTTCAAAGTCGACATACTATGATAAATCTTTGATATTTCTCCAATTCCGTGTCTCTTTAGCTCCATGCTCATAATTTACACGAAAGTGGAAAACAATGGAAAACAAGCGTAAATCCATATAAATGATATAAATTACAAGCATTATCGGAAATTGACACTTAATATTCGGGACTATTTGATGTTATCAAATATCCCCACGAACTCTACTTGCTCTCAAGTAGACCTTATTAGAAAGATTCTTAAAAGATATCTCCCAAAACACGGAAAATATAAGTTTACAAATCCCTTATGCTAGAATAAAACAAAGTCGAACACCTCATGAAAGGGAATGAAACACTCGGATCTCTCAACTATTCAAAGTGTCAATTTTGGGTGATCACTCAATCGCATAGTCATAGCATGTATTCTATCATAAGCTTGGCGGTTACACAAATCTCCACCACTAGAGTTAAGGGCTAAACAATTCTCGAAGGCAATATGGGTTGACCGACAAAGGTTAAGGGTGACTCGTCATTACTAACATGTCACGTGAAGTGGACAAAATTAATGATACATGACCAAATCCATGGCCAAGACACCAAAGATTGCTCATTGCATCACCTAGACACGCTTCATGACTAAAGGGTAGGATAAGACATGGGATATATAAATGGTGTAAAATAAAAACAAGCGGTAGTCTAAATCTATAACCAAGTCATCACCACTTAACGTCCGCCCAAAGTTCAAGCTTTGAAGTCAAGAAACGGATCATGAAATACTAGGTAGATGTGTTATTAGAGGACGTCGTGATGGGCACACTACCTTTTCTCCAACTGTTGGCATAATTACCAACTCCAATCTTGAATGTGACCGAGGTGGCCTCCTCGCTACTTAATCTATAAATCTCATAACATAGTGCTAATAACATCGCACTTTACAATAACTAAATAACATAACAACTATATATATATATATATATATATATATATATATATATATATATATATATATTTTCAACATAACAATAATAACTAAACATAATATCCCCCACTTGAGATGAACAATGGGAATTCGGGGGTCTTCAACGATCTTGAGAATATGTTGTCGATGAAAGCGTGACTTAGAACCTTTCCACTTGAACCTTGAACTTAGGCAAATGATGACTTCCAATTACAAATAAAGACTACGGGGTAGGCCAAGGTGTATAGGTGTATCGAAACAATATATTGGGTTAACAAAATGAAAGGAATGGCTCGGATGGGTGTATCTAGGGTATCTTGCACTATAGGTTAGTGCAACAAAAGGGTTTCACATGGGGTTGAGAAGTCGAGGTGACTAATCGATAGACACACAATGGTAGGCTATTTGGGTGATAATCCTATAATATTGACTTCTAAAGCGAAAAGTCCAAATACACCAAGCTAACTCAACATACCTCGTCTATGGTCTCGAAATGATGCAAAGGCCAAGTTCTAAAGTTTACAAGCTACCCAAGCACTCATAATTTGGTGGATTTAGGGTAAAATATTGGAAGCGGATAAAGCTAATCTCACCATATAATATCAAAGGGTTGTATATGCTCGGCTAAAGTCTAATCTAGTTAGGTTAAGAAAAACATGTCAAAATTTTAAAAATGGCATAATTTTTCAAAATAAACTAGAAAAAGCGAGGGCAAAATAATGTTCAAGAGATAATTCTACTCGTCCCCCACTTGAATTGAACAAAGTACATTGGCTCTAGTTTCTAATATCCTATGCGTTTCAGGGGTAGGTCTGCTTGGTTTTGAGCTTTCCATAGAATCGCTACCACTAACTATATATTCCTTATATTCTTTTGAGTTCTTGTCAACAAGATCAAGCAATTCCTTTGGTATTGGCATTCGTGATTTGGTAGTGGCGTCCTTGGCAAGGTTGCAAGTTCTTCATCACATTATCATTCACCCTTTGTCCAATTGGTCTTGCTGATAGTTTGTTAGTCTTCATCATGTATTGAATCATAAGTTTAATGAATCTAACAAAAGGAATAAATGGACCCTTCTTCTTCGTTGTTGTCTTGGATTTTGTGTTTGATAATTCAACCAATTCGACTCAAATGAGTGTAGCATAGTCATAATGGCATTGTTTCACAACATCATAGACATTTGATACACCGTAAATCTATCAGCGTCAATTCCTACTTCCTTTCCCGTTAGACAACGGTTGAGTATTGAGAATAATGTAGCCCAGTGACCAGGTAGATATTTGCGTTTGAAGTCAAAAGTGTTCTTGATCTTCACAACATCAGTGTCAAATCAAGTTCATGAAAGAAATCTACAAAATTTGGTTAGATCACGGCAATATTTCAAAGCCATGATGACCGTTTGCTTCAACAACCGGTAATTGCGACCAAGGTCGTAGATTGTCATAAGTGAGGGTCGTGGTATATGTATCCACCGTCACTCTTAGCATATGAGGTTTTGAGTCTTTAAAACATAAACACTTTCTAGAATTGTTGAATGTAGATGAATGGAATATCAGTGGCTGTGTTGTGAAGTTCTGGATAGATTGGGTGTTTTCTCAATATTTCAACAATGATTGGGTGACCACATTTAAAGATTTATGGTTCAAGGAGATAGTTGTTGTCACCAAATATTATATGCTTAATTTTTGGGAGGATTTGTTCAGAGGTGAGTTGTGGTTGTTCAACTGAAGTTTGTTGCTGAGCTTGTTCTTGAGCCATTTTTGTGATGTGATTCTGAAATGATATGAAAGATGTTAAGTTTATGGATAAATTTAAATTTAAATTTATTTATTTCACTCTATCTGTTTTGTATGCTCGGCATTTCTTTTCGAGCATATTTCTTTTCTTTTCTTTTCTTATGCTTTCTTGCTTTTATAACATAAGCGCATGCCTTTTTTTTTTTTTTTTTTTTTTTTTTTTTTTTTTTAATATGATTTAATTCTCTCTATCTATTTTGTTTTCCTCACCAAAAGTTTGTGATTGTGATACTTTTTCAAAGAATTATGTAGGATCGTGATATTATGTTGTTTGATGATTCGGGTGGTCTAGGATGGTGATAGTATATGAATGCCATGGTTAGAGAGATGAAGAGAGTAGAGAGGGAATTCTAGAGATAAACAAAAAGTGTAAAGGTTAGATTAGAACTTCCAACCCTCTACCTTGGAAGGTAGAGGTATTTATAACTACAACCTAAATGACCTCTGACGGCACTGTGGATCGGTGTCTGATGGGTAAAGACCGGTCCTTCCTCCACGGTGTTACACTTGCTAAACTAGGCTAATAACTAACTAATAAAATAGTAAATAACGTAACTAATCATTGAAACCAAGATCCAGACTCAACTAGGGTATAATAACAATGATTGAATAGATGCACAACGGATAATAATTAACACAATCAAAGTTACCAACAAGGTTTTTCACTATTAAAACAATGATCCTCTATGGATCCTTTTATGATGTTTCTCTAGAATGTTTTTCTCCAGAGGTTTTTCTTTTTGTTCAAGTGTCTAATACAAAAGACATCAGTTCCTTTTATACACAAGGAACCCTAAATAAAACAATAATATAAAATAAATGCATATCACTACCTAAAATAGCTCATGCAAATCCTAACAAACTAATAAATATACGGAATATCTATATCCGTGAAACCAACTATACTATAATATAACCCAGAAAGTCCTTCTTGAGAATCCATATACTTGATGGAATTCCTTCAGCAGAATCCATGTACTTGATGGATTCCTTGAGTTATTTTCAAAGATAATTCATACTTTGAAATTCCAACAATCCTCCCTAGCTGGAATTTGACATGGTTAAGTTCCGGTTTCGATAGTCTTTAACATCTCTATGATGACAAAGCGGCGAAACTCCGGATCTTTGCGACAACAAATGACAAAGATACATCAAAGCAGTTAGTTTCATACTATTCTCATCACATCCGGAGTGTTAACTCCTGTGAGAGTGAATCATTGAAAATAATGGATTTGATGTCTCTTCTAATAACCATCACTACCGGAGTAGCCATATGTTTAAGTTAAGTAAACCATGGTACCGCGATAACCATCGATTGTTGGCAAACCGAAACCATAAAAGCGGTTTGACATGTCTTTACAGCAGCGTTTGCTCGGGACTAGCCAATGTTTGGTGTGTGAGACCAGGTACATTGATAACCCTCGATTTTAGTAAATCGGCAACTATCAACGGAATTAAGATGTCTTTACCAAAAACCGTTTGCTTTTGGACTAGCCAACTCTTTGATGGAATACCGTCATCATCATGGTGAGTTGATTACCATTTATGGATTTCATGACCTTTACCACTGACCATAATCACGTGGGCTAGTCAACTCTTGTGTCGAAAAGACATAGTGAGTTAAAACCATTAGTTGTGTGGTTATTAACCAACACCAAAACACGCAAGCAAGAAATAGTAAGCGAACCCAAGACGGGTTAGAGCTTTTTTTTTTTTTTTTTTTTTTTTTTCACTAAACAAAAGAATCGATTTTTTTTTTTTTTTAAGCGAAGAAAAAATAAATAAATAACAAAACATGGAAAATAAACCATCGAGCATCGGAAAAAACTAAAAGACGGTTGTAGTGTCGTGAAACACTAACAACATAATATCACGATCCAACATACGCAAAAATGGTTGAAGACAAATATACAACAATAAGCCTCCCTTAGGCTTATGCCTCCCTAAATCAATGAACACGACAAAGATTATTGTTCTTGGGTACCCGAATGAACCTTTTCTTTGAGTTTTCCAAGAATAACCTTTTGAGGGCTTAACATCGATTGCCACTCTAACTCCACCATGTGCCCGATTCATATGAGATACATAAGGTGTATATATTGAAAATAAGAACTTTTAGGTCTATAGGGCATAAGCCTAACCTTCTTGTTCCACCATCCAGAGTAATCGTGAAGAATATCCTCCACGGAGGAGGCGGGAAAAGGCCTATTAAGCTGTCGTGAGAAACAAATGCATACACCTTTGGCTTACCGGTGGGCTGGTTTACTGCTTCACATGTGTAGCTTTGGGAACAAATGGAGGAATACTAGCAACATTAGTCCATTTTGGTTTAGAAGTCTTATGGCGGAGAAACACCCGTCTTTTTCTCATGATAATCACGGTCTTTAATAAGATGGGTTTACTACCACACAAAACAAGATTTCTTCTTAAAAGACTTACTCTTAACACAACTTTGTTTATTACATTTAAACTTATCGAAACAAAATTGGAAGCAAAATTGTGTTCAACGTAGAATAAATGGCGGCTTTGTTTGGGCTCGACAATATTAGGCTCGACATCATTACTTTGGACTTGGGTGTGGTCTTGGGTGTGTGCTCGGATAAGTCGGACTTTTCACTTGAATCACATGAGACATAGTCGGTGGACTTTAGGTCGATGACTTGTCACTTCGAACAAGAGAAAGAGTCATTGGTTTTGATACTAAGTGCGGCAAGTCACTTGACTTTTGCCATATAAATGGTGTGATCCATCAAAGTCATTTGTAATGGAAAGGTCATGAGCATAAATTCTCCTCTAATAGGACCGGGGATAGCATGTAATTCACCTTCTTTTACATAATTAGCTAAACTTCTTTGGTGTAGTTTTCGCCCATCATATTTAGCTTCGGGACCTACATATTTTGAAATCCTAGACCTATCCTAGATGTCTCAGATTGACTACCATAAATGTGACTAGCTAACTTGTTTCCATTTAATAGCCATTCTTTATGCCTAGAAATTTCCTCATTAAGTTTCTCTTTAAGCTCTAAATTTTCTGACACTACATCTGCTCTTAATTTCTCAGACCACTTTAACTCATTTTTAGCACATTCGAGATCCCTTTCTAATACGCTATCTTCTCATCATAAGCTATTTGATTCTTACGAAACCAAACCTTTTGTCTTTCTAGTGTTTTTAAAGCACTGTTTATAAGCTTCAACTTCCACATAGCATTCATTATATTTAGGTTTCATAATATAGTAAGCTTCTTTGAGTTCATTATATCTCTCTTTACAACTATAATCACAAGTATGTACACGAGAGATGCCCATGAATGCAAAGTGTGGTGGCAAGTTCTTGACATAACTGCTGACATCGACTTCTGGCTCGTCTTCTTGAATTGACATTTCCACCATACCTCTCTTTGAGTGCATCCATATCGACTTGCATCATCCATATAACTAAAATCTACTACATGATCGGCGAGGAATAGATTTAAGCAAGTGATTCGGCCTTTGACTCTCTTTGTACAACAATGTGTTCATCTGCGATCGTTGGAGGATGAAAAAAGAGATTTCCATCGCGATCGCATCCGATCCTTTTCAAGCTGTTGCCATTTTGGATCACCTTCGGATATTCATATCATTATTTTTTATCCGATGTTCCATCTTCTTAGCCCAAACATTGTACTCATCATTCATGAAATAAGGAAACACATCATCACTATTATCTTGTCAAATTGACCATTTTATGTGATATGAGTAAAGTTATGTGATAGCGGCGATCATAAATTATATGACCGGTTGAGACACTTGAAGACTTGGCGGATATGAAGGGAATGAGAATGGTACCAAATTCAATATACCAACTATTATAGCGATTGACCAATAGCAATAAAAGTTGATATTCAAGACCCAGCTTGACCCGCTCTATATCGTCCAAAAGTCACCATACAGGAACAATCGGATCGATTATTTAAAATAATCAATTATACATTCACAAAAACCATCGATGTAAGAATCGTGGGACCCACTTGAATCGGCGACAATGAAATAACCCGGTGAAACAAATGAAAACCTTCATGACATCCCACGTGATCTTCAAAGAGTACATCGATTATCTGAATCATCAAAGATATGAGCCCGCATCAAATAAATTCAACCAAAGTATGATACTAACTCCCACGTGATCAAGCCAATGCGTACAATTATGAGCAGATTCCCAATATCAAGTGGGGACCAGCGTTTCAATGTGAACCAATGGTGAATCAAATGAGTGAGATCAGGGGACCACCAAGTAGGATATCATGCTCAAATCAGTAGTAAACACTTTATACTCACGTGATTAGCAAAAGTTCAAGAATCACTTTTTAAAAAAAATAACACCAATACACAGTGTAAGATAACTCGTGTATATTGACCAATTAAAAAGAAAAGAGTATTACTGTTTTAAATGTCAATATACCCACGTGAACTTCAAATTATAACCAATGAATCATTAAATTCAACAGCAACAGTACTAGCCACAATGATCCAATCACAACTCAAGAACACGGTAACACCTATGTATTGCACCACACAGAATAATATCCAACGAGTATGAATCAAAACAATTGAAGAATTGATGAACCAAAATAATGTGTGAACCAATGAATCAGCAGTAACAATTAACTCCCCACGTGGTCACGAAAGTCAGTTACAAAAACAATCGTGGGACCAATAATAAACTTCGTATCAATCGTTATAAAACAAATTAAACCATGTCACGTGATTGATTTGAGATACAATGAACGCCACCAAAATAAAATAATTACCTCAATAACGAAACTGCTTCTGTCGGCAATATAAAAAACCTTCAATAAACCCTAGATCAAGAGCCACCCGCTCTGATACCACTTGTTGAAACCAAGATCCAGACTCAACTAGGGTATAATAACAATGATTGAATAGATGCACAACGGATAATAATTAACACAATCAAAGTTACCAACAAGGTTTTTCACTATTAAAACAATGATCCTCTATGGATCCTTTTATGATGTTTCTCAGAATGTTTTCTCCGAGGTTTTCTTTTTGTTCAGTCTCTAATACAAAGACATCGGTTCCTTTTATACACAAGGAACCTAAATAAAACAATAATATAAAATAAATGCATATCACTACCTAAAATAGCTCATGCAAATCTAACAAACTAATAAATATCTGAATATCTATATCCAGTAAAACCAACTATACTATAATATAACCCAGTAAGTCCTTCTTATTGAATCCATATACTTGATAGATTCCTTAAGAATCCATGTACTTGATGATTCCTTGACGTTATTTTGCATAATTCATACTTCACAGAATTCCCAACACTAACGATTTGTCTACGAGCTAACTTATGCTAGATAACACTTGGGGTGACCGACTCTTTACTATGGAATTTTCTAATTCCAAACAATCTCCCCCTAAGGGAGGTCACCCCATGTTTTACATTTCGAATCCTAGCATTCTATTCTTGACTTTTGTTCTGAGCTCGTAGACTTGAATTCTTCACTTTCACATTCTTTGTGCTTTTGTAGTGATTCTTCAAAGTCCACATAGTTTTGTACTTTGAGTGGAGGTCTTTGAACTGATCCACATCTTTGATGATCTTCGAGCTTTCTTTGGGATCATCAACCACAATAAATCTCAGGATCTTTGTAGTGTTGCCTTCATGTGATGTTGTGACTTTTGGACCGACATGCTCACACTATTAGGATCATGACATCTTTCCATCGAGTAGCGGAAGCTTTCTTGGTTCATGATATTTGCTGACGTGGCGAAGCATAGTATAAAATATCGAACCGAGTTATGTAGATATGCACCATCATGATTTCTTCAAATTAAGTGTGGATCTTTGTGAGCATGCGGCTTTGGATTGACTCCTCGATTACGATCATTACAACCGTCCAAATGTACCGCAAACAACGAGTTAGCAATAAAACACATGAAAGTGTCTTTGATCACCTTGTTGAATTGAGGTACTGCCCACGGTTCCCGTTGATCGATTACAAGTCTTGCCTGTGATCGGTAGGATTCCTAAGAATCTCCTTGACGGGGTTTCGCATTTGTTCTAGCCGTTCTCAAACCGAAGCGTCTCAAAGAAAACAACACGGAGTGAGTGAACCCGGTAATTGAGATTCAGCGATTGATGAAAAATGATTTGAAAAACAATCGCGTATTACATAGAAGAAAGAGTTTTGCAATCTGACGAAGGTTTTATGAGAAAGATCAATTTTCAATCAAAATACTTTTATATTTGAAAATAATACACATTCGATGTGCTAGAGAAAAGAAGATTCGCACATCGAACGGTTTTCAAAAGCATTTTTTCAATCGGAGAAACATTTTGAATTTGAAAATGTGAATACACATTCGACGTGCTAGAGAAAGAAGGTTTGCACATCGAAACGGTTTTCCAAAAGTATTCATCAATTCCATTCTGGACCAAGGTTGATTCACGGTGAATCTCCCATTGTTTCTATCCGGTTGTCACAAGCTTGATCTTACGAGAAGATCTCACATGTCACCCACCAAGAGCTTGTTTGATGTTGGCTCTAGAAGGATTTCCATCTTCATCGTGAATACTTTTACATATCACTCAGATGTTCTGGTAATACCACAAGGATAATGCGTAGGACTCTTAATATATTCTTACTTTCCATATTGTGTGAAACAACAAGTCTTCAAGAATAGTGTCCTAATGAGATATTTTGGATGATCTCTTGGCTCTAGACTCAATAGTGCACATTTGGTTCCTATGCGGAGACTAGGAGAGGGTCTCCTTCTACAATATCAACAATCTCTAAGAGAAAGTCGATAGATTATGTCGGTTCCCGTGAGAATGAAACAAGCCCTTTAGGAGGAACTTGAGTAGCTTGGGAAGTTTAGTGCGGTCGTCCTTTGGGTCCATGACGTCTTGTCTTCAATACCGGCGTTACCTTGGTAACCACCATGTATATGTATTGAACCCGGTTTACGCCTAAGGTTGAATTATTGGAGGGCTATTTCTTTTCACCCTTTTCATATTAATTTCTTTTCATTCTTCAACCCCTTGATTGCTTACGAGACTTCATTACTAGAAACTTGTTGGGTTTATTCCGGTTCTAGCTCTATCTCAGTCGGTACTCTTCCCAATTTCTCATTTTTCTCCTTTTTTCAACATTCCTAAGGACTCTACACTATCTAGTGGATTGTCCCTGGGAATATCCCTCCGGTTCTGGCGGATCGTGGGAACGAATACCTAACCTCACCATCCTTATAACTCCATACATAAAGTAAAATGGTCGGTCTTTTGGTACAGTTCATTCTTCCTTGAAACCAATTGAACAATCGTTTGGAAAAACAATCAAGGTACTTGTGATATAAAATCAAAACATTTTGTACCTTAATAGTTTTGATCATTTAGAAAACCTCCCCCTCAACATGTGCATATGATTTAGAAATTGTTTAGCATGCGGAGGCAAGAGGACTTTGAAATATTTTCTTCGATCACTATTTTCATAGAAAAAGCCATTTGATTTTTTTGGTAAAATTCTCCCCCTCAATATGTGCATAGGATAAGAGAAATCATTTTAACACATAGAGGCAAGAGTTCTTTTAAAGCACATCCACGAACACAAAAGCCATTTAAGAAACCATTCGCTCCCCTCAATATGTGCTTGAGATTCAAAGCGTTTAGCACATATGAGAGAGCAGCCTGCACATTTTCATCAAATCGATCATCATTTATCAGATTTCATAATTAAATCACAAATTCTCCCCCGATCAAAAATATCAAACCCTTTGAGATTTTGGATCCCAAGTGATTTAATACGGTTTATAAAACATGGGAGAATATGTGGCCATGTTTAAATACTCATCTTTGTTTTTGGATAAATCCTCCTCCTCAACATGTGCATTGTATATATGAAATCGTTTGGCACATGGAGGCAGGAGTGCCTATAAAGGACTAAAACCAATTCCATTTAAATAGATAAGAGATTTAAATCACTATCTCTCCCCCAAAAGATTTAAATCATTTAGAAAATTTTGGGGAAAGACGTGGCAAGATTTGATTTTGAAAAATGATGGATAAGGACCAATTTAAGACATTAAAGATTGTTAGTGTCAGGTATGATTGTTTTAAGAGACCTTTAAGTAAAATAAAACAATTTCATAATCAAACAAGAACAGAAAAAATTTCATTTTGCAAGATCTTTGAGTTTTAAAGAAAATCATACCATGACATAACATTAAATCTTTAGATCACCACATTTTAACGTACAACACGGAACTTTTGTGAAGAAATATCGTTTGAAAATATTTTATTTTAAATCACTCTCCCCCTCAATCGATGACCAAAGTCGTTGATTGAGTGACTTAAGTTTTGATAAAATGAATTCCGATGATTTTCAAAGTTAAGTCCAATTTTTTTTCAAAACAATTTTTTCCATTTTCAAAACAATTTAATCAAATTTTTTCAAAATTGTTTAAAAATGGTATCCTGCACAAAGATCGTTAGGTGGTTGAGTTGCTTTTGTTGTTGTTCTTTGAGGGTTTGGAAGAAAAACCGTCAGCGATGCGATGAGACTTCTTCGTTGCATTTTAATGCCAATTGAGGTCAAATTAAGCTCCGTTTCTTCATTTGCTGATGAAGAAAACCATCTGCTGATGCAGTGAGACCTCTTACGTTGGATTTATGCCAACTCTCCATAGAATTCCAATTAAGCTCCGTTTCTTCATTTGTCAACCCAAGACCAAGTTACCCTTTCCTTTCGGCATCCAAACATCATATTATGTGGGATCCGGATCGGGAACATTCTTATACCAAGATACATGCATACGTTAGTGAACACACATACAGATATATGGTGGTCGACATCACCCAAACAGCAATCGACTAATAAAAGTCAATTCAACATATCAATCAGTTCATATAAGGTATGGGATTAATGTGTTTATCAATCTATAATCATCTAAACCTAACAGTCACATCCTAGAAACCTAGTCCTTCAACACAGGCAATTATATTTTTCAGATAAGCGCGTAGGATGATTAAGAAAGCCCGTTAGATGATGTAAATATTGAAACATTCTCCCCTCAATCAATGACTTATTTTACGAAAAGATTGAAAGCGCATAAGTCATTGATTGAGTTTTCAAATTTTATAAAACTACGAAGCGATTGTTATTAAAGCAACTCATTTACCACCATTAAGTTAAAACAAATATTTTTACGAAGAATTTTAGACGGAAAAATATTTGAGTAGAACCAGATCCTTGACTTACTTTCCTCAATTAGTATTTAGGATAAGTGCACAAAATATTTGAAAAATAGGTTTAGCTCGTAGCTTTCCTTCCTTGAAAAAAGGGTTGCTATCAGAAGTAATAGCAAGCCATGATTAAGCGCGGGTCACGATGCGAAATAGCGCAAGCCATTTTTAGAGACATATTTTGAAAAATAATATTTACACCTCCTGCTCGAACTTCATCTATGGTCCCGTGCCATTATTGAATGACATTTCTAAGACCGTAGATGTTATCGATACGAAAGACATGTCTTAGAAAACAATATTTTGGTCTTTTTCAAATTTTCTCGATTTTTATGGGTTTTGTTGGTTTTATATTTTTCTATTTTGTTTTGTTGGTTTTATATTTTTGTATTTGGTTTTCGATAAATATATACAAAGATAGTTTAGATGATATAGTTAAAGAAGATGATGATACGAGTGCAGAGATAAGGATATCGAGCAGCCCGTTGTAGAAGATAGAAGTCATCATCCCTAAAACTTTCACCACCAAAGCTTCCGAGGCTCGGGAATAGAATGTAGAACATGAGCCTTTGAGAAAAGAGACTTTGGCGACTTCCCCAAACCGAAAATCTATAAGATGAGCGATTCAAAGCTTTCTTTCAAGCTTCCATTAGCAGTGCACAAAAAGCACACCATTATAATAAATCCCATTGCTCCTTTTAAGAACGATAATCGAGATTCTCCATTCGGGTTATATCATCCAATAGAAGAACAACAACGTTTCATCCCACACATAAATAATCTTCTCAAATTCCTTTTCCATTGAAGTCTCAAGCGATCCATTCCAAAGGGTGTCAAGAGAACACTTCCCAGGTGTAGTTGAAATGATGCGGTCAGCCTCTTAGTATAATGCTCAAGAACTCTCCGAATACACTTCATGAGGGAATGAAGAACACCTTCCCATGTTCACATTTTTCTTCCACGATGAGCGTGTATGAAGCTCAAGAACCCAAAGTACACCAATATCCAAGAACTCTCCCGAATACACATCATGCCCTAAGGAAAACACCTCCCAATGTTTGTGGTAAACAATGGCTTTCTTCCACGATGATCGTGTATGAAGCTCAGGACCAGGTACACATTACCCAAAGAGAGAACAACCGATAACATTGAAGAAGCGAGGCTAATCATCGATTATCTCTGCGGATGACAATCTCTGGGATGTCAACTCCGAAATAAGTGATTATATCTACGAATCAGCGATTAAGCTCTCAAGTGAGACAATTGGCGCCCCAATATACACAATTCTCTCTCGATGATTGCGATAACATCGAGATCATCACACACCATTATACCTCTTTTATCTTGAAACTTTCATTTACATCACTTCCCCGTCGTTGGAATAATAACACTAAAAGCCTTGATTAGTAAAACCTTGAGTTTCTCTGCGGTCATGACATTTGTTTTCCGGGATATCTTCAATCACTTAGAAGTATTAAGCTCATCAAGTTTACTATATGAGTCAAACCTTGAGTTTCTCTGCAGTAATAACATTTGTCTTCCGGGATATCTTGATTACTTAGAATATTAAGTTCATCAAGTTTACTCGCTTTGTGTTTATATGTGAGTCTCCTTCCCCACTTCTTTTTTTGACACTTGAATCGACAAAACATTATAAGCCCAAATACTTGAAATATGTTGAGAAGATCGCTTGGAGTCTTTGTGAAAATCAACTTGTTTGAAGTAGAATGTGAGCAAGTCTAATTGGGGATAAAATTTAGTTTTCAATCTCCTCAATTAGTGCTCTCCCCTAAACCGAAAATCTGTATGATAAATGCCCAGATCAAGAAGTAGTCTTTAAATAATCAAATGCAACTCGTCTTTAGTCTTCTAACATGTAGCAGAAAATGTAGAACAGACTGAAGACTCGACCTTCTTCAAGATTGTCTAGTTGGGGAATAGATAGTTAACATCTTCATCACACCAAAAAGCATTCCCGTTAACTTATATGTAGCAAATCCCCTTAACTCAAATCCCTCCCAATCAAACAAGAACATAAAGATGTTCATTAAGAAAATCAGCCCCTCAACAGGAAGCACTTTTCATTAATCAAATTAGCCCTGTGAAGATGTCAACCAACGGCTCTTAGAAGAAACTCCATGTAGAAATGACCCGATGAAGAAGCTCGATTCTTTCATGAGTTTGGAGCCGTTTGACCATTTATTCTCAAATAACAATCAACCATGCATAATTATCATACTTCTTCTCCCTCAAGAATTGCATACGGAGATGCCATTCTTGATTGAATAAGTGAAATCATCCAAATGTAGTCTATTCACACTTCTCCCCATAAAATTAGCACATGATGTCGCCATCGTCATTATAGTTGAGAAAGTGGAATAAGAAAACAATCAATGGTAGCCCGTTCACTTGATAATCGAAAGCACATGGAAAAAGCATGAAGCATGTTGATGAGAATGGTCATAATAGAAGATTTCTCTTCTTTAGAAGATAAAGTGCACTGACACGTACACTTTTCTTTTCTTTGAGGAGCGAGGCTTGAGCTGCGTGTTCAAATGTCATTAGAAGATTTCTCTTCTTTCGAAGATAAAGCGCCTTGAAACGTACACTTTTCTTTTCTTTAGAGTACGAGGCATGAATGTTGTGTTCATACGTCATAAGAAGATTTCTTCTTCGGAAGATAAAGCGCCTTCAAGCGTACACTTTTCTTTTCTTTGGAGAGCGAGGCATGAACTGTTGTGTTCATACGTCATAATCTCTCTCTTTTCATCATCTCTTTTGGCAACACTTGTAATCAACCCCATTATCATTCAGTAGTCTCTTTGTCGTGACAGCTGATGGAGAAAACCCAATATGATGAATTTGATCCTGAAGTAAACTAACCCGAACTCGTGACTTATACTTGCACATATGTAACAAAGAGCGGTGCCGATTTCCATTAGCATCTCTAAGTACTCTCTATGTACTCTATACTCTTCAACCAACCAACCATCAAGTATAAGGCGTACATTACCTCTTGAAAATCCACAATTGAATGTGACACTGAGCACTACAACGTAACTCCTTAAAGTGATAGTTATTTTGTGGTGGTAAGAGCCCAATTCCCCCAAGTGGTAAAAGAAAAGGTAAAAGACACCCAACAATAACTAGATTTTCAAGTCTTCGTTTTTGATAATAAGCTCGAACAAGGATCATGAAGAATCTTCATCCAACCATCCCGATACCTTGAATACTAAGTACACTCGCCGTGATATCTCACTTCAACCTCAAATAAATAATCTTGAATTAACGTCGTTGTCACATCTTACGAACTACTCAAATCTAGCCTTCTTTGACATTTAAATGAACTTTGATAATGGTTTCATCCGACCATGGTTAAGAGCACATAACCCCGTAAAACCATGTAATAACCAAACCGCCATGATGAAAATCCATACACACATCCAATTCATGAAGTACACCCTTTTATCCATTCTTCAAGTAGAAACCGTAGCACCGACATCGGATAAGATCCCAAAATACACTTTCCTTTCTCCGGGATGGTTCCATCATCACGGATTTTACAATTCTATGGTTTAAACCGAGAAATAACTTTTTTCGCGATTTTACAAAACTAAGAATAAACCGTAAGATAGATCCAGAAATGCACTTTACAATTACTAGGATGTTTCCATTGTCACGGGATTTTACAAGTCTATGATTTAAACCGAGAAATAGATTCTTTCGCGGGATTTTACAAAATCAAGACAAAACCGTAAACAATGTCAGCATGAATGTGTTATGACAACTTTGGTTTCGGTGAATATCTTATTTAGGGGAACATGCAGCGGTTCATTATCCAACATCAACAACATCATCAACAATTCTTTACCCAATGTAGACAACTTCACAAACCATACAAAGTCGAGTAGTATACCCTACTTCCTCCTGAGATTGACCGTAAAACATCAAAGTACAAGATTCTCCCCCATGATGGTTTCGAACTTTCGGAAGCATCATTAACTTGTACGACCATTTGCACGAAAAGTTCTTGTCATAAGCAAACATCTTGAAAGATCATGACTGACGTTGAAGATACTTGAAAGATTTTGCTTAGACTGTGAAGTAACATTGACATTCAGTGGCGTCGAATAAATCATGAGAATCGTTGATCACATCTCAACCAATCAATCCATTGGTAAACACATCATTCATGTATTCTAACGGCCATTGTAGTGACAACATGGTGAGGTAAACCCGATATGCCAAACTTGATCATGAAGTAAAGTTTCCCAGATTTGTTCCTTAAACTTGCACTAATCCTCGTGAAAAAGAAACGGTGTACCCAATGTACAAAACCTCTTGACGTATCCTCAACTGCGTGAGGCACCGTAGTGATAGTTACGTTGTGGGTTAAGCGAGAAAGAGTCACAAGAGTAACTAACTAGCCAAGTCTTTATCACCCTCTATAAAAGCCCAAACAAGTCATCTTCGTGGAAGGGTAGAAAGAAAGAAGACGAAAATAAGTAAGCACGCCTGGAAAAACTCACTTCAAAGTCAAATAATAGATACCGTCCAAACAACCCCGTAGTCAACCTTGATCAAATATCAATTCAAGCCGTGATAAAATATATTATGTGAAAATGTATACACCAAAGTCTCAAGCCCCACAACAAACTTCATCATCACTCCAAATCAGATCGTCGACAAACTTCAACAGATCTCGTCATCAAAACTCATAATCCATTAAATTTTATTATCAAGTCTCTTTTCACAAAATGCTTAATTACGGTTCAAGCCCACACACAATTTAATCCATTTGGCCCATTAAAATGATTTCCCTATCCGAATTTAAATCCAATGACATATAAGCTTGGTTCACAGAATTGGCAGAACACACCCGATCAAAGGTAATTCCAAAAACAAATCAAAGTTCATCCCTCGAAGCAATGAGACATCCCATTCAAATCATAAACACGAGATGTCCTTGAAAAATAACCGCAAGTATGCCAAGGGTCATCAAACTTATATACGTCCCACGTTTTAACATGACTTGTCCAACCGAAAGTATTCTCCAATATGTTAACCGCCCATGTTAATCAAATTCCCACACTACAACACATTACCCACGATTAAAATAAATAAAACCCAATGCAATCCCATTTACATTAACACATGTTCGCCCATAAAGCTTACAACAAATCGGATCCGAAATGCCCTAAAATTCGGGAGTATATAATACTTACATACTTGACCTAATCCCTAATATCACTTAACTCGAACCCTAAATATCCTCTCAAATATTCACCTCCATCTTTCTCACTTAGCGACTTAGCCACAAAAAAAATGGATTAAAAGTTCTTTCATCATCAATACGAGATGAATTATCACATCAACAAACACGAATCATACCCAAAACAAATCGACCACTCCATATCCACATGATGCACACCGTATTACTCACCACGGGGATGGTTCGAGTTCATGAAACGACCATGTATGGCTCGGCTAAGAACATGGCATCAAGGTAGGTATTCATGATTCCATATTGTTTTGAGTCATAATCAAACCAAAGGAAAAGGTATAACATTCTTGTTATGATCTTTTCTTTAAAATCGGATAGCAACAAGGAAGATTTTTCTTGGATCTATGAGGATGTTCTTTGTGGTGTTGGTATTAGAAAACAATCATTGAGAAGTCACTTAACCACGAAACGAAACAAAGCGAGATCATTTACATGATAAATATTATTCGATTAATGTGATGTTTTATTTAGAGTCTTTGAGTATTGACATGGAGTTAATGTTTGGAATTAGTTGAAGTTGAAAATGGTTTGAGTCGAATTTGATGATATTCTATTATTCAAGTCGCTCGATGTTGAACTAGGACCGATGATGGATGAAACCGGAGGTCGAGTCTTGTGGTATTATGGTATTTGGTATCGAGTGGACAACAACTCGCTTTGGATAGTCAAGTCCATCTATTATCAACTCGTTTTTTTTTTTTTTTTTTTTTAAAAAAAATTAGGCAACTCGCATAAGTGTGTCAAGTAGCATGACAAGTCGCATAGATGCTATACATCAACTCGCATAAAATTATGCGAGTACACAACTCGCATAAAATTATGCGAGTACACAACTTCGTCATTTTTCCATTGAATCGGACAAAATCTCAACTCGCATTTTTATTAGTAAGCAACTCGCTAAAGAGCAAGTGCAACCCGCATCATACCAACTCGCATACCGGATACATTGAATCAGGACATGTTGCGATCAAACGACAACTCGCATATTGAAATCAGTCAACTCGCATGTAAGAAACAAGTCAACTCGCATTAAACAAAAACATGTATGAGCAGCAGACTTTTGACACAGTATTGAGACATGAATTAGTAACACAAAAACTTCTTAAAAACTCATCCAAGTTACAGAAAACCGGATTCAATACTGATTTAGAACATGTTTAAAACCAGATTCAAAACTGATACAAGAAAAACATCATAACCACATCAAGAAGCAACCAAACCCATGCAAAACCCGCATGAAAACCCGCATACAACCATAAGTCGAACCACGAATCAAAACAAACAACAAAACCTAGGATCTGATGCCAATTGTAGGATCATGATATTATGTTGTTTGATGATTCGGGTGGTCTAGGATGGTGATAGTGTATGAATGCCATGGTTAGAGAGATGAAGAGAGTAGAGAGAATTCTAGAGATAAACAAAAGTGTAAAGGTTAGATTAGAACTTCCAACCCTCTACCTTGGAAGGTAGAGGTATTTATAGCTTACAACCTAAAAACCTCCGACGGCCTGTGGATCAGGTATACAGTGGGTAAAGACCCGTCCTTCCTCTACGGTGTTACACTATGCTAAACTAGGCTAATAACTAACTAATAAAACAGTAAATAACGTAACTAACGATTTGTCTACGAGCTAACTTATGCTAGATAACACTTGGGGTGACCGACTCTTTACTATGGAATTTTCTAATTCCTAACAAATTATGAGGTAAAAATGATTGTTGTTTTATTTACTCATGCTTTAAAATAAACAATCATTTATCTTAAATGTTTTGGAAAAAGTATCATCGAGTTGTTTTAAACTTAAGTAATCTAGTGTATACTAGATAACTTTGGATAGAAAAGCATTTTGCAAAGAAAATTTAATTGCACGAGCGCGATTTCTTGGAGGATGAGAAAACTTCAAACTCTCTATTACGTTTCCTTGTTAAAGGAGTCAATTATCAGCTTTTAGGTGATAACGATTCCTAATAACTATCTTGAAGATGAGAAATTTTAGGTTAAGTTAATTACAAGTTGTCTCAAAAGAGCTTTTGTTGCATTAGTTAGATTTCCCTAAACATGTCAAAACTTTGAATACTCTATTACGTTGCCTAGTTAAATGAGTCCATTATCATATTTGAGGTGATAACTATGCCTAATAACTATCTTGAAAATGAGATACTCTTAGTTAAGACAATGTCGAGTTATCTCAAAACCATTTGGTAAACAGATTTGAGTGACAAATGATTCAAGGTTATTTAATTAAACATATGCATCTCAAACTACTTAAAGGCAATATCGAGATACAATCCTAGTTTAATCAAAATTAAACTCTTCGTAAGTATTCACAAATTTAAAATCTTATTTTTAGAAAAATTTGATATTTCTCATTTAAATTTGATTTTTATAATTTCGAAATACACTTTTTGTTTCAAATGTGCTCATTTTTTGAAAAAACTTTAAGTTTTTGAGAAATAAAATTTTGCAAAAATTTAAGTTTTGAACAAGTTATGACTATTTGGAAAATAATGTTTGATCACCAGAGTTACTTTTTCAAAATTAAGTGAAATATTTGTGAAAGTTTATATAAGTATAAAACCTATGAAAGTTTCACAATAAATTTAATTTTTTTTGGCAAAGTATTCTTTAGAAATTGGTGGGTAACAAAGTTTCGCAAGATCTGTTATCACAAACATGGTAAACTCTTGTAATATAGTCAACTGTCGCAGCAAGGCAAAATAGGGTATCGCAAGATAAAGTTGTGATAGTAAAAGGCTATTGCAACACTTTTGAAAAGGGTTATCGCAAGAACCTATTACGACATTTTGTGCATAAATGTTATCGCAATAAAAAGTATTGCATATTTTAAAATACTATTAAAATCGGTTTGGCTCTATCGTAAAGTCTTGTAAAACACCATTATTGGTGTCGCAACCCTAACTGCTCACCTCGACCAAAAATTGATCCATTTTACCCCAATTCTAACCGTTTAAACCCCCATTTTCTTTCATAAACATGATCAATACATCTTATCTCAGTCATCTAACCACAACTATTAATTTTGTGAGAGAGGGAAAGTTGTGATAGCAAAAGGTTTGTGTGTTTTTCTCGCAGGCGACTAGGTGAGTTATTAACTCTTTTGGACCTTTGATGTTTTGATTTATGACCCAGTTCTGCGAGAGATTTGGACTGAGGAGAGTTCAAAGATATTTTATCAATTTTAATAAAAACTCCTCCTTGATTTATACTCTCTTTCACACAAAGTCCTTTTGTTTACTTTTTATTTTAACAAGTATTTTGAAAACTAATAACATCAAATAGTCTTGAATATTAAGTGCCAATTTACCTCGATAATACTTGTAATTTATATCATTTATATGGATTTACGCTTGTTTTCCACTTTCAGGTAAATTGCGAGCATTGGAGTTAAAGAGAAGCGAAACTGGAGAAATATCAAAAGATTTATCATAGTATGCTGACTTTGAAGAAGTTACGGCGTAACTCATCTCTCACATTACACCGTAACTATTGCGTGACCCAGAAAACCAACTCATCAGAAGGTTACGGCGTAACTCTTCCCAAAGGCTATGACGTAACTGTATTAGGTCAAATGAGGTTCCACGCCGCTGTTAACTACGCCGTAACTATTTTATCAACTACGACGTAACCAAGTTTATTGAAGACTATGGCGTAACCACTAATTAGGTGACGCCGTAACTAGCAGATCTATGTCAAAATACGAAGGAATTGAAGGTTACGGCGTAACTCTTGTTATATTTACACCGTAACCCAGATCTGGCCTATAAATACCCCATAAATTCCAACATTTCTAATGATCCCATTCAACACAAAACAACCAGAGAACGTGGGAAAAAGCTCAAAGCGGGTCTAGAGGAGCATACGGTGTCATCTCCAAGGAGAAATTACTCCCTACGATAAGCATTAGCATTTTATATTTTCTTTACTTTCAATTCATGTATTTTGTACCTTTGAATATTGAATTGGTTTGTATGATTAATATGAGCGGCTAAGCACCTCTTGGTGCTAGCCTAGTTATGATTCCTAATTGTTTTGTTTGCGTTTACATTACTTCCATACAATTATTTCTATGTGTATGCATGCATAGTTTATTGGTAACCACCCTTGGTTCGGTAGTTTTGAATTGCGGTGAGGCCCTATTGCCTAGGAGATATGACCAACCCGACCCTAGGTGAGCGGATCGAGGCGGAAGGGTAAGATATGACCAATCGGCGACCCTTTCTACTTGTGCGATTTGACCAACCGATCACCTACCATTTGGATGAACTTAAGAATTAGGGGTGAGTGTTTAATGACATGGCTTAGGGACCGGGAACAACATGACTTATGAGGGACACTTGACTTCTCCTGGTGGCATCTTTGCGATAGGTTAGGCAAATTGACCAAATGTTGTCCTCTCGACTTTGACCCCACCAAGTAATTGGAAGTAAGTAGACGTAGACATAACTAGCTAGGAGGATTAACTAGGTTAGCACCACTCTCCTCTATTGATTTACCCTTTACCATTTATCTGCCTTTATTTGCTTTATTCTGCTTTAGTAGTTTAATTAATTATGGAAACTATTATTAATCTGTGACACCTAGACTTAGTAATAATCCAGCACACATAGCTCTTGGGACAACCCCAGATTTACCGATTACCACACTACACACGACCGGGTACACTGCCTGTTAGTGCATTAGGGTAGACTACAGGTATAACGAGACTTTATAAATATTAAAACCTGGTCAGTAAAACCTGCATCAAGCTTTTGGCGCCGCTGCCGGGGAGTTATATTAGTATTAAAATTAAGTCTTTCATTTCGTTTTAAACTTTTCTACTATTCTCACGATCATTATTCGAGTTTTCTGGTACCATGGAAGTTGTTAACATCGATGACCTCACTATTGAGGAATATTTGGCGTTGACAAGAGCGGAACAAGGGCCGGGTCTCGTAAGACTGGAAATTGGAGCGGATGTCCGTTTCAAAATCAAAGACCAATTTATGAGGGAGCTTCGTGCTAACTCTTTTTCAAGAAACAAGGACGAAGATGCATATGAGCACGTTGAAAATGTCCTATACATCGCTAGCCTTTTCAACATTCCGGCGTGTCTCATGATCTTTGTTATCTTGAGGGTATTCCCAATAACTCTTCTTGGGCTGCGGAAGATGGATCGAAGATTGCTCGCCGGGCAATTAATACTTGGGCTCTACTTAAGAAGCACTTTATTCGAGATATTGTCCGCCATCGAAGATTTCTAATCGACTTTTGAGATCCATAATTTTAAACTAGAAGACGATGAAACATTGTATCAAGCTTGGGATACATACAACGATCTCCTTTATAAATGTCCTACACTTGATCCGAACAACCAGCAGAAGGTCAACATTTTCTACAAAGGAATTAACGTAACTACAAGACAAATGTTGGACTATCAAGGACCTATCCCAACATGACTCCTACTCTTGCAATTGAAGCCAATCAAAAATGGTGATCACTCTCAAAAATGGCACGACGGAGGAAGTAAAAGAAACCAAGGCGTAAATTTTGGCGAATTGCGGCAATCGCTAGTAAAATTGAAAATCTTAGTCGAGATATCTTGAAGGTCGAGAAACCGTTCATGCCATACAAGTAGGGTGTGAAAGGCTGGAGGAGGAAACCTCACGAAGAATTGTCCTCATTTCGACGAAGATAATATAATTGAAGAAGCCAAGTATGGAAAAATCGATCGTTTTACGGAGATAATCGAAATAATGCTTAGTATCGTGGAAATTACAACCGTGGGCCTTATGGAGAAAAAAGCCCGGTCTTGAAGAAACAATTAACAAGTTCTGGAGAGTTCAAAATTAAAGACAAAAGGAGCGGGATGAGTGGTTAAAGAATTCCGGAAAACACCGACATAAACCTTTCCAAGCACGACACAACCCTAAAAACCTAGAATCTATGGTGGAAAAGCTCGGTGAAAAGTAAAGATGAATAACAATAAACACAAGGATCGAAACCGACTATGGAATGTAAAGTGATTTTTGCGATGATAACTCGAAGGTTCGAGGCCAATGATCTGATTCGAGGTTGATCCGTCGTCGACTATGTTTCAACGATAACGGGGTTATGAAGAATATTGATGAAAACAACTCTAACGAGTTACGTAGTAACCAAGAATCTCGATTCGGCGTAAGCGAGATCGTGGGCAATAAAGATAGGATCAACCATAACAAATTTATGTGGCTGCATATCGATGATGAAAGACTCGAGATAATCTCCCTGAAGATGAAGAAGAGCCGCTTATCACTCACTGGTGTACTCCAATCATCATAATTGACGAGGAATCCACACGAGCATGGCCTACATGCAACCCTTCCGCGAGTATTGCAATGGTTGGGATAGTGAAAGAGAGAAGAGTGGACATGCCCTCACGAGCGTGAAAGACATTGTATAAAGTTTGGTGACTTGGCATTTGATGGTGATACATAATACAATTCGGGATGCCAAGATTAAACCGAATCGCTTAGAAGCTAAAAGTTGATTACGAGGAGCACAATCGAAAAAGGAAGTGACTAATAAAGACATCTGCATGGATGAGCATTTAAGTGAAGCGACAACAAAGAAATACGCGATCAGGTGCGAAAGAATAAAATCTCTGGGAGACTTTCGGGCGTCTTGCAACCCTTATGATGATATATGTAGCGGGGAAGCAACTCAAGGAGAATAGGAAAAGACAAATTCTTTGGCCCTCAACCAACGATGAGGAGAGAACGAGTTTGCCTTGGTGGACAACCCGGATTCGATAGTTGGGTGAAGATTAAGTATGGACATGTTGATCGTTAACCAAAGAAAGATTTGGAAGGAGTACATGGGTGAAAGTTCAAACAACGAAGTCTTAACAACACGAGTGAAATAACAATTGAGGATGACAAGGAGTTGGTTAGAGATGAAACAGAAGAATGCAAGCGTGTACTAGTGGAGAATCGCTCGATGAAGAATGGTTTAAAGGTACCACCGATGGCGATGACATTAAAGGATCCTAGATTACCTTGAGTTGCAAGGGAATGAGGAGTTCTTGATCTCGACGATGAAGCTTATGAGCAAAGGAGGTGCAAACTCCTTGGGATTCCCTACAAGAGACCGCCACCATATTGTCGAAAAATACGAGCTCACTCGCTACCACTTGGGACCGGAAGAAAATTTTTGAAAAATCCGGAAAATCAAAACTAATGAATACCTTCGAACTGCCACGAATGTCGCTTGGATGAGGCACAACTTGATGAAAGACATTGAAGATGTCGGGGAAGCCATAAGGCCCCCATAGAAGCCCCGTGGCTCTAAGTCTAACTTAAAGACTCGTAAATAAAGAAAAGTGCTCTTTAGGGAGACAACCCGAATTATCCTTTTCTTTTGTTTTATTTCCATTTCGTAGGGTTTTGTGTTTTCTAACCATTTTGCGGAAAGCGAGGAAGTAATTGTTGTGCGGTTCTTGATCGACCGAGTTCAGGCGTAACTCATCTATGTGATTACGCCGTAACCAACTCTTTGCGCAGAATTCTTGGCGCATTACTAATTACGGCGTAATACCATCTCGTGGTTCGTAGTAACCACTCGCTTTGCGACTTATGTCGGGTTTTGCTAGTTACGGCGTAACTCCTCAAAAGAGTTCGACGTAACCTTCCTCTACTTTAATTCTTTCATTTTAAAACACAATAACCTTGTATTAGTATTTTAAATGAACTTTGTGAGTGTGTTCTGTAAACCCTCACGAGACTTCACTCGTCCACATGGGACACCAAGTGGTTTAAAAGGCTTGTTGCATATGCTCAATGCAACCATGATTCCTCTGAAAGTGAGTTAGGTTTGTTTTCATGTTTCATTTTTCTTTTAGAATTATGCTTGTCGGTTGTGTGATTTCGAGGAATGAAGTTTGCTCATGGATGCTTATCTGAAGGCACGTCTCTTTTACGTGGGCCTTCTTTCTTTTGGATCAAATTCGAGAAGTTCTCGCTCTAATTCTACTTTTCTCTTCACCTTTATTTAATGCTTAGTACAAAAGGGACTTTGTACAATTCAAGTGGGGGACGGGGTAGAATTATCTCTTGAACATTATTTTGCCCTCTTTTTCTAGTTTATTTTGAAAAATTATGCCATTTTAAAATTTTGACATGTTTTCTTAACTTAACTAGATTAGACCTTAGCCGAGCACATACAACCCTTGATATTATATGGTGAGATTAGCCTTATCCATTTCCAATATTTTACCCCAAATCCACCAAATTATGAGTGTCTTGGTAGCTTGTAAACTTTAGAACTTGGCCTTTGCATCATTTCAAGAACATAGAAGAGGTATGTTGAGTTAGCTTGATGTATTTGTACTTTTCAGTTTTAGAAGACAATATTATAGGATTATCACCCAAATAGCCTACCATTGTGTGTCTATCGATTAGTCACCTCGACTTTTCGACCCCCATGTGAAACCCTTTTGTAGCACTCACCTTTAGTGCAAGATACCCCTAGATACACCCATCTGAGCCATTCCTTTCATTTTGTTAACCATATATATTGTTTCGATACACCTATACACCTTAGCCTACCCTGTAGTCTTTATTTGTGTAACATATTGGATTTCACATACACATCAAACCAATCACAAAGTAGGCGTACAAAGAGTTCTAGAGAGAGAAAGTTAGAGGTTTAGGGAACTTTAGTGAGAGAAAGAAAAGTCTTATTATGAGCTCCAACTCTCTACCTTGGAAGGTAGAGTATTTATAATCTTTACATAAATCGCCACCTATCGGGTTGTGGATCGGGCATCTGATGGGTAAAGACCGTCCGTCCTCCACGGTGTTACTTAAACTAAATACTACTTAACTTATAATAATCTCGACTACGAGCTTTCTAACGATTACATATACTTGAGGTGACCGACTCTTTAATACATGGATTTACTAAATCCTAACAATCTCCCCAAGGAGGTCACCTCAAAATCACCTCAAACATACAAAGAATACAAACAGAGTTTACATAAAGATTGTTCTTGCATTCTTGTTCTTGTTCTTTGCTCTAAAGCCCGTAGTCATTGATTCTTCATTGATGCATGTTTGGATAATCCAAGTGGAGGTCTTTTCTTGATCCACGTGATAATAATTTTGAGCCGACTATTGAGATCATCATCTAACAAAAATCTACGAGACATCCATTGTGGTGTTGGTATTATGTGATGTTGTGACTTTCGGACCGACATGCTCACATTACGGATCATGAAATCTTCTCATCGAGTGGCGGAAGCTTTTGTTGATTCATGATATTGGCGGCGTAGCGAAGCATGGAGTGAAAATATCGAGTCATTGATGCACTAATCATGATTTCTTTTGAGATGAATGTGTTAAGTGAGCATGCGGCTATGGATTGACCGCTTCATTCGATCGGTTACAAGCGTGGGGCGTACTGCATACAACGATTAGCAATAAATCGCATGAAAGTGTCTTTGATCACTTCGTTGAATTGAGTACACGCCCCGGTTCCCGTTGATCGATACAAATCTTTGTGATCGGTATAATTCGAAGAATTTCCTTGACGGGGTTTCGCGGTTTCTCTAGTTGTTCTCAAACCGGACGTCTCAAAGAAGACAACTCGGAGTGAGTGAACCGGTGAATAGAGATTCACCGATTGATGAAAAGATATTTGAAAAACAATCGTGTATTGCTCAATAGAAATTGTTTTTGCAATACAGCGAAGGTTTTAATGAAAATCAATTATCAATCATAAAACACCTTTTGATTTGAAATATTCGTACACGGTCGATGTGCTAAAGAGAAGAGTTTTAAGCACAATGACCGGTTTTCAAAGGTATCCGTCAATCCATAACTGAACCAGGATTGATTCAAAAGATTGAATCGCTCCATTGTTTACATTCGGTTGTCACATGGTTGATCTATTGAATAGATCTCACATGCCACCTACCGAGAGCTTGTTTGATGTTGGCTCGAGGGCTTTCCATCTTCATTGTGAATATTTTTACATATCACTCGGATGTTACGGCAATACCACAAGGATAATCGTGGGACTCAAGATATAATCTCTCTTTCCACATTGTGTGAAGCGAGAGTCTTCATTGAATGTGTCCTAATGAGATTTATTGATGATCTCGTGGCTCTAGACTCAATTTGTGCATATTTGGATCTGTATCGGAGACTAGGGAGAGGTCTCCTTCTTCATATCAACAATCTCTAAGAGAAAGTCGATAGATAATGTCGGTTCCCGTGAGAATGAAACAAGTCCTTTTAAGAGGAACTTGAGTGGTTTGGGAAGTTGAAGTGCGGTCGTCCTTTGGGTCCATGACGTCTTGTCTTCAATACCGATGTTACCTTGGTAACCACCGGTAGCATATGAATTGAACCCGGTATACGCCCTAAGGTTGAATAATTGGAGGCTATTTGTTTTCACCCTTTTCTCATTCAATTCTTTTCATTCTTCAACCCCTTGATGCTTACGAGACTTCATAGCTAGAACCTTGTTGGGTTTATTCGATTACTAGCTCGGTCTCGATCCGCACTCTTCCCATATCTCATTTTCTCCTTTTTCAATATACCTAAGGACTTCTACACTATCTAGTGGATTGTCCTGGGTAGATCCCTCCGGTTACGGCGGATCATGGGAACAAATACCTAACCTTATCATCCTTATATCACCATACATAAAGTAAAGTTGGTCGGTCTATTTGGTATTGTTCATACGCCATTGGAACCAATTGAAAACCATTTGAAAATCAATCCGGATACTTGTGATATATTATCAAAGCATTTTGTACTGAATTGTTTTGATATTTTTAGAACAAGAGCTCCCCTCAACATGTGCATCAAGTGTTTGAAATCGTTTTGCACAAGGAGGCAAGAGAAAGAATTAACTTCTTTGATTACCATTTTCTAAAAATATCAACATCACTTCCCAAATCAAATCAAGTAGATAAAGCATTTTGGGAAAGGATGAGGTTTTCATAAGCTTGCTCCCCTCAATATGTGCCTTGAGGTTTGAAAGAGTTTTGCACATACAAGAGGAACACGATAAATTGATCACGTTTCAAATCTTTGTGGTTTAAGATAGATGCTCCCCTCAACATGTGCATGGAAAATTTGAAATCTTTTGGCACATGTGGGAAGGAGAGCTTGTACATCCTTATAAAACCATTTACAATTATCGATTAAATCCAATTTAAATCACAAATTCTCCCCGATCACAATTATCAAATCATTTGAGATTTGTGATCTCTGTAGATTAAATTGATTTTGAAAGCTTTAAGGAGAATTGTGACTTGATTATGAAAACATTTTAACGATAAGGATCGGTTTTATAGACTTTAAACTCCATTGAATAAACATGCATGATTATCTTTTGAAAAACAATTTTATGACAAATAACTTTTGATTTAATTGAAATCATTCTCCCCTCAATCAATGACATAAGTTGTTGATTGAGAGATAGATATTTTGACAAACTTGTAAGTCCGGATGATTATCAAAAATAGAGTCCGAGTTATTTTTCAAAACAACTAGTTTTCATTAGATAGTAAGGATTAGTTTTAAAGAATCGAGCAAGAAATTTGAAAACCAAGATAAAGCATGGCTCTGTTCTTTCTTTGAAAAGCGGAGTTCTTGCTGAAATGACAATAAACCAATGTTTCTCTTTCTCCCAAAAATATTTTTTGATTTTTTTTTTTTTTTTTTATAAAATTCGAGCAACATCTAAAGTCCGTGTCATTCTTTGAATGACAGCACAAAAACCGTAGATATTATCGAACCGAGAAAAACATGACAAAAGACCATAATAATTTTCAAATTTTATGGATTTTGAATTTTTTAAATTTTATGGATTTTTAAAGTTTTATATTTTCTATTTTGTTTTCGAAAAAAATATTTACAAGGGATAGATGAAGGAAACCTTTACTCCTCTTCTTCCTCTTGAAGGCGTTTGAGTGTTTACGGTTGAAGGCTCTTAAGACCCGGTCGTGGAAGAATAAACTCAAAAGCGTTCTCTAGGAAGAGCTTTGGTGAAGATGTCGCTAGCGGTATTCGGTCCTCACAAAGTAAAGTTCCACCACACCGTTTTCAACTTGCTCCCGATGAAATGATGTCGAATGTCGATGTGCTTTGCTCTTGAGTGTTGTGCGTTGTTGCATGAGAGAGCAATAGCACTTTTATTATCACGATGCAGAGGATTTTATTGAATTCAAAGCCATAGTCGGATAGTTGGGATCTCATCCATAGGATTTGAGCACAACAAGATGACATGGCTATGTATTCCGCCTCTGTAGAGAAATAGAAGTACTCATTTGCTTCTTTGAAGACCGACTCACAAGCTTATCACCCAAAAGCGAGCACCTCCGGGCGTGCTTGACGAGTATCTTGACATCTGCATGATCGGCATCTGCATAGGTTTGTTAGTGACATACCGGTGTCCTTGGTGCCAAAGTCCCATATTGATGGTTCCTTGGAGATACCGAAGACCCGTTTAACCGCTTCAAGGTGCTTTTAGTAGGCTTAGCACGGTATCTAACACACATGCAAACAATGAACAAGATGTCGGTCTACTAGTTGTGAGGTACATCGGGATCCAATCATACTACGATATTTCGTTTGGTCTACCATGATCCACAGTGGTCCTCATCTAGTTTAGTACGTTCAATCATGGGAGTGTCAACGGGGTCACTAGAATTGAATCAAATTTCTTTAAAATCTCATTTGCATATTTAGATTGATTAATGAAAATGCCTCGGGACTTTGTGAAATTTGTAATCCCAAGAAAATGACATTTGTCCCATCATTGACATTTGAAATTTAGAACCCATTTCATTTGAAAAGCGGTCACACTCATTGGGGTCGGTCGAGGCAAAGATGATATCATCAACATAAATTTGAGCGTGAATTAAATGTTTGCACGACTTTACGGTGAACAATGTAGGATCAAGTGCTCCTTTCTTTGAAACCGGTAGATAGAAGAAACTTTGATAGCGTATCATACCATGCCCTTGGAGCTTGCTTTAAACCGTCTGAGCTTTCTTCAAGCGATGAGCGTGAGTAGGATGCTCGGATTCACAAAGCCTTGGGTTGGGCGGCGTGAGCGACTTCTTTAAGATCTCCGTTCGAAATGCCGTCTTTACATCCATCGATAGACTACCATGTTCTTCTTGGCGGCATTAGCCAAAAGATTACGATTGCCTCGTCGAGCAGCGAGGAGCAAATGATTCTTCAAAGTCAATACCCTCCTCTTGGCGGTATCCTTTAGCAACCAATCGAGCCTTGTTCTTTAGGACATCACCATGCTCATCAAGTTTCACTTTGAAGATCCATTTTAGAGCAATGATCATAGCACAATCTGGAGCGGTACTAATTCCCATACATCAAGTCGATCAAACTCATGAATTTCTTCTTGCATGGCATTGAACCATTGTCTTCATTCATGGCGGTTTAACATCTTTTGGTTCAATCTTAGAGTACGGAGTTGAAGAAGCACCATAAGGCATCGGTTGCAAGTTGTTTCCGTGTTGATCTTGGACGAGAGGATTTCCAATGATGTTGTCTAATGGATGATCGTGAGTCCATTTTCTAAGGTGTTCATGTGGCGGTTGTTGAGGGACCGAGGTAGCAGTCGATGTCTCTGAAGAAGATGGTTACGATGATGATTCGAGAGCAAATATGTTTTCAAATGGAGCATCTTGGGGAGTAGCAAAGGGATTAACTTCATCATTGATGCGAAGCAGTTCCATGATGTACATTCGAAGATTGATGATTTGTTGATGAGGCGAGTTATCGGCGGTGCTTCTTGACTTAATGATATTGAGGCGAAGGATTGACTTCATTCTCGAGGATATGAGCGACCTCTGTTGTGGGAATTGACAGTTCATTAGCACTTGGCTCATAGAGTTCATCAAACATAGGATCAAACAATTTCTTTAAATCATCTTGGATGGAGGTACATATGGAGTTCTTTGGAGAAGAATTTGGTACAAGGATGAACCAATGGGGCTTTTGAAGTCGGGTCTGAACTGGATTGTCCGAGAGCCATTTGACCGGTCGACTCATCAAGCGTAACGTGAATTGTTTCCATGATATCTCGGGTTCTCTTATTGTAGATTCGGTAACCTTTTACATTTGGTGCATAGCCTACAAATACTCAATGTCCGCTTTGGCTCTCGGTTTTCCTAAATCTTGACCATCATTAGTTGGATAACATAAAGCACCAAACACGAAGGTATGATAGATCGGGTTTTCGATTGTGGACAAGTTCGTATGGAGTCTTTCCATGAGATGTGTGAATTAGAGATCTATTTTGAGTGTAACAAGCGGTGGCAATAGCTTGACCCATAGAAACATTGGAACCTTTGAGTAGATCGGCATTGTCCTTGCGGCTTCTACAAGAGTTCGGTTTAGTCTTTCAACTACACGTTACATTGAGGAGTTCGAGAACACTTCTTTGAGGACCGATTCCAACATTTTCATAAAATTCATTGAGTACTTTATTAACAAACTCGGTTCCATTGTCGGTTCGGACGATTGAACTGTTTTGTTGAGTCGATCCGAAGTTGTTTAATAAGTTTAATGATGACATCGGGTTTAGTCCTTTGTCCTCAAAAACTTAACCCAGTGAATCGGGAGTAGTCATCAACCACTACTAACACATATCTCTTCCCATTAATAGTTTGCACTCTCATTGGACCGCACGGATCCATATGAAGGGTATGAAGAACTTCCATTCTGAGTTTGTGGGTTTTGGTTTGTGGGCATATTTCGTGCTTTTCCCAATTGACAAGTTGAGCAAAGATGATCTTTTCATATTTTAATCTGGGTAATCCTCGACTAGATCCTTTACGGAAAGGTTGTTTATGGTACCAAAGTTCAAGTGATTGAGACGACGATGCCATAACCAAGACTTTGTTTTAGAAGCCTTTGACGACAAGCGATTGGAGGGACTTCATCATGTCATCGATAGAGATGGTGTATAGGTTTGAACCTCGGGTACCTCTTAACAATTCTCGCCATCAAGTTCTCTAACGAAACAAGTATGTTTTCTAAAAGCTACTTCTAGATCGGAATCACGAATTGACCAACAGAGAACAAATTATGACCAAGACCTTCCACATAATATACCACAAATTACACTTTTACCAACCACATAATCTCCATAACCCATGATAGCTCCAAAATGGTGGTTCCGAATCTAAGCGTCGATGAATTTACTCACGAAGTTCATGAGCATGACCGGTCATGATCATATGCTTGGAACGACTGAGTCCGGTACCACGAGCGATTTGAACGATCTGCGGTTGAACACGAGACAAGAATGGATAAGCGGATAATTGGGATCCCCATGCAAGAATGGGTTCCATTTGGTTAGTGACGATGATTGGAACACCCGCATCGAAATAGAAACATTCATATCGAAATTGAGGCAATGGAATCATTATGAATAGATGCGATATTAGTGTCGTATTTGCCCTATTCAAAGTATGTTCACTTCTTAAGGAATAGTTCTACCGGTTGGCATCCATTTTCTAGTGGGCATTGACTCATTAACCTTATAGCCAAAAGGTATCCATTGATAACCTATCTTACTAAATGTTCTTCTGTGGGTTTCCACTTTGTTTTCTAACCCTCTTTCGCCTCGCCTTTTAGCCTTTTTATCATGATTTTTGCATTAGCGATATTAGCGGGGTATGTGACATTAGACAAAACATTCACACCACATTCATGATTAGAAAGCGAAATTCAAGCGGACATCATTACAAGGTTTGCAAATAGTATCGAATTGAATTAATTACGATGCGCCTATGGCTAATACTAGAATCAACACGATTCGTTTTATTCGACACAAGCTTAAAGTTCCTAGGTTGGTCTTCTCTCTCTTCCAATGCATTCTTAGCTTGCGAGGTCCTATCATTCCTTGTGTTGTCTTGAGACTTTGACACCTTTCGCTTTAATGTCACTAATTACTCTGTAGAGGAATGGGAACATTAGTTGGTTTTGCTACTCTTTGCATCTCATGTTTAGATGTCTTGGGATCTGAATTACATGCGGCACACTAAGGTTCACTTTCTTAACACTAGAAGTCTTGGGATTTGTACTCTAGAAGGCATACTAGAGTTCGCTTTCTTAGCTTTAA
Source organism: Chrysanthemum lavandulifolium (assembly GCA_022545495.1). Classification (NCBI taxonomy): domain Eukaryota; kingdom Viridiplantae; phylum Streptophyta; class Magnoliopsida; order Asterales; family Asteraceae; genus Chrysanthemum; species Chrysanthemum lavandulifolium. The sequence goes on along the minus strand of CM040242.1, from coordinate 176,008,116 downwards.
CAGATCTGGAATCTGAACTACTTGAAGGTATACTACAGTTCACATTCAAAACATCGGGCATCGAATGGATATCATACTTGGCACTAGGCATGGAACACGAAATCAAAGGATTAACTCGCTCACCTAAAGACTTAGGGCATATTGTGATTAAGCATTCTAGAATTTCTTGAGATCGTTTGGCATATAAGCATGCATGCCCAATTGCATTGTCAAGTGGTTTTTCTAACTTATCCTCTTCAACAATCTCACGGAGACATTCTAGACAATCCTTAAGGGATGAGAAATATGTTTGAATAGCAAGTTTGTTATTCACGAGATGAGGAGGAACATATTTCACGAGACAAAGCATATTTATTACAAACATTTACCTTTGATCCACCATTCTCCCCATTGGTCATTGGCATTTTCCCTTTTACAGCTCTTGATTCTCAATTTCCTTTTGCAATGAAGCTATTTGTTCGGTATTTTTATTCTGAGTGACCTTTATTGATTCAAATAACTCATTGAAATGACGTTTAATCTTTTCATTTTCTTCAAAGCTTTCGTTTTCCTTTTGTAATGCATTTACTAAGTTTTGAAGATGAAACGTTTGAGAATTCGAGAATCTAAAGGAGGAGGCATTTGGGAACCGATCACATTGTTCTTTTGACCCTTTAATTGAGATATTTGGGCTTTCAACTTTACGATCGTGTTACAATGAGCTTGAATCTGTTCATCCGTTTGTTAATTTGAAAAGCGCATCAAACTACGGAGCATCGAGGATGTCTTGATATTTGAAGTTTTGACATTTTCTTTAAGATGTTGATATTTTAGTTGTAAATTAAAATGCTCAACCTCTAGTTTAGAAAAATGTTTAACCAAATTGTCGTGATCATCCGGTTCAATTTTCTCATTTAGTTTAGAATTAGTCTTTTCAAGCTCAATGACACGATCATGGGAGACTTTCGAGACAGAGATAATTCATGAAATTGAGAAGCATTAATGGAACAATTTGTAGCGATGAAAAACACATCTTGAGCAACACATTCGATAATAAGAGTCTCATTCAATGTATGCAAGTTCTTCCTCTCAATCTCATTATATTTTAGTGCTCGCTCATAGTCACTCACCTCAACTATCATTGCATCAAATTCCTTTTCCATTTCTTTAATGTCTAAATTCATTCCCTTTTAAGACTTTCAAAATGATCTTTTAGTTGTTTAAAGAAAGGCATGACTTGATTAAATAACATTCTTTTGTTTGCTCAAAACCCTTTCCCTTGATTATACCGGTGGGTGTGATCCTTTTCTTACAAGTTTTCTCAAAATCAACAAATAGTTGAAAAATAACATATTGGTGATTAAGGTCTTGCTTTTAGTGGCAATAGTCCTAGGAACTAAATGCATTGGTGTATTGGGAGGATACACAGATTCTTGAAGGCATTTTCCTAAAGGGGGTTAGTTACAACAAGATTCTCGCTTTTGCTTATCTAAATCCTTTTCCGAACACTTGTTCGGGTGTTAACAATGTCGAGGCTTAAACATGTTCAAGGAAATCCAATTCTCCTTCTTGTAATCATGGGGTGTGATATTTATTTTCTTCTCTTTGCATTTAGGATCATCTAGTTTCTTGTTCATCTTTTCCTAGTGACTTCATCGATTTCTTATCTTCCTTAGTGCACTCAACGCAACTAGGTTTCTGTCTAGGCTTAAGGATTTCATTTCCATCATAAAGAACCTTATGAGCATTTCTAGCCTTCTTAATGACCTCTGGTTTGGTTCTTCAACAAGGGAATGCTATGCTTATCGCTTAGAACTCTATGCTTAGTGATTAAGTGAGCGATCGAATGGTATTTCCTTGTACGTACAACTTATTCTCAAGCTTGTTTTCAAGGTTTTAGATTAGAAAAATCATTCAAAGTTTTGATTCCTTATGCGAATTCTTGCTTAAGCATTTTAACATTTTCTTGAAGTTCTTGTTTTGCTTAGCGGTTTTAGAAAGCTTTTCTTGTAAGGAGTTTAACTCTTGTTTTAATACTTCTTCTCTAAACCTACTTTTCTAATAGTTATGCGCATTTGGTCATCCATTTCACGCTCACGGGTGGTCAACTCAAATTTTGCACGTTGTTCATAAATAGCAACACGTTCTTTATAGGCATTCGATTCGAGATGTCGAAATCATCGAGGGCACGTCGCGTGTATTCATCAAAAGCATAGTCATCATTGATGCATAAGATACATCACTTGGTACAATCACACTTTCACTTTGTTTCACATATTGATCATATGGGACAACATTGATATTACCCATATTTTCAATATCGACTCAATAATTACGAGTTGATTGTACTTTGTTATGTATATTTTGCTCATCAACTTCATCGTATAATTTTAATACCTCGAAATGATTTTGTCTTTGGATGGACCACTTGTGGTGATGAAGAGACTTTAGGAGAGACCATTGGAGAAATGCTAGCCATGAAAATGGTTTGTGCGGTGGGTTCTTCATCAACATCAGTCGTATGCATCACAATCGGCTACTTGAAAGGCATTCGATGATTATGGCCTATCTCACGAATTGGTTGCTCATCCACATCTGCATCATATGTCTTAGCATTTCCTCGACCAAGAACAATAACTCCTCTTCATCCAAAGTGCACCATTATCCCGAGCTTGCACAAGCAACATCTTATCCACAAGTACTCGGCATTACGAGGCGTTTTGGCGATGTGCAATTCCTTGCAATGTGTCCTCACCTCCACAATTGTAACATTTGATTGGCTTAGCTTGACCTGGTTTCCATTCCTTCCCTATTCGATTTGCGGCATAACCTCTACCGACTCCACCTCTTGCTTGTTCGTCTTGTCTTTCTTGAGCCCATTGCACCATAACCTTCCATCTCGGCGGTGGCTTGATTGTGTGGATTGGATGCGATTACGAGATTGTTGTTGGTGTGTGGAAGAGAGTTCATGTTTTGACTAATCGGAGAGCTAGTTGATTAATGAAATTTCCAGCGTGTGCATCGGCATCGACTTGTTTGAACATAGGATCGGGAATGAGTTTGTGATTACCATTACCCATGGGTATGACTTGTGAGGCTTTGGTTGTGATTCCGATGTTTGAGTAGAAGGCGGTTGAATCATTTGATGAGCTTGTCTCTCCTGGTTGGTTTTGAGCGATTAAGAATCCTTTTTCAAACATAGCATGTCTCTCATTACGAAGGAGGAAGGCATAGAGTTGCTCATAGTTTGTATTCTTCAATCCTTTGGTTAGCTTTACGGAGGTGACAAACTTGTGCCATTCGGATTCATGTTGTTCACAAACTTTGAGTTCAATGAATGTTTGGCATAGTCATTCGATGTTCCTCATGTCATTAACAAGCTTGTGGAATCTCACATAGTACTCATAGACACTCTCATCGGTTTCATCTTGAAGTGTTCAAACTCATCATAGAGTTGTGATTCTCTGTCTTCCATAGTTAATTCGAACACGAGAGAAGCATCTTGACATTATCCCACACCGCCTTGGCTTGGTGTTGTGATTGATCGACTTGTAGATATCTTTTGGAAGACCTTGAAGTACGATGTTAGAAGCCACGATATCGACATCGAATCTCTTTTCTCCTTATCATCGAGCTCATCATATGTCTTTGGTCTATCAATTCCATAGATAATTGTTCCATCTTCATTTGTATCAATTAAGTCTCTAGTAGTCTCAACCCGATCGGTCCTTCATCAATGGATTTGAGAATGTTGACTCCATTTTCCTTTCCAAGGCAGTACAATCGATTCGTTGAGCCCAAGAGTCGTAGTCGGTTACATCAAGCATGGGTGGGCGAGTATCTGAACCATTGCTTGAACATCCTCGACAGCGTGGAGATGATTGTAGGAGCGTTGGTAGACATGATGACAGATTGAGCGGGATTTTATAACTCTATGATTAAACCGGAAATAGATTCTTTCACGGGTTTTACTAAATCAAGAGAAACCGTATTATAGGCAGTCGACCAAGTCGCTAAGAAAACTGAACCAAGTCGCTAAGCACCAAGTCGCTAGTAAAATTTTGACAAGAAGTCACTAAGTTGCTAAGTTGTCAAGTCGCTAAAGAACAACTCGCTAAGCACCAAATCGCTAGCAAAATTTTGACGACAAGTCGCTAAGCACCAAGTCGCTAAGTTGTCAAGTCGCTAAAGAGCAACTCGCTAAGCACCAACTCGCTAACACCAACTCGCTAACAAACTTAAGTACAAGTCGCTAACTTTCACCAAGTCGCTACCGTAGTGGAGACTCCACTAATTGTCTTGTTTGTCGACTTGTCTCAATAGACAAGTCGCTAAGCACCAAGTCGCTACCAAAGTACACTACAACTCGCTCTGAGTTTACAAACCAAGTCGCTACCAAGAAATAAAGTCCGTAGCACAAGTCGCTAGCAAGAAAAACTTTAAAACACACTTTTCAATCCAAAAACAACCCAACCACGATGATTCAAGCTTACCAAATCAAAACCCAAGCACATACAATGATTCTAAACACAAAACTACACTCAAGTTTCAAACTTTAACACTAGAAATGATCCAAATGATGCAAAACCACTAAACTTTTCAAACTCTAAAACCACCTAAAAGTCACTAGAAATCCAAAGATATGTAAGAGATGATCAAACCATGGCTCTTGATACCATTTGTAACATATTGGATTTCACATACATCAAACCAAACACAAAGTAGGCGTATAAAGAGTTCTAGAGAGAAAGTTAGAGGTTTAGGGAACTTTAGTGAGAGAAAGAAAAGTCTTATTATGAGCTCCAACTCTCTACCTTGGAAGGTAGAGTATTTATAGTCTTTACATAAATCGCCACCTATCGGGTTGTGGATCGGGCATACGGTGGGTAAAGACCCGTCCAGTCCTCCACGGTGTTACTTAAACTAAATACTACTTAACTTATAATAATCTAAGACTACGAGCTTTCTAACGATTACATATACTTGAGGTGACCGACTCTTTAATACATGGATTTACTAAATCCTAACATAGATTTAGACTACACGCTTGATTTATATTTTACACCATTTATATATCCCATGTCTTATCCTACCCTTTTAGTCATGAAGCGTGTCTAGGTGATGCGGTGAGCAATCTTTGGTGTCTTGGCCGTAGATTTGGTCATGTACCACTGGTTTTGTCCACTTCGCCATGACATGTTAGTAATGACTAGTCACCCCTTAACCTTTGTCGTGTCTACCCATATTGCCTTCGAGAATTGTTTAGCCCTTAACTCTAGTGGTGGAGATTTATGTAACCGCCAAGCTTATGATAGAATACATGCTATGATTGTGCTATTGAGTGATCACCCCGAAATTGACACTTAGAATAGTTGAGAGATTTGATTCCCATTTCATGAGGTGTTCGGCTTATTTTTATTCTAGTATAAGGGATTTATAAACTTATATTTTCCAGGTTTTGGGAGCTATCTTTTTAGGAATCTTTCTAATAAGGTCTACTTGAGGGCAAGTAGAGTTCAAGTGGGGGGATATTTGATAACATCAAATAGTCCTGAATATTAAGTGTCAATTTCCCACGATAATTCTTGTAATTTATATCATTTATATGAATTTACGCTTGTTTTCCATTGTTTTCCACTTTCGGGTAAATTGCGAGCATTGGAGCTAAAGAGGCGGAACGGAGAAATATCAAAAGATTTATCATAGTATCTTGACTTTGAAGAATTACGGCATAGCTCATCTCTCATTACGCGTAACTATTGCGTGACCCGAAAACCAACTCATCGGAAGGTTACGGCGTAACTCTTCCCAAAGGCTGACGTAACGATATTAGGTTAAATGAGGTTCCACGCCGGCGTTAACTAAGCCGTAACTATTTCATCAACTACGGGCGTAGCAAGTTTATTGAAGACTACGGCGTAACCACTAATTAGGTTATCCGTAACTAGCGAATCTAGTGCAAAATACTGAAGGAATTGAAGGTTCGGCGTAATTGAAGGTTCTGGTAGTAACTCTTGTTATAGTTACACGTAACCCGGATCGGCCTATAAATACCCACAATTCGGCATTTCTAATCATCCCATTCCACACAATAACCCGAGCGTGGGAAAAACTCAAGGCGGTCTAGAGGAGCATCGGAGTCGCTCGAGGAGAAATCACTCCCCTACGATAAGCATTAGCATTTTATATTTTCTTTAATTTCAATTCATGTATTTCGTACCTTTGAATATTGAATTGGTTTGTATGATTAATATGAGCTAAGCACCTCTTGGTGCCGGCCTAGTTATGATTCCTTAATTGTTTTGTTTGCGTTTACATTACTTCGTACAATTATTTCTAAGTGTATGCATGCATAGTTTATTGGTAGCCACCCTTGGTTGGTAGTTTTGAATGGCGGTGAGGCCAATTTCCTAGGAGATATTACCAACCGACCCTAGGTGAGCGGACTAAGGCGGAAGGGTAAGATATGACCAATGCGACCCTTTCTACTTGTGCGATTTCACCAACTGATCACCTACCGTTTGGATGAACTTAAGAATTAGGGGGTGAGTGTTTAAGTTGCTAACGCCCAGGCACTCACTATTATAATGTCACACCCCCAAAATATCGCAGCGGAACGATAGTGTCATTGGGGTATGACGTCATAGCACAAAGTATGGATACAGAAAACGACCTCTATAATGAGACGTTTTGAAAAGTTTACCATTCAATTTCCAATGTCAAAGTTTACACAACAAGAAATCACAAAGTTTGATAATACATAAAGAGTTTACAAAACATGTCGAATGGTAATTGTTAAAAGCACGAGACTCAATGTATGCCATGTGACCCAAAAGATCCATGAAATGCTATCACCTTAAGACACGAGATAAACATGCTAAAAGTGTCAACACAAAGGTTGGTGAGTTCATAAGTTTGTGATAAAATGATCGAAATACTTTGAGAAATGTTCACAGAAAGGCATTGTAAATCCACTCGGTTCAAGTTCCGCCCATACAAAACTTGCAACCTATGTGTTCACAACCCATTGCCAAAATATAGTATGTCAATCATGTATGCATGTATCATAGTAGTTAAAAGTATAAATGTCACCACAAGTCTTCCAACAACTCGTGTTGGGATGTTTGTAAATTAATAGCCTTCCAACAACTTAATTTGGAGCCACTAATTCTTGTATGTTTGTAAATTAATAGCCTTCCAACAACTTAATTTGGAGCCACTAATTCTTGTATGTTTGTAAATTAATAGCCTTCCAACAACTTAATTTGGAGCCACTAATTCTTGTATGTTTGTTCCAAGTATGCATATGAAATCAAGTATAACCCAATCAAGTATATAACATAATCAAGTCTAAAGTATAGGTAATGTTGTTTGGCAAAAGAGTTTAAATGTTTGGATAGATAAGCATATATCTACTTCAAATAGTTTATAGGAATTTAAATGAGTAAAAGCGGGGTATGAACTCACAGGTGTGATTGATATGCTAACAAAATGAAGTGCACTAAAGTGAGGCTCGAAACTATCCTCAACCTAAAATGAATGTTATGACTTGAGTTATGATGTAATGTTATGCATGCATTTCAGATGTTATTTATACCGTTTGAGAGTTTTGAAAATAATACTTATCGTCGAAAAATACTCTTTTGACGTCTTGACCAATCTTAGATTACTTTACAAGTATTTACGTCAAAATGTCATCCTACAATAGTTTCGTAATGATTTATTGTGAAATTTTAACTTTTAAATCGTAAAATAATGTCGTCGGAAATTTCATGAAAGTGACAAAATGGCTTGAAAAACTAGTCGTAAAATGGTGTCGTCGAGCGTTAGGAAGCGAACTCGACGGTTTTGGAAAGCTTGTATCAAAATCTAGAAGTTTTAGTACATGAGTTTTCGTCATAGAGGTCTCGAACATAAAGATAATAAAGGTTAAAGATGGTGATTTTGTCCAAATGTTGTGTAAAAGTGAGTTTCGGCAAAGTTTAAGCGATAGTAAATAATTTATTACAACTCCGTTATACAAGCGGTTAGTCATTTTGAAAAATATGCTTGGTGATCTCGATTTTATTAGAAGACATCTAGTTACAAAAGTTCTACATCATCGTTAAAAACAGCCTTCAATATGGTCGTTTTAGTTACCGTAACACTTGTCTCGTAAAAATAATATAGTTTTCTAAAAATAATAGTTACGGCAATTTTATGAGAACGTGTATATCTTGGTCGTTTCAAATCCGTTTTCTACGTATTATATGTCCTTAGCTTAGTATCAAAGTATACTAATATATTTTTGATAAGTAGAGATAATTTATAAAGCTTAGGACTCGTTTTGACTCGTACAAAACTAAAATAGGTTCTTGAAATTTCAGAAAATATATATTTAAATCGTCAAACTTGTAAAATTCATAACTTCTTCGTTATAACTCCGTTTAATCCGTTCAAGCGCCACGGATTCGTTTTAAAGTATATTTTCTAATTATCAAGTCCAAAATTAGGTACCTCTGTCGGGATTTTCCAGAAAAACAAAATAAGATCAGACCACTTTTATAACTTGTCGAAAATAGTTTTTCTCGTACTAAACCTATTCCAATCCCTTCAAAACAACTCCAAAGCTATTCTAATCCTACCATACACCTTCTTAGGGTGTCATGGGTTCCTAGACATCATCAAGACCAATATATAACAAGGGAATAATTATAGGATGACTTTATATGTATAAAACTCTAAAAATCAATGTAAAAATGGTATAAACAACAATAAGTCTTGCATGTTTGCACAAAATATGAAGAAATAAATATGAAGTAAAAATGAAAGATGTAAAATGATAGTAATATGCTTACAAGCTACTATGATGAGGTGATTAGAACAATGATTAACCTAAACACCCTAGGTTTTTATTTCAAAACCTTAATAAGAGTGTAATCTAGAGTGTTTTAACTTGAACTTGAAAGATTTTTGATGATCCCTTGATGCACCTATGAGTGACCGGTTTTTGAGAGAGGAAAACAAGAGAGAACTTTACTAACTTGAAAAAAAAATGAGATGAATGAAATGAGATGTGAAGTGAAGTAAATGACTTGGAGTATAGATCTATACTATCACAAGAAAAAAAATACCAACCCAATAAATGCTACCCTCCCCTTGGTCGGCCAAGGGGGAGGGATTTGTCAAGATATTTTTTTTTTCTTTTCTTATTTATTGTGTATAATTTTTTAAAAGTATAAGTAAAATGTATAGTTAAGTAAAATTGTTGTAATTTGTACATAGTTGTGAAATTAGAGTAGTATGGACTAAAATAAGTTTTAAGGGATCAAAGTAAAGTATAATGAGATTATAAAAATTGTAAAAATACATTTCTTGCAAAATTTGAGTGATATAATAATTATCGTGTAGTTTTTAAGAAAAACGTCGTAATAATATAAATTTAACGATTTATATACAAAATAAATTTAAAACACTAGGTAAACTAAAAAATATTGTTTTATAAACTAAATGTAAGTATAAAAATATATCGGGATCATTTTTGGAAGTATCGGATTAAATGTTCAAAATAATAACTTACGCGATAACGTTTATTTAATATGAAATTTACGCGTTTAATGTGAAATGCAAAATCATGAATGAACCGTTATGAAAAATGGAATATGGAGTATGAGAAATGACCGGAAAATGAGAATTGTGACATTCTTCCCCTAATAGAGGAATCGCGTCCTCGCGATTCAATCGATGATACTTAAAGTTCTACCCTTAGGTTTAGAGAAATCAGAATGTATGGTCAAAGTGCTTATGCCAAAACTTGCGCGTCTAGGTTTCTTATCTAAGGAGACTCACCGAATCTGAATAATCGGTGGATCACTTAATGGTCTAGGAAAAACGTACGATTCGCATTGCGGGCTTCCTCGGTCCCTATATATAATGCTCGACCTCGGGGTGGGTGATATTGAGTCTGAGGTTTGGGTTATTTCCTTCAATTGCCACAGCTAGAGGAGCTTGCATCGTGGCTTATTCAATGAGGACAATTATTCGGAAGTGATTCGATTATTACATTCATAGCAAGTCCTTTGATTATTCCTCATGTTGCCAACATGTTTTACTGCTCCTTAAAATAGCGTATCGATTGCAATTTGTACACAAGCGGGGCTTGGTCTTGGTGATGATAAGCACATTTAGCACATTTGGGATGTGTACCGCGATACTCTCTTTGCTCGGTGCAGTTGCCACAAAACTCTTGCCCTTTTGTTGTCTGCTACCGTCTATCTGCTTATTCGACCCACTTGCTTCCTTCCTTTTATCACTTGCTCTTCAAAGTACCATTTCTAACCATCTCGTCATCGGGGTTCCCCTCCTCGATGATCGCACTTTGTATTGTAGAGCGGCTCGGTTGTTTTCACAGTTCCCACAGTTTCGGGACAAGACCATATATGTACCTCGAGATTCTCTTGGACTCGGGGGTAACTAGATGAGGAACTAGTCCGCTAACACATGAAATCGGTCGATGTAGGTCATGACGTTTCCCTATCATAGAGTGGTGATAAAATTCATCTTCAATTTCGCATTTCATTGTCCGGCGGGTACTCCTCTTTCAATAACGCCTTAAATTAGTCCCATGTCATACCTATAGCTTCTCTCTTCCTCTAGCACTGTAGTTGTGTGTTCCACCATGTCAATGCCTTTCACGATAACAAGCAAGCGACATACTTCACCCTCGATGTGTGGCACAATTCTCGATGTCGATCAACGACTCTGTCTTCTCTACCCATCGAGTATCGCCAGCACCTCTATACCATCAAACTCCACGGGTTTGCATGCCGAAAATTCCTTGTATGTTCATCCAATTCATTATTGTTGTTGGTGGTGTTGTTGTTGTTATTCTTGCCACTACATTGTTGGTGTCGCTTGATCTAGTTCCGTTCCGTGGTGAGTAGCATTTTTTGAAATTTTATTAAGTCTTGAGCTAAAAACTATTAAATTAATAATCATAAAACATTTTTCTAGGTTTTAACAAAAGCCTTTTTCGAGGAATTTTTCCGTGTTTTAATGATGTAATTTTTACTGAAAAGCAGACCACTTTTGTCGGGACAACTGCAAGATCGAGATTAAAGCACGATGACGTCGGGCTATATAAAATAGAATGATCAAGTTTTCGTTTTACATGCGGTTTATAAATTTTTGGAAATTCGGTCTTAATTTTCGGAAAAGCGCAAACATCCATTCCATAAGCATTATATCTTACTTGCTTTCTAGTGTAGTTATGTGTCATATATAGTTTACCGTCGATTTTAGGAGAAGGTTTCGTTTGTTTTCTTATGAGTATCAGGGTTATATTGGACAAGAAGAAGAAACACATATTGGATGAAGCTTATTACTTATGCATTCATCTTGGAAGAAGATTTAACCGCAACTTCATACATATCCTACCAAGCTAATCGAGGAGTACTAGTTTCTTTTCTTTACTTACCTTCCTTTATCGTAACTTTGATACTTTCATGAGAATATTGGGGACAATGTTCAGTTTAAGTGTAGGGAGGAGATTAAATGAGAACTTAGAAACTATTCGATCACTTGATTATTTGTGTTATCTTAGTAATTTGTGTAATAAACTATGAGAAATATTTGTTAGGGCAATTTTAGCACCAAATTTAAGATTTTTATGATATTTATGAGCTAAACTTTAGTCTTAATAAAGCGTTTCATGGATAGGAATTATATGACTAGCACAAAATTGTTTACCACTCAAACTCCACCCCAAAAATGTGAGGTTCGCCCCTAGATCTTTAGGAATAAAAGCATTCATATTTAATGTTTAGTGAGTGTACCGGTAGTATAATAGATTCTAAAACTTGTTTTGTGATGCATTCCGAGATCGCTAGTGAGACTACACTTGTGTAGTTAGGAGTAACTAAATGATAAGAGGCATTAAGATAAACCTTGTTTGAAACCTGTATTATAATTACATCTTCCACATCGGTTGAGTAATTACCCCATACCATTGTGATGTACTCATCTTTATTACACGATACCCTAGTTAACCCCTCGAGCCTATCCTTTTCGCGGTTCTCGTGATGTTTCGGTTTCGGGAATATCAATGAAGAGCATTGTTTACAATCCACCCCAAATGTACACCCAAATCGCCTTTAGCCTACCTTGTATGCACTCATCTTTAGTGCATTATTGTTATCATTTCTAAACCCTTAGTTCAATTATCTAGTTACTTGCATGGTTGCTAAGTCGAGTCATATCTTTTGTATACAATTTTGGGAAGATTGGGACTCATGGGTAAAAGTAATATTTTATGGAGTAACGGAAAGAGCGATAAATTCAAATTCCCTTTGTCTCACGTAATTAAATAGTCCAAGTGTTTTGATCTTTTCAAATCGGGTCAATTAGTGTTAGAGTAAAAAGGTATGGGAAAAATCAAAAAAGAAAAAAGAGATAAAAAAAAGAAACAAAAATGAGAAAAACATACGGGCTACCATCCTACATCTATCTTTATGTTTATGTTTTTAAGTTTATGTTTGTTTTGTTTCAAGTGATCTAGTGTTAGTGAGTCGAGTCTTCGCTTAGCAATGCCACGCTTTACATGCTTGTAACATAAGATTTTTGACTTGCCACCACTAAATATCCTCTATCCAACAAAACCCTTTAATTCCCTACCCTAAGCCTAACGTTACAACCCTTGTAAAGACCTCTTAGATAGTTATTCCTAGGTGCTTACGCCAAAGCGGTGGAGGTTTGATCTATTCTCAAGCTTATGGTAATCTATGTACTATGCCAGGTAATGAGTGTTTATCTTCCATTTCCATTCATATTATATTTCATATAAACCCGAGAGATAAGAGAATCCAAACACCACTTGTGAGGTGCGAGTGTATAATTTTCGTTCTATGACTATTGTGGCGCTTTTACTTGTTGTAGACTATTTAAACCAATGCTTCATGCCACCTAACTTATAAATTGATTGGTCAAAAGCACAGTTTCTTGATGACAAGCAAATACCAAGTTGTTGGGATTTAAAAAATCCGATAGTTAAAGACTTGGTCATTTAGTAATAGTTAGTAGTTAGTTAAGTAACACCGTGGAGGATGGACGGGTCTTTACCCACTGTATGCCTGATTCTCAGCCCGTAGGTGGCGTTTCATGTAAGACACTATAAATACCCTTTTCCTAGAAAGGCAAAGGGTTGGAGCTTCATAATACATTTTTCTTTATCTCACTAGAAGTTCCCATTTCTCTCCACTTTCTCTCTCTAGCTCAAACGTCATTCGTTTCCTGTGATTATGATTGTGTGTTTATGAAAACCAATATGTTACAAATGCTATCAAGAGCCATGGTTTGATCATCTACTTTACATATTCTTGGATTCTTAGTGATTTTCATAAGGTTTTTGGGTTTGAATAAGTTTAGAAACAATTTCATCATCTTGACCTTACTTAGTGTTAAAGTTCATATTTTGATCGTACTTTTGTATTTAGAACTATCATAAGTGTTTAAGTTTTGGTTTGGAAGGCTAGGTTCATCTTGGTTGTGGTGTTTTTGATTGGAAAAGTTTGATTTTTGAAGTTATTCAAAGAAGCGTTTTGTCTCTCGGATATCATTTCTTGTATGCCATTTGATGTTTCTGTTGTGCGATTTGATCTGAGTTTGTATGCGATTTGACCTTACTCGCTGCGGTTTGTGGATTTTTTGGTTAAGCGATTTGTTCATTTTGTGCGATTTGATACGTTCTGTGCGGTTTGAGTAACAAGACAAAGAGACAAGTGCAGCGGTTTGTAATTTCAGCGGTTTGATATAAAGCGGTTTGTAATTCCAGCGGTTTGATTTATGAGGTTTGTAATTCTAGCGGTTTGATTTAAAGCTGTTTGTAATTCCAACGGTTTGATTTAAGCGGTTTGTAATTCCAGCGATTTGATTGAAGCGGTTTGATACCTCTGCGACTTGTCTCTTGAGATTTGTCATTCTTTGTGATAAGTTTTACGGTTTCTCTTTATTTAGTAAAATCCGTGAAAGAATCTATTTCCGGTTTAATCAAAGAGTAGTAAAATCCGTGTACTTAAGAATCATGACTACAATCATCTCTTTCGTTCTTGATGATGTTCAAGTCTGCAGTCGATACTCGTCCTCCCATGCTTGATAGAACCGATTATGACTCTTGGGCACAAAGAATCAGTCTGTATTGCTTGGGCAAAGAGAATGGTGTTAACATCCTTAAGTCAATTGATGAAGTACCGTTTCAAATTGGAACCACCAGGGATATTCTTGAAACTGCAGCTGATGGAACTGTCGTTTTGGGTTTGGATAGACCAAGAATGTATGATGAGCTTGATGATAAGGAGAAGAAGAGATATGATGTTGACATTAGAGCTTTAAACATCATACTTCAAGGTTTACCAAAAGACATCTACAAGCTGATCAATCACAATACTGAAGCCAAGGCAGTCTAGGATAATGTCAAGATGCTTCTCTCTGGTTCAGAACTGACTAAGGAAGATAGAGAGTCACAACTGTATGATGACTTTGAGAACTTTAAGATGAACCCAGGGGAAAGTGTCACTGAATATCATGTGAGGTTTCACAAACTAGTGAATGATATGAGGAACATCAAAATGACAATGCCAAATATCCAACTCAATTCCAAGTTCGTAAACAACATGAACCCTGAATGGCACAAATTTGTTACTGCAGTCAAATTAAACAAAGGATTGAGGAACACCAACTATGAACAACTGTATGCTTACTTACTCCAACATGAGAAACATGTTGCATTTGAACGTATGATCATGGAGAAGTTCAACTCTAACTCTAATGCTGCTGCTGCAAGTTCTTCAAATGATTCAACTGCATTTCTCTCAAATGTGAGGATAAGTACCAAAGCATTACAAGTCATACCCAATGAGGATCATAATCACAAAATTATTCCTGACCCAGGATATAAGCCATCTGACATGTGCCTCGAAAACCTTGCTAATCAACTGGCCCTAATGGTTCAACAAAACAGAAACTTCATTTCCCACACCAAAACCCATCTCAGAACCGCATCTGATCTACATAATCATCCCACTATTAAAGAAGGAAGGGTTGTGGTACAGAACGTACAAGGCTGGGAGAATGTGTATCTACCACATAATGCACAAGGTAATGTTGGAACTAGAACTGGTTATGTGGGTGTCCAAAATCGAGGAAGGAACATAGGTCAGGGTAAAGGGAAACCAGTTAAGTGCTACAACTGTGGAGGGGAAGGACACATTGCTAGGAAGCTACTCGACCAAAATGTCCACGAGAATGCGAGTAGTTCGGGGACAAGATCTTTCACTGTGCAAGCTCAAGATAATGAAGTTGTGTTGGATGAGGAAGAGTTGTTGTTTCTTCTTGAGGGAATGCCAAAACATATGATGCGAGATGTGGATGAACAACCGGTACATGGCGTGGCTAATAAAACCCCAAAGTCTTTCAAGTTGCAGATTGTGATGCATTTGACTCGATGTTGATGATGAACCAACAGCACAGACCATATTTATGGCTAACATCTCTCCAATGGTCTCTTCACCTTAACAAGACGGTCCCTCCAAGGAATCTATCATATCAAAGGTACTAAAACTATACGATGTGGTTGATGTGCAAAAGATTAACAACGAGGTACAATCAATAGAAGTCATTGAATTATATACTGAAAATATGGGTAATAGCAATGTTGTCCCATATGATCAATATGTCAAGCAAGATGAAAGTATAATTGTACCAAGTAATGCATCTTCTGCCATCAATGATGAATGTGTGTATGATGAATACACTGATTATGTACCTGATGATTCCATGACCACTAAGCTAAACATCTATAAGGATCAATTTGTCATCTATAAGCAGTGCTAAGTTTAAGCCGACTACCCGTGAGCGGGGAGATAAATTGCCAAATGCGTACACTTATTAGACAAAGTAACGTAAGGGAAGAAATGTTAAAACAAGAGTTAAATTCCTAACAAGAGAAACTTAATAAAACTGTTAAGCAAAAGAAAGTACTTCAAGAAAATATAAAAGTGCTTAAGCAGGAATTCAATACTAAGGAATCAAAACTTTTAAATGATTTTTCCAACCTTAAAACTTTGAAGAAAAAACTTGAAAACAAGCTGTACGTACAAGGCAACACCATTCAAACTGCTCACATGATCACTAAGCATAGAGTGTTAAGTGATAAGCGTAGTATTGGCCTTATAGAAGATCCCAATCCTGCGTATCTTCAAAAAGCAAAAAGTGCTCAGAATGTGATTTATGATGGTAGTGAGATAACAAAGCCTAGACAAAAGCCAACTTGCATAGAGAGCACTGAAGAAGACAAAGAGTTAGAAAATGCCTCTAGAAAGAAAATGGAAAAGAAATTAAAAGGAGATCCTTTATGTAAGGCTCAGAATATAACATTTAAAACTCCCAATTACACTAGGGAAAACTGTATAGCCTTCAATAAGTTTAGACCTCTGACTCAATTAACCCCTGAACAAGTGTTTTGGAAATTAGATATGGAAAAGAAAAAGACTGAAGAATTTGTTGAAAAGAATCCTCCCTTTAGGAAATTGCCTCCAGCTACAGTGTATCCTCCAAATACACCAATGCATTTAGTGCCCAAAATCTTCCTCTCAAAGTAAAACGTTAATCGACATATGTAGTTTACCAACTATTTGTTGACTTTGAGAAAAGCGTGTAAGAAGAGGATCACACCAACAGAATTCTTGAAGCGGAAGAGGTTTTGAGCAAACTAAAGAATGTTATTAAACAACTAAAACAAGAATTCAAAGGTGTTAAAAGGCCATAGATATGGAAGTTAATGAAATGAAAAAGATTTTTAATGAAATGGAAAATGAGGTTAAAGAATATGAATGTGAGCTTAAAAGTAATGAGATTGAGAGGAAGAATATTCATATCCTTAATGACAATTTGATTTCTAGATGTATTGCTCAAGATGTGTTTTATACTTTCATGAATTATGCCATTACTGCTTCTCAATTTCATGATTTATCGAGTGCTTTGAAAGTCTCACAAGATCGTGTCAATGAGCTTGAAACCAAAAATTCGAAATTGCATGACAAAATCGAAAAGGATGATTATGATAACATGGTCAGGCATTTTTCTAAACTAGAAGTTGAATATTTTGATTTACAATTAAAATATCAACATCTTAAAGAAAGAACTAATACTTCAAATGACAAGACATCTTCGGATGCTCCTAAGTTTGATGCATATTTTGAAATAAGCTCTCGTGATGAGCAGTTCAAGCTCATTGCAACATGATCCGAAAGTTGAAAGCTCAAATTTCCTAATTGAAGGGTAGGTTGAGTGAAGTGATTGGATCCCACATGCCTCCTCCTTTAGATTCTCGAATTCTCATAACTTCAACATGAAAATGAGTGTTTTCAAAAATGAAAAGGTTAAACTCATTGATGTTTATGACAACATGAAAATGAGTGTTTTGCTTGAGAATCGAAAATGAAAAAAGGTTAACCAAAGGTGCTGCACTTCAAAGAGTTATATGAATCAATTAAGGTCACTCATGACAAAAATAATGAAATAATTGATAACGTCTTTGCAAACTTTTGTATCCGGAAATTGAGAATCAAGAGTATATGAAGAAAATGGCGTCGATAAACTCACAGGAAAATGCCAATCAAAAGTGGTGAAAGAGTAGGCCGTCGCTACTCGGACGGCCCTGATGCAATCCGACGACGTCGGAAGTGAAGAACGCGCCACGGACATAAGGTGTGCCGTCGCAAGGTTAACGTGCCAAGACGAAACCACAATGGCGGCGACACGGCGGCGTCACTAAACATAAGGTGATGCCGTCGCAATTGTAATCTTATATATAGAATCAATTTTTCGCTTTTGTGTGGAGAGTCTTTGGAGTAAAACCTAAACCGAACCTAAGGTGTCTTGTACAGATTTTAGGGTTTTAACCCTATCTTACATCAAGATAAGTCTTTGCTTCATTAATTCAATTATGTCTTTGATTATTTGTGTGTATGCTTGCATGTTCTCCATGTCGGCTAATTTATTTGTGTGTTTGCTTAGGAAGTATGAAACTTAATTATTAAATATTGATTGGTTGTTTCTTATCTTAGTTGACTAATGATCTAGTAATGCGATAGATCATTCGTTGTGTATAATGCTTGATTCATCTTTGTGAACCTTAGAGTATAATTACCCGAGTGATTGTAGGCTAAACCATCCGAAGAGCGCCTTAGAGTAGAGTCTATAATCTCTAGTGGGTTTGTAGACAAGACCCTTTGGTAAGTTCAAAGAGTTGGGAGAAACGCATACCCTACAACTTTAGACACACAGCAACTAGGAATAAGGCGTGACACTCAACCATCAATAGGAGATAATTAAGAGTAATACAAACTAAGTAAACACATCTTTAAACTATCATACGAGCACACATTAATTAGACGTAGACTCCCACAACCTTAGTTTAGATAATTAGATAATAGTAGAGTAATAGGTAGAAATACCAACCCCCAAATCAAATACCGAAATTGTACCTTTCCATTTTCATAAAATATAAAAGATAAAAATAATCTTCCTCAACCTTAACCTTAGCGTAGTAACTCCTACTAGCATTCCTATTCCCCAGAGAACGATATCAATACCGTGGCTTACCCTAATTACTACACTACAACGATTAGGTTCCTTTGCTAGGGTGTTATAAAACTTGCTCGAGAAAAGGAAGTTCCTTTGACCCCGAGCAGCGCGTGTAGCGTTATCAAGTTTTTGTGCCACTGGGAATAGAATAGCTAGTTAGTAGTCAACCTCGTTTAGGTTTCTTTGCTTGATTCTATCAAGTAAACTTTTTCTCATTATTAGCTTCCTTGTAGTCTATCCCCTTCTTTGTGTTTGTGTTCAGAAACCATTTTCATTTGTCACTATGGCAAGTGAAGTAGCATTTGAATCATTAACAAATGAGGAACAATTGAATTTCACAAGTTGGTTTGGTTTTTATTGTTCTAATGAATTTGTGAGTGAACTTAGAGATATCCAAAAGAAGAAGGGTGTAAGATTGGATGGATTTGATATATTTTGTGTTTGTGTGGCTTTATTCAACGATCGTTGTCAAGATCAACTCTCTTAGTGACACCATCTTTAGAATTTTTCGGAAAAACCTCCTATGCATAAACCTTCGGTTGTTACAACTAGAGGAAATGGATAAGAAGGATTTATCTAACCTTAGGAATCATGATCAAAAGACCTAGTTTCTAAGAACATGAAACCTAAACCCAAACAAGATTGTGAGATGGTTGAAGCTAAAATACCTAGTTGCATGTGTGGGATAGATTTCAAACATTTAGGAAATCTAGATATAATGGAGAAAAGGTGGAAACTCAAGCCCACAAGCCATACCATCACTTGAGGAACACACATCACCTATAACTTACCGGAAGAAGTAGAAGAGACTATAGGAGCCCCAATTGATAGAGAACCTTTGGACCAAACGCCACTAGAGAATGTAGGTTTAGATGCTTGTTGTCATTCAAAGTTCCTAATTTTGATTATTACCCAATGTTCCGTCTTTAGATGTGAATCTTGGAATTGAATTAGGCCCCAATCCACCCATCAAAATAGATAGTCAGTTGCTTGATAAAGGTGGTAGATTCTAGGCCATGTAGGTGGAAGCTAATATAGGAGTAACCCATGACCTTACACACTCATATCACCTATTCATGGTTGATAACAAGAAACACTATGGGTTTAAACCGGGTTTATTAGGTCAAGATGGATCCTTAACTAAGAATCTTTTGAAGTTAATAGAAGATGATCCATTTTAGGAGGAGATTTGATTCACCGCTACACCAATAGACTTAGATAAGGTTATAATGAATGGAGCCACTCCTTTGAGCATATAAATCACCCATCCCCTCTCCTCACGTAGCAAATTTCCACCCTAAGGGTGTGTATTGCTACTATCACCCTTATAAACTTAAGTGTAGGAAAAACTTCCCTTTCTGTTAAATAAGGGTAGAGTCGGCTGTGACTCTAACAAAACAAGCGCTTCTTGGGAGGCAACCCATGTGTATTTTTTTTCATTTGTGTGTCATATATCTTCTATTGATTGTTTATTCTCATGTTTGAATTTGTAAAATGCTTTATTTTGTCTTTAACCTCGTCTTAATTACATATAAAGGTATTTTACATAACGGATAAGTGTAGGGAGGATTACACGTTTTCAAAAGAAACGTAAACATGAGAATTACACTTATTTAAAAGATATACATGTGTGTTTGTTCGAGTCAAATGCTTGTATCGAGTCATAATGGGTGTTTTGCGAAAATTTTCCGATTCTAAAGATGTAAATTTTCCGAATTTTTTCGAGAAAATCGCAGACCGTTTTGTCGGGATAACTGTGGCGTCAGATTGCAACTGACGTCGGAAGGAGTAAAACATCGATTTTTTCTCGTTTTACGAGCTACTTATAAATTTTTGGAATTTTCAGGTCTTAATTTTCTTAGAAATGCAGTAAACATCCATTCCACAACATTATATCCTAGTTTAAATCGAGTCTTATATATATTATTACACGCGATTTTACGCGAAGGTTTCGTTTGTTTTCTTCAAGTGTGCGTGTTTAGTTTGTCAAGAAGTTACATAAGATTGGAAGGAGCTTTTCACGCAATAATTCTTCTTGAAAAGATTTAACCACCACTTTACACGGATCTACCGAGCTAATCGGGGGTATTAGTTTCTTTCGTTTTAAATTACCTTCTTCTATCATAACTTTGATACTTTCGGGAACATTGGGGACAATGTTCGGTTTAAGTGTAGAGAGGAAAATAAAGCAGGAACTTTGAAACTATGCTTATCCTTGACTATTTGCTTTGTCGATTGTGATTGTGTAATAAACCATGAGAAAATGTCGGTTAGGGAAATTTTGGCACCAAATTTAAAATTTTCATGACATATAGGGTGGGCCATTAGTCTTAACAAAAGCGTCTCATGGATAGGAAGTTGCATGACTAGCACAAAAACCCTTTACCACCCAAATTGCACCAAAATGTGAGGATCGCCCTTAGATTAGTAGGAATTAAAGCATTCATCTTTAATGCTTAGAGTGTGAACCGTAGTATAATAGATTCTAGAACTTGTTTTGTGATGCATTCGAGATGTAAGTGAGGCTACACTTGTGTAGTTAGGAATAACTAAATGATAAGAGGCATTAGGATAACCCTTGTTTGATACATAATATAATTACTTCTTCCACGGTTGAGTAATTCCCCGTACCCTTTCGTTGTACTCATTTTTAGTACACGATACCCTAGTTACCCCTCGAGCCTATCCTTTTAGCGGTTCTCGTGATATTTTGGTTTTCGAATATCAATGAAGAGCATTGTTTACACCCCACCCCAAATATACACCCAAATCGCCTTTGCCTACCTTTATGCACTCACTTTTCGAAATGTTTGTTATCACCTAAACCCTTAGTTCAATTATCTAGTTGCTTGCATAAGTTGCTAAGTCGAGTCATATCCTTTGTATCTGAGTTTTGGGACGATTGGGATTCATGGGAAAAGTTAAAGTTTATGAAATGACGGGAAGGGAACGTTAAAAATTCAAATTCCTTGTTTGCGTAATAATGTACCCCAAGTGTTTTGATCTTTTCAATTCGGGTCAAATTAGTGTTAGAGTAATAAAACTCAAGTGTAGGATATGCCTATAAATCCCTAGTATTTTGATGTTATCATAGAGGATGGTAGAGTAAAGTGTATTAAAAAAAAAAAAAAAAAAAAAAAAAAAAAAAAAAGAAAAAATAGAAAAAAGAAAAAAGAAAAATAGAGTGCAAAAAAAAAAAAAAACATACAAACATCTACCATCCTACATCTATCTTTAAATTTATATACATTTATTTCACACTAAAGTTTTAGAGTGTTTCAGTCTTGGCTTAGCAACGCCATTCTTCATATGCGATTAACATAAAGATTTTGACTTGCCACCACCAAATAGCCTATCCCACCAAACCCTTATTTCCCTACCGTATGCCTAACGTTACAACCCTTTAAAGACCTCTTTGATAGTCTTTCCTATGTGCTTACGCCAAAGCGATGGAGGTTTGATCTATTCTCAAGCCTATGGTAATCTATGTACTAGGACCGGTTAATGAGTGTTTATCTTCCATTTCCTATTTTGTTATGTTTCATATATACACCCGAGAGATGATGAGTATCCAAACACCCCATGTGAGGTGCTAGTATGTAATTCCGTGCTTGTTATGACTTTTGCGGGGCTTATATGTGTTGTGGACCGTTTTGAATTAATGCTTCATGACCCCAACTTATAAATTAATTGGCTAAAGCACATTTGCTTGAGGACAAGCAAATAACAAGTGTAGGGATATTTGATAAGGTTTTAAAGGTACCATTTTGAGGGTCATTTAAGTCCTTATTTGATCACTTTTGTATCCGTTATTGCTTAATATCGTTCCTTTTCACTTTTTAGGTCTCGTGAAGGCAAAATAATGGCACTTATTTAGAGCGGAAAGGCGCGAATATATGAAGAAAATGGCCAAAGTCGAAATCAAGGCACTCACGATTCTTTGAAGTTAGAAAGCGGCGTCGAGTGTTATTGGTGGCCGTCCCAAAATTATTGTGACGGCCGGAACCCAAAGCTTCGTATTTTCAAGAGGCGGCATCTAGTGGTGAAAGAGTAGGCCGTCGCTACTCGACGGCCTAGATGCAATCCAGACGACGTCCGAACACGAAGAGGGCGGCGTCAGCGGACATAAGGTGGCCGTCGCAAGGTTAACGTGGCCAAGCGAAACCACTAATGGCGGCGACATGGCGGTCACTAAACATAAGGTTGCCTTCGCTTGTAATCTTATATATAGAATCCGAATTTTTCATCTTTGGGTAAAACCTAAAACCGAACCTAAGGTGTCTTGTAATATTTTAGGGTTTTAACCCTGAATTTTGCTTCATTAATTCAATTATGTCATTATCTTTCTCCATGTCCCGCTAATTTATTTGTGTGTTTGCTTAAGTATGATTAATTATTAAATATTGATTGGTTGTTTCTTAGTTGACTAATGATCTAGTAATCGATAGATCATTCGTTGTGTATAATGCTTGATTCATCTTTGTAAACCTTAGAGTATAATTACAGTGATTGTAGGCTAAACCATGAGAGTCTATAATCTCTAGTGGGTTTGTAGAGGATAAGATTAGAGAAACCCTTACACACTCATATCACCTATTCATGTTAACCACTTGATAATGCGGTTGAACATGCATGCTTATATGCCAAAGGATCTCAAGAATTTTAGAATGTATAATTGCAACATGTCCTAAATCCGGTACTAGGCAAGATAGAATAGTTATGCCCTTTGCTTAGGGTGTTATTCTATGCCTAAAGTCAAGCATGTGACCTTTGATGTGCCTCCTCGTAGATTCTCGATCCCAAAGACTTCTAGACCGGATAAGAAAAAGTAGTAAAACCAACTAATATTCCGGCCGTTCCTTCTACAAGAGTAATCAATAACACTAAGGTTAGCGGGTCAAAGCCTCCGTGCAATACAAAGCAAGATAGGACCATGCGAGCCAAGAGTGATCAAGAGAAGAATGTACCCTAGGAATAATAAGTTTGTGTTGAATAAAATGAATCATGTTGATTCTAGTATTAGCTATAAAGTCTTGTAATTAATTCGAATTCTGATACTATTTGCAAAACATGTAATGAATGTCCGGTTTCGGTTATTATCATGAATGTGTTGTGAATGATTTGAGAAATACATTAAATCTCCAAGGTAAAAATGTCAAAATGTGAAACAGTTAAGGAAGTCCGAAGCCTACAGGAAAAGGTTTAGTAATTATTGGAAGCCTACAGGAGAAAAATTTAGTAATGTGGGTTATCAATTGATACCTCATCGTCAGAATTCAAAGTTAATGAATTTTTTCCTAAGATGTCTAGATTTATGCCCACTAAGGTATGGAAGCCTCTTGGTAGAATCATACCTTTAAGAAGTTGTCATACTTCAAATAGATCCACTGCCACTACTAGTCTTACCTCCACCTCTAATGATGTCATAACTTCTAGAACTGTGGAAGGTGTTCCAATTCTATGTACTAACCAATCGTAACTCATTTTATCATGGAGATCCAAAGCTTCCAGTTGTCCATACTTGTCTGTGTTCAAATGCAGGTCATATAAATCGTCCTTTGGTATTTGGACTCAGGCTGCTCAAAACATATGACTGAAGATTGCTCGTGGCTCAAGAACTTTGTGAATAAGTTTATAGGAACTGTTAGATTTGGGAACGACCATTTTGGGGCAATTATGTGTTATGGAGACTATGTGTTTGGAGATAGTGTAATCTCCCGGGTATATTATGTGGAAGGTCTTGGTCATAATTTGTTCTCTGTTGGTCAATTTTGTGATTCTGATCTTGAAGTGGCCTTCAGAAAGCACTCTTGCTTCTTTAGAGAATTATATGGTGTTAAAC
The DNA here is from genome assembly GCA_022545495.1 of Chrysanthemum lavandulifolium. Taxonomy (NCBI): domain Eukaryota; kingdom Viridiplantae; phylum Streptophyta; class Magnoliopsida; order Asterales; family Asteraceae; genus Chrysanthemum; species Chrysanthemum lavandulifolium. The sequence goes on along the minus strand of CM040242.1, from coordinate 175,983,677 downwards.
TATTAAAGGGAACTCGTGGCACTAATTTGTACACCATCTCTGTCGAAGACATGATGAAGCCCTCTTCAATTTGCTTGTTGTCAAAGGCTTCTAAAACAAAGTCATGGTTATGGCATCGTCGTCTCAATCACTTGAACTTCGGCACCATCAATGATCTTTCTAGAAAGAACCTCGTCAGAGGCTCGCCCCGGCTAAATTATGAAAAGGATCATCTTTGTTCAGCATGCCAATTGGGCAAAAGCACTAAGTATGCCCACAAACCCAAACCTGCCAATTCCAATATGGAAGTTATTCATACCATTCATATGGATTTGTGCAGACCTATGAGAGTGCAAAGTATAAATATAGGAAATACGTGCTAGTCGTTGTTGATGACTACTCTCGGTTTACTTGGGTTAAGTTTTTGAGATCAAAGGATGAAACTCCAGCGTCATCATCAAACTTATTAAGCAGCAGCGAGGTTCGCTTAATAAAACAGTTAGAATCATCCGAGCAGATAATTTGTGAACAAAGAACTAAGCCGTTTATGAAAGCATTGGGATCGACCATCAAAGAAGTGTTCCACGTACTCCTCAACAAAACGGTGTAGTTGATAAACGAAATCGAACTCTTGTTGAAGCTACAAGGACTATGCTAATCTATTCAAAGGCTCTAATCGATACACTCATGGAAAAACTCCATACACCCAATTAGTTCACAATGCATACAACCGGAATTGTCATTTCTTCGTGTGTTTGTTTGAGCTTTATGTTATCCAACCAATGATGGTCAAGATTTAGGAAAGTGAAAGCTAAAGGCGATATTGTATTTTTCGTTGGTTATGCACCTAATCGGAAGGGTTACCGAATCTACAACAAAAGAACCTGAGACATTATGGAAACTATTCACGTTACGTTCGATGAGCTGACTGAGCAAATAGCTCCTGGACAATCCAGCTCTGGACCCGCATCTCAACTTTTATCATCTGGACCCATTAGTTCAGGTCTTGTACAAAATTCTTCTCCTACAGTTCCTTATGATCCACCATCAGAAGAAGATTTAAAGAAATTGTTCGACCCAAAGTTTGATGAATACTATAAGCCTCCAGCTGATGGTAATTCTGCTCTACCAACTGTAGTTGCTCCTGTTCCAACCAATACGAATGGCCCATCCATTTCGATGTATCTATCATAAGAAGCGTTATTTGGCAACCACTCATCATCATCTTAGAATCCTTAATCATCTTCTGTGGATCAAGGAAATGCAGCTACTAATTCTTTTGGAGATAACCCCTTTGCAACTCCCGTAGATGCTCCATTTGAAAACATATTTGCCCCTGAACCCAAACCAGAAACATCTTCACCAGGGGATCCTAACTCTGCTACATTAGTTCCTTACCAACAACCACATGAACATCTCAGAAAATGGACACATGATCATCCATTGGATAATATCATTGGGAATCCTTCTCGTCCGGAATCTACTCGTAAATAGCTTGCCACTGATGCCTTATGGTGCTTCTTCAACTCTGTACTATCAAAGATCGAACCTAAATATGTCAAAACAACAATGTCTGAAGACAACTGGTTTAGTGCTATGCAAGATGAAATCCATGAGTTTGATCGTCTTGATGTGTGGGAATTGGTGCCTGCTCTAGATTGTGCTATAATTATTGCTCTCAAGTGGATCTTCAAAGTAAAGCTTGATGAGCGTGGTGATGTTCTGAAGAATAAGGCAAGGCTAGTGGCTAAAGGATGTCGTCAAGAGGAGGGTATTGACTTTGAGGAATCATTTTTTCTGGTTGCACGAATTGAGGCTATCAGAATCTTCCTGGCTAATGTTGCTAGTAAGAATATGGTGGTTTATCAGATGGATATAAAGACTGCTTTTCTTGATGGAGATCTTAAAGAAGCGGTTTATGTTAGTCAACCCGAAGGTTTTGTAGATCCTGAACATCCGACCCATGTCTACCGGTTGAAGAAGGCCCTCTATAGTTTAAAGCAAGCTCCTAGCGCATGGTACGATACGCTGTCAAAGTTCCTTTTAGCAAATGGATTCAACAAATGATCCTACATTGTTTACCGTAAAGTCGTGCAAACACTTAATTCATGTTCAAATCTATGTTGATGATATTATATTTACCTCGACCGACCCTAATGAATGTGACCAATTTTCAAAGAAGATGGGCTCTAAATTCCAAATGTCAATGATGGGACAAATGTCATTTTTCTTGGGATTACAAATTTACAAAGTCCCGAGGCATTTTCATTAATAAATCTAAATATGCAAATGAAATTTTAAAGAAATTTGGATTTGATTCTTGTGACCCTATTGACACTCCAATGGTGGAACAAACAAAGATGGATGAGGACCACTTGGGGATCCCGATTGATCAAACGAAATATCGTAGTATGATTGGATCCTTGATGTACCTCACAGCCATTAGACTAGATATTTTGTTCATTTGTATGCATGTGTGCTAGATACCGTGCTAAGCCTACCAAAAGCACCTTGAAGCGGTTAAACAGTCTTCGGTATCTCCAAGGAACCATTAACATGGGACTTTGGTATCCGAAGGACACCACTATGTCACTAAAACCCTATGCAAATGATGACCATGCAGAGTGTCAAGATACTCGTCGAAGTATGCCAGGAGGTGCTCAGTTTTTGGGTGACAAGTTAGTGAGCTGGTCTTCAAAGAAAAAAATGAGCACTTCCATATCCTCTATAGAGGCTGTATACATAGCCATGTCATCATGTTGTGCCCAAATCTTATGGATAAGATCCCAATTATCTGACTATGGCTTTGTACTCAACAAAGTTCCTTTGTATTGTGATAACAAAAGTGCCATAGCTCTCTGCTGCAACCAATGTTGCAAAAATCGTGAATCGGTAGTCGGGCGGTGGACCACCCTGCAGCGAGTAATTGGTCAAGTCGGGATTAATCGGAGATTAATCGGATTTGCATTTCCTACAATGTTTTGGTATTTCTGGAGACCAAACTAAAAATCTTAACCGATTCCAAGCCGGCTATGTTTCCAAACCTCAATAAAAGGCTCAAATTCTGATTATGATGCCCATTGTGCGTTATAAATGCAATATATGATCCCCAAATTAAGTAGAATGCCCAAATAATTATTTTTTTTTAAAATGACCGATTTGCCCGATTCGGGCGATTTTTACCGTTTCGGCCGATTTTTTACCGATTCAGCCGATTAATCGGCCGATTCGGCCGATTTTTTGACTGCTTAGTGTTGATTTTTTTTCTAGGCCGATTTTTCGACCGATTTTCGAAAATCGATAAGGTACTCGGCCGATTAGCGATTAATCGGCGATTAATCGGCCGAGTTGACCGATTTTTGCAA
>CM040242.1:175958892-175980233 GCA_022545495.1 Chrysanthemum lavandulifolium | reverse complement strand
AACACAATAACACGGTATTTGTATTTTAATGAACTTTGTGGGTGTGTTCCTCAAACCCTCACGAGACTTCACTCGTCCACTTGGGACACCAAGTGGTTTAAAAACTTGTTGCATACGCTTAAATGCAACCATGATTCCTCGAAAGTGAGTTAGGTTTGTTTTCGCTTTTTCATTTTTTTATAATTATGCTTGTCGGTAGTGTGATTTGAGGATTGAAGTTTGTTCATGATGCTTACACGAAGGCACGCCTCTTTTCGTGGGCCTTCTTTCTTTTGGAGCAATTTTAGGAAGTTCTCGCCTAATTCTACTTTTCTCTTCACCTTTATTTAACTCTTAGTACAAAAGTGGACCTTGTACAATTCAAGTGGGGGACGGAGTAGAATTATCTCTTGAACATTATTTTGCCCTCGTTCTAGTTTATTTTGAAATTTTTGCCATTTTAAAATTTTGACATGTTTTTCTTAACCTAACTAGATTAGACCTTAGCCAAGCACATACAACCCTTGATATTATATGGTGAGATTAGCCTTATCTCATTTCCAATATTTTACCCCAAATCCACCAAATTATGAGTGTCTGGTAGCTTGTAAACTTTAGAACTTGGCCTTTGCATCATTTCGAGACCATAGGCAGGTATGTTGAGTTAGCTCAATGTATTTGGACTTTTCGGTTTTAGAAGGCAATATTACAGGATTATCACCCAAATGGCCTACCTTGTGTGTCTATCGATTAGTCACCTCAACTTCTCGACCCCCATGTGAAACCCTTTTGTTGCACTCACCTTTAGTGCAAGATACCCCTAGATACACCCATCCGAGCCATTCCTTTCATTTTGTTAACCCAATATATTTTTTCGATACACCTATACACCTTACCCACCTGTAGTCTTTATTGGTGATCGGAAGTCATCATTTGCCTAAGTTCAAGGTTCAGTGGAAAGGTTGGGAAATCACTGCGCTCGTCGATGACATATTCACGAAGATCATTGAGACCCCAATTCCATAATTCATCTCAAGTGGGGATATTATGTTTAGTTATTATTGTTATGTTCAAAAAAGTAGTTGTTATGTTATTTAGTTATTGTAAAGTGCGATGTTATAAGCACTATGTTATGAGCTTTATAGATTTAGTATCGAGGAGGCCACCCGGCCACATTCTTAGATTGGAGTTGGTAAATTTGCCAACAGCTAGAGAAAAGGTAGTGTGCCCATCACGACGTCCTCTAATGACACATTTACCTAGTATTTCATGATCCGGTTTATTGACTTCAAAGCTTGAACTTTGGCGGACGGTAATTGGTGATGACTTGGTTATAGATTTAGACTACCGCTTGATTTTTATTTTACACCATTTATATATCCCATGTCTTATCCTACCCTTTAGTGATGAAGCATGACTAGATGATGCAATGAGCAATCTTTGGTGTCTTGGCCATGGATTTGGTCATGTATCATTGATTTTGTCCACTTCGCCGTGACATGTTAGTAATGACAAGTCACCCTTAAACTTTGTCGTGTCTACCCATATTGCCTTGAGAATCGTTTAGCCTTTAACTCTAGTGGTGGAGATTTGTGTAACCGCCAACTTATGATAGAATACATGCTATGACCGTGCGATTGAGTGATCACCACCAAATTGACACTTAGAATAGTTGCAGATTTGAGTGTTTTGTTCCTATTTCGTGTGGTGTTCGGCTTTATTTTATTCTAGCATATGGATTTGTAAACTTATATTTTCCGTGTTTTGGGAGATATCTTTTAGGAATCTTTCTAATAAGGTCTACTTAAGGCAAGTAGAGTTCAAGTAGGGGATATTTGATAACATCAAATAGTCCTGAATATTAGTGTCAATTTCCGAATATGCTTATAATTTATATCAATTATATGGATTTACTCTTGTTTTCCATTGTTTTCCACTTCGTGTAAATTACGAGCATTGGAGCCAAATAGACACGGAATTGGAGAAATTATCAAAGATTTATCATAGTATGTCGATTTTGAAGAAGTTACGCGAACTCTTCTCTCACATTATGCCGTAACTAAAGCATGACTAAGAAAACCAACTCATTAGAAGATTACGCGAACTCTCCCCAAAGACTACGACGAACTATATTAGGTCAAATGAGGTTCCATGTCACGATAATCACGCCAGTAACTATTTCACCAACTAGGGCGTAACCAAGTAATATTGAAGATACGGCGTAACCACTCTTAAGGTTACGCCGTAACCTCGCATCTAGTGCAAAATCTGAAGGAATTGAAGATTATCGCACAACTCTTATATTAGTTACGCCAGAACCCGGATCCGCCTATAAATACCCCACGATTTCAAAGCATTTCAAAGCATCCCATTCCATACACCACAACCAAAGAACGGGAAGAATCCAAAGCGGTCTAGAGGAGCATCTGTTTGTCTCCAAGGAGAAATCACTCCCCTACAATAAGCATTAGCATTTTATCTTTTCTTTACTTTTGATTCATGTATTTCATAACTTTGAATATTGAATTGATTTGTATGGTTAATATGAGTGGCTAAGCACCTCTTGAGTGCTGGCCTAGTTATGATTCCTTAATTGTTTTGTTTGCATTTACATTACTTCAGTATAATTATTTCTAAGTGTATGCATGCATAGTTTATTAGTAGCTACCCTTGTTTGGTAGTTTTGAATGGCGGTGAGGCTAGTTGCTTAGGAGATATGACCAAGTGACCCAAAGTGAGTAGGCGGAGGCGGGAAGGGTAAGATATGACCAATGGCGACCCTTTCTACTTGTGAGATTTGACCAACCGATCACCTACCGCTTTGATGAACTTAAGAATTAAGGGGTGAGTGTTTAAGTTCCTAACGCCCGGTACTCACTATTATAAATCTAGCATGTAGCTGTACTTAATGACTTGGCTTAAGGGACCAGAACAAGCTCGGACTTATGAAGGGACACGACTTCTCCGATGGTGGCATCTTTGCCGATAGGTTAGGCGAATTGACCAAATGATGTCCTCTCGAATTTGACCCCACCAAGTAATTGGAAGTAAGTAGACGAGACATTACTAGCTAGGAGGATTAACTAGGTTAGCACCACTCTCCTCTATTGATTATACCTTTGCCTTTTATTTTATTTTATACGCTTTAGTAGTTAATTAATTAATTCTTATCGAAATCATTATTAATATCGTGACACCTAGACTTAGTAATAATCCAACATACATAGCTCTTGGGACGACCTCGCTTTTACGAATACTACACTATACGCCGACCGGCACATCGCCTGTTAGTGTATTAGGGTGAGACCATAGGTATAACGAGACTTTATAAATATTAAAACACAGTCAAGAAACTTGCATCATCCGTTATAGCAAGATTTTGAAGGTAAGTCGGGATCGCTCGCAGGATTTGTGAGTGAATCGATTAACAAGTATAAATCAACTAAGGCAATCCAAAAGCAAATAATAACGAGAATAGATATCATGAAATTCAGATGATTAAAACTACACTTGCTTAAACTAGTTTCTTATCCTTGATTAGTATGATTGTGTTAACTAATTCTTAACATGTTGGTTATGATAATTAGTTGGTGTACTAATCTATTGTTCTTACAAGTTAAACCTTCGTCAAGATTTTAGTTCATAAAACAAGCATTAAGTTTAACCAATCAATTCAAGTCTCATAAGTTTACTTTCATAAACTTAAACACAAAACATCGGTTTGTCTTATCAAATTTGCTTAAGAAATGGTCAATACAAAAGGTAACCGATTATAGACAAAAGGTTACAATTGATTGTAAACAACTAATCTTACGCCTTTTAGATGTTTCCAATCAATCCAAATTGATAATCAAAAGCGTTCTTATTACAACCACACTTTAGTTCCTTTGTTTAACCAAGAATAATGGGTAAAAGCAGTCATCCATAGACAAAATGATTATAACTAGTTGAATAACAATAAGTTCTTTCGACCTCTACGATTACTATCAACTAGTCAAACTTGATTAACAAATGTCACTATGAAACTTAAGCACAATTGGATCTTAGAATCAACTTGAAATTGAATTAAAACATGTTAACACAATCATGAATTAATCATACGATAATCAACATCATTTTGGCAAGTGTATAAAGAAACTAGCCACTCATAGCAAACATAAACATAAACTCGGAACTTTGAGCGTTAGAAAACATGATTAAGAGTCTTACAATGATTGGAATAAGATTACAAATGATTGAGTAATGATTCCATCTTGATTGGGGTTTGACCTCCAATGGTTGACTTCTTGGACCTCCAAACTTTTCGGACTTCTAATGACGAATTTGAGAGCTAAAAGAGATGTGTTTGATGAGTAGAGTTGTATTGAAGTGTGTGTTCTCAAATGCTCACAAGAGGTCTCTTTTATACTAGTTCAAGGCCTAGGGTATTAAATGTTGAACTTGGCCTCCAAGGAGCTAGAAGGACTAAAATACACCAAGGGAAGGACCTAGAATCGTTTGGATGCAATGGGGAATCTTAAGAATGAAGAAATAGCGGATCGAGACATCTCAAATGAATCGGCACCTTGTCTAGCGATCGGTGGTCTTCTACACTTTCCGGCCGAATCGGTCATGAGCAATGATCGATCGGTGGTCCGTCTTCGAGGATCACATCCTTCAATTCGTGTGATATTTAGCATTATTCATGTAGAAATACATGTCATTTAAAATTAAGTAGCCGTTGTAACCGGTACTATTAGGTGTGAGGAAGAACAATCGTGTAAAATATTCCAGAATATTATCCTTTCCGATATTCTTTTTTGAATCCTTTCCGGTCAAATATCCAGTGACTAGAACGTTGAATCCACCATAGCGATTCTTTTACATCAACGGATCCAATCTAGATCCTTAACTCCACATAGTTAAAAGACCGCATTTTAGCATTGATTACCTACACGCCATCACAAATATTAAGACCAGATATGGAAATAAGAAATGTTTCGAATTATTAAATACAAAACTGGGTGAAAGAAATTGTTAAAAATAATTTATTTTAGTTGATGGTGGCTGCAATGATTACACTTTTATCAAATTGTGTTTTGTTCAAGTGGACAACTATTTTGGGACGTGGGAGTAATTGTAAAAATGGATGAGATCATACATCCATGCTAGGCGCTGCACTCAAGGAAGCACCTCCTCAGGCGACCGGTGGAGAGATATCCAGGTAGAATTGGCGAACCAGCCAAGGTGACATGTTCAATGTACGATAATATTGCCTTGCTTTCTGCTTAATGTCATAACATTTTTATATATAAAAAAAAATCATAATTACATTATAAAATTTTCTTAAATGAATATGGCCTATTTCATTTGTTTCTCATAGCCAGTAGCTAAAGCATTTATACATTCCAACCATTAGCATAAAAATAAAATAAAATATTAATATGAGACTTCTCAAAACCAAAAGCTAGCGATAAAAAACATCAAAATATAGAGAGCAAGTGAAGCTAGTACGTACTAAGCATAAAGGTGGTTTTATGCCTTTTTACTATACGAAACTAGCATAACATCTTTGCACATGGATTTTCTAGTTACGGGAAGAAGACATCATGTAATGTTTTGATAATCCTCTTAAAAAATAGCAGGATAACCGAGTTACATATGTGATGTTATTTTTTTCCATCTACGCATTAATTTTGGGGTTGGATAACTTGAATTGAGCGGGATGCTGCTTTCTTCTCTGTTTTTGAGATATATTGACTTCCATTGAACTAGATTGGGAGTTGTTGTTGGGAAATTCACAATTGCAGTTAATACTTTTAGCTTTGCAAGTTAGTACTGATAGTGATAATGTAAGAGTATTAACTAGTTAGTACTGATAGCACAAAAGTTAGTACTGATAGTGTTAAGTTTGTACTGGTCTATGTAAGGAATGTCGTGTATGGTCTGTAACAGCATATTTTCTATACCAATAGAAGATATGATACGTTTAATACATAGTTATCTTTGTAAAGGATCTCCTTAGTGTATAAAAGGAGATCCTAGCTTGGTCAGAACCATCTTACACATACCCTAGCCGTCTTAAGAAAAGCTTCAAGGTTGTAAACCCTAGTACTAGGAGAGTACTCGTATTATTCATCAATAATATTGAAGCATTGGTATTATACTCGTGTTTACTTTAATCTTCTAAGTGCATTCAAGTAGATTCTGCATACTTGTGTGTATTCACAACAAGATTTCTCATTGTTGTTTTGGAACCATCCAAGGAAACTACATGTTTTCAAGTTAAGTGTTCTAGATCCAAGGTTTGAGACTCCACAAGTGGTATTAGAGCTTGTGTCACAAGCTTTGTTTTAGAAGATCATGTGTGACAAATCAGAAATGGATTTTGACTCAAGCAAATCCGGTCTTGTTACGTAGTTCTAAGTTGCGACCAAATGAATATGAACTCGGAGAATGCGCAGAGAATTACTTCTTGGTACTTGACTTTAGTCAGGAACATTGTGCTCTATGGAGACTCCTACAATTACATTGTTTCTAAAGAAGTTGGTGGCAAAATTGTTGTTAAAGACAAAGGTGAACCTGTCACTGTTGATGAAATGGCTCAAAGAGGCAATGATCTCAATGTCAGAAGTCTCCTCCTTATGGCATTACCAGATGATCATCAACTGAACTTCAGTAAACATAAGGATGTGTGGAAAACTAGAAGGGGGGTTGAATAGTTTACCGATTAAAAACTTTATTTTGAAACTTATTGAAAGATCAATTGATATTGATCTTGGATATGTTAGTGAATAGTAATCAACAATATATAAAGAGTAGATAAGGAAAGAAACAATCAAACCACAACAAGTTGTTTATAGTGTTTGGTCTACAAGGACTCTTTTCCTTGCCCTACTCCACTCCCGAGTCTCACACTCATGAGTTTGACTTCACTAGTCAACAAGCTTCTTTCACCGCGGAGAAACCTTTACACTTAAACACACACTATTTCCGACACTAAGCTAAATGTCGAGTTCTTTTCAAGGGTACAACCACTCCCACACACAATGTATTGTAAGGACTAAAATACTAACCACTCACACTCACAAGATTATGATGGTTTGGTACAACTATGATGTATGAATCAACACAAGATCATACAACAACAAACAAACAAGAATTCCAACTTCTTGTTGAAGCTTGAATATTTCTTGATCTTCTTTGCTACAAAAGAGATCACTAATATGATATGAAACTGAGTTAGAAATGTTAGAGAGAAGGAATGTATGAGAATATGATAGAAAGGGATGTAAAACAACTTGGTTTTGATTTGCTATTTATAGCCAAAACATCAATGCACCACGGACCACGGAACCCTTCAAAGGTGTTGGGTTTTAGGTTCCTTGGATTGATGAGACAAAATAAATACAAGAATGAAACATCAAGGGCTTAAAGAGAAAAATCTCACCATGAATGAAACATTCTTGTCTTCCTTTGTCTTCTCCTTAATCCATGCTACGCCACTCCAATATTTCTTCCCCTTTTGTTATCAACAAATAGAAAATGTAAGCGATAAAAACTTCCCTTTGAGTGGTGCATGAAAATGATTCTTCAAATCAAGAAGCTCTATGTAATGATCACTTGTGAAGAAACCCAAATATAACTAACTTGATAAAGTAGAATAACCCAAACTTGTGTCTTATGTCTTGTTTATCAGCGTGACTTGATGAGTGTCTAAATACTCATCATTTTAGTACCATTTAGAATGCCAAAACATCGAAAACACTTTAAATGCATCAAAATGATGAAAATATCACAAATAAGTGTTTTATGTGTTTTAAATGCAAAAATATCAAAATCGATGAAAAACATATCAAGTTTGCATAATTGGCGCTTTAGTCCCCAAGTTTCAAAAGTTGTCAAATTTAGTCCTGGTAAATCAAAATAAAGAAAATGTTATTTAAAGTCCCTAGGATTCTTGAGTTGTCAAATTTGATCTTTGAAATTTAAAATTGCAAAATGACAACTTTGGTCCTCTAGTTTGAAAAATGTCAAAATAGTCCTTGGATATTTAAAAAGTGAAAATTGTCAAATATTATCCTTGTACTATTAAAGTTTGTCAAGTTTAGTCCTTTTGATAACTTTGGAAAAGTTGCATTTTCATCCTTCAACTTTTCGTAAATTGCAAAATTGGTCCTTGTGCTTAATTAATACCAAACGGACCCCTTTATTATTGAGCCCTTGTCAAACCCAATAGACCCTGTCAAATAACATTGTGAACCCCACTTATTATATCTTGGTCAATTCATCAAACCCGCTAAAACCACAACCATCGCTTCATCGCCCTCACCACATGTGTCAAATCCAATACTGTAGTGGTTTTTCCACCTTTTCCCTTTCCACCTCACCCCTAACACTGTCTAACCACTCTTTAACACCTCCACATCTTCCAAAATCCAATTAATGCACAAACTCCGCCAAGAGAAAATTGCGCAAAATTGCCAATTGTCAAAATTGATAATCTGGATGAATCAATGGTGGAATTAAGTGGGATATGTTCAGAGGTGTCGACAAGACTTGAAAAGCTCAATATAAACAAGTTTGAAGCAAATGGAAGACCTATCTAGTGTAAAATTTAGTTTTCTTAAGTCGTTTTAGCTTAAATTTAAATTCCAGTGTATGTTTTAGCTTTTGAACTTTGTATTTCAAGTTTACAGTGTACAATAACTCTTTTGAAGTCATCAATTTCAGTTTTAATGCAAGTTTTCAGTTTATGCTATTTTTCTTGTTCAAAATCTCATGATTAATCAAATGTTGTTGTTAGTTGTTGGTAAGGACTAAATAAGCCCATATAAGCTCCTAGAAAGCTTCTTCAAGCTTTTAGAAACCTTAAAATTCAGCTTTAGAAGAAAAAACCAAAATCACCAAAAAATACAAATAAATCGGTCAAAATTCAAAAATCCATGGAGATGGTGCAAGTAACAAGTGGCTTGATCTGGTTATTGGATGGAATGGGTTAGTGAACTGTGGAGGTTCTATAGGAAGTATAATTTGGTCCTTGTTCTTGGTTATCGGTGATTCTCACTTGTAAGCCCTTTTAATACATTTTGGCATTTCAACGTTTGGGTTGCTCATTAGCTTAAATCAGTATGTTCATATTTATTAGTCATATTTGAGTATAATTAAGCCTTTAAACCAGCTTGCTTGTTCTTTTAAATTTGTAGTTAGCAAAATTTTAGTTTAACGATCAAAAGTGCATAATTGTCATTTCTTAGTTTCTTGTTGTTAGTATTGTTGTTTAATGCTTAATTAGTCTTCTTATATGATAATTTAAGGTTTGTAATAAAGTTCATGGTCTTAACTGTTTAAATCTTTGAAAAGTCTCAAATCAGGTCTTATAAAGTAGTGTTTGGATTTACTTTGTTAACTGTAATAGAGGTCATTGTAGTTGTTACTTGTTATTGTTACATGTTCCAATAGGTCTTAGTAGCTCAAAGAAACAAAGAAAACCGGTCCTTGTTTAAGCAAAAGTCAAAATACTCTATAATCCTCTTAATTTGATAACTTGTTGGGATTAAAAGGGTAAAACTCATCATAGTTGCTTAAAATATGGTAACTTAGCTTAATTTCATCATAATTTAGGTTAATATAACATAATCAATCAGTATATTTGATTATAAGTTCACTTTAGTCAACATTTTAGTTAATCTCAAAAAGTCAAATTTTCATTTTGGTGGTTTTGAATAAAATAGATTAATTTATATAGCACTTATTATTAGCTTTCAACATTTGAGCTTTTGGGATATCAAAATTTATTGCTCGACTTTATACTAGTATTTTTATATTTTCTAGTTCACTTTTAAAAGCTTAACTTTTAGCTTATTTTAGATCCTTTTTCAAATATGTGCCATGTGCACGCTTTGATACCATTTTCACAAGCTTGTAAAAGCTCTCTAGTTACCCAAAGCTTGTGAATTTTAGTTTTGTGAAGCTAAGTGCCATTTCAAAGATCAAGCTTAAGTTTCCATTTTCTAGCTTATTTGATAAAGTCGCAATAAGCTTAAACCTTGTCCCATAACTGTCTTATAACAATAAGAAGCCAAGTGCTTATTTGCTTATTTCCATCTTATCGATTGTGTTTATTTGTGTATTTTAGCTTAATATAAGTAGCTTTAGCTTGTTCTTAGCTTATTATATCTTTGGTTTTAGCTTGTGAGTCTGTTTAAGCTTAAAACATCAACATAAGCTTATAACCTTAACTGTTAGCTCATAAGCTTATCAAACTGCTTATTTTTAAGTTTGAAATTTTTTGTCTTCATTAAAGTTTCATATTTTAAGTAGTTAAGTAGGTTTAAAAAATAAAATCCACAAAAACATCATTTTAAATATAGTGATAGCGTTTATTTAATAGAAATTAGCTTTTTGATTTTTCTTTTTAGCTTATTATTAAGCAAATTCTGTTTTTATAATTTTCTTAGTTTTCTGTCATCATAAGTTATTTTTAGAAAAAGTTTCATAATTTTCTGCTTGTTTAGTATTTATTAAAAATCGAATAGTTAATAAGTATTAAATAATTAATAAAAAATTAAAAAAAACATAAAAATATCTTTTCGGTTTTAAAATTAGTTTTATAATATTCTAGATTTTTCTAAGTTAAAATTTTATTTTTCCAGGTTAATTTTATATTTTCTTGTATTTAAGTGTATTTTAAATAGTAATTAATTAATAATAAATAGATAAAAAGTGTAAAAAATATATTTTCAATTTTAAAATAAGTTTTATAATATTTTAGATTTTTCCAAGTCATAATTTTAATTTTCTAGCTTTATTTCATATTTTATCATATTTTAGGTTATTATTAAATAGTTAAAAATAGTTTTTAATTAATAATAATTAAATAAATAGTTATAAAAATAATTTTCTTTTCCAATAATTTTCTTCTATTTTAGGATTTCAAAATATCATTTTCATATTTTTAGGTCTTTTATTTCTTAGAACTCACGCTTTGTTTTTATGCGCTTACGTTTTAATATACGACGTATTTACGTTTTGTAATCTCGATTGTTGTGCTTTACAATTACGTATCCAAATATCATTCCAATCAATCAAGAGTGTAGTTATAAACCAAAATCCTTACCGATCACTATCCTTAGTGATTACTCGACATCTGAAAGTTGTTGAAACACCATTGAGTCTCCGTGGGACTTAACGACCTAATTGTATTGCTTTCTGAGCTGTTTTAAGTTTATTACGGTTGACCATTCACAAGTGGTTAGCTTGTGTGATTAAACTTGACTGTTTGGAAGCGAATCATGACTCCAAACTTATACTAACACCATATAAGTAGACCGCAATCTCTTGACAAAATCCTCATTTTCAATGAGACACTGAGCACTATAATGTAACTCCTTTAAGTGATAGTTAACTAGGTCTTCATCCATCCACCCCTTGACCTATGAAATCTAAATTTTGCAAGTCTTTGTCAATATTCTTTAAGCACGAACAAGTTATCTCCAAAGTGTAACACCCACTTTAAGATATGATAAAATCACTTAATCGTGTAACTCAACTACAATATCAAATAAGTTATGATCAATCACCTTCGTAATCAACTAATCCAATAAACCAAATACGAGCTTTTTAAATCTTTTAAGAACAACTTCCAAAAACCAAACTCTTTGTGTGTATGAACCAATCTCCTGTGTGTGTCATTCTCGACTTCCAATCTCATCCAAAAACCAAAAATCCTTCGTTGTCCAATATCGAATAGTATAAGCAGTAGAAACGTCTTATATTGGACAGTACCACGTGACCTCCTCCAAAAAAAAATTAACATTGTCTCATTCATTGGATAAAAGTCCCACGTGATCACATTAGTTCCATATCAAATGAATAGGTATAAGTCGTGATCCCAGCATCTGATAATAAAAACAATATTATAATATCCCCATGTGAGAGATCACTACAGAAAATATTAGACCAGTATTATGTCATCTTCGTGTAGGTCCACCATATGATAGGGTACCAAGTCAAAGCTTTGATCTATGTTTCTTACAAAACAGATGAAGACAATTAGCATCATGTGAGTATGTGACAAACGAGTAGCAACCAATATATAACTTGACAACCAATACATGTAATAGCAGCTCACAACATACCAATATCTTGTCGATCATAAACCCTCCAAATAACTACTCATAAATAAACCTTGAAACCCTTGCAACCATGAGCAGTAGCATCTTCAAACATAGCAGTGGAATCACGAGGATGCTAGCGGTGGTTACCTATATCACTAGCAGTGGTAACAAGTAACGCTAGCCGTGGTAACAATAAGCTTGGCAGTGGTTTCGATTAAAGTTAGCAGTGGTTTCGACAACTAGCGATGGTTACTGAGATAGCAGCGAGTTTCGAGAAACATAACGATGGTTACCGGATGACTAGCGATTGGAACGAGATAGTAGCGATGGTAATCGATACATTGACGCTTATGGCGATGGGTACAACTTAAAACTAGTAGTAGGAATGTTGAAGCATAGTAGTAGTTTCGGAATGCTAGCAAGACTTAAGAAACACGGTAAGCAACCTAAATTCTTAAGTGCTTCAATGCTTCTAAGCGAGCATGAGTATCCTTCATTGTAGACATGGAGCTTGACATGGGATAGGTCTTGTCATATGATAATCAATCCAAGAACATTATTCTTGAATTTGAAACGATGTCTGAGGTTAATAGACATGCAAAATGACAATCCCATGTAGAATAGAGAATACCACCGAATATTTTTCACAAAATAATTATGGCCACCGCCCAAGTTGATAATTGTAGCACAACAAATCTTTTAATACTTTGTAGCACAATAAATCGTCTAATACTCCATCGCACCGTCCCATGTTATGATATCAACATTAATGTTTGATACGAGGTGAATTAATACCACTAGAATAAAAACAAACATGCACCAAAAACCTTAATACAACCATGCTTCATAAACCCAAAAATCCAAAAATTGAAAGTTTGGACTTGAAATAGAATAACTTTTGATTGCAAGCTCCTATTGACAATCCATCGGTGAAAAGTTAGACAGGTATATAGAGATGCTCCAGAAAAAATTGTAGCCCGATCCAACGGTTCACGACAAAGTTATCGTCGTTTGAAAACTGTCCTGCAGAAGCTTTTCGAAAAAAATTCAGATTCGACTTTTTTCATCTTTTCGCCATTCTTCGACCAATAAAACCTTGAATCCCTAGGTAACCAGCTCCCAAGCTCGATACTAATTGTGGAGTTTGATAAACTCCTTGAGATCATTTGAGCCTTAAGTTTAACAATAACATATCTAACGCAATGAATAATAAGAACATTATATATTATTGACACAGTTTTTACTTACTGATCTTCTCCAATATATTTGATCATAATGCATGTTACCTAAGCGTAACAGGATCTAAGACACCTTAGATCTTGGAGGTAAACAACTAACCTAGACGTTTACAATAAACTACATGTCTAGGTTACACACACACCTTTGTCGACTACATTATAGAAGACTTGTATATATAAAACCTACACCCCATGTCCTCTTTTATACTAGAGGATTAGGGTTTACAAGATACTAGAAGGACTAATAAGTAAACCTTCTTTTCACAAGTCCTTCCATCTTTTTGTAGATTTCTTCTCTTTCTCTTTAAGCCCTTGATGTTTCATTCTTGATTGTTGGGTTTAGGTTCCTTGGTTTGATGAGACAAAATAAATACAAGAATGAAACATCAGGGCTTAAAGAGAAAGAGAAGAAATCTACAAAAGATGGAAGGACTTGCTGTAAAAGAAGATTTACTTATTAGTCCTTCAGAGTATCTTGTAAACCCTAATCCTCTAGTATATAAAGAGGACATGGGTGTAGGTTTTATATATATACAAGTCTATAATGTAATGACGTAAAGGCAAGTGTGTAACCTAGACGTGTAGTTTCATCGAACGCCTAGGTTAGTTGTTTACCTCCAGATCTAAGGTGTCTTAGATCCTCATGCTAGGTAACACGACATTCTCGATCAAATAATATTTGAGGAGATGGGTGAAAGTAAAACCTGTGTCAATAATATATAATGTTCTTATTATTCACTGCATATGTTATGTGTTAAACCCTAAGGCTCAAACGATCTCAAGGAGTTTATCAAACTCCACAAAAGGGTTCCGCTGTGTTAATTTTGGTGCCGCCGAGGTCCGACAAAGAAGATCTCAAAATCTTACCAAAGTCAACCATATCTATCCAAGATTGTGTAAGATATGTAGAGTCTAAATCTACACAAAGTATCTAGTGAAATCTTCTAAGGATTTCAATGATGCACCACATGATGTCATGTGTTTGTTTTTCTGTTTTTAGAAATATGTTAAAATGTAAATACATATGTAATGTTTTGTTTTAAGAAACCAAAACATTCTTGAACTAAAAACTACTATCATACATTATGGTTTAGAGTCATATCAAGATATGATTAATCACAATGTAAATGCTTGAGTGATGAAGATATTATTTGAAAAAGCTTGTTTTAATATCTATTAGACTTGACAAGCTTTAAGCTTTATAAAAATTAAACTTACTTTTGTCGTTAACAAATATTAGGTAAAGATAAAAAAAATATAAATAACGTTTAATGACGATATTTGTATTAACAATCTCCCCCTTTTTGTTGAGGACAAAACATAAATTTTATTTTTATAAGAGATGTAAAGATTGTACAAGAGTTATAAAAATACTAGTTTTAGAACTTGAAAGATAAAAATGATAATGCAAGTATGTCCAATTTAGACATGATGTTGACTTTTCAGAAAGTCAAAGTATTCACTAGTTGAAGCATGATGTTGACTTTTTAAGAAAGTCAAAGTGTGCAGGTGACTTTTTCGTAAAGTCGATATAACCAATGAATTATGATGTTGACTTTTCAAAAGTCAATGTATGCGATTGACTTTTCGAAAGTTAAATATAACCAAGTAAGTCAAATATAACCAAGTTCTAAATATTTCTCCCTTTTGTCTCAACAAAAGAAGATGCGAAGCGGAATGTGTAATGAGCCGAGCCATTATCTCCCGACCAATGCTCCCCTAAATTGGGTGCCAAGAGAAAGTTACATGGATTGTGAAAAGCAACAAAATAGTTGTTAGTTATAAGCATCATCACAAGCATTTCCAAACACCATGTAACAAGCAACAACAATATAAGAAACACCATTCATTTGTTAAAAATATTCATGATTTAAGAATCATGAAGAGGGAACATAATGAAGTGTTTAGTACAATGATAAAAGCCTAAAGAAGAAATTATCCTAGAAAATAAAAAAATACAAGAAAAATCCTAGAAAAATAAAAAATGCTTAAGGAAAATAAGCTAGGACCTTCCTATTGAGGTGGTGGATGAGCAAGAGCATTGAGGCGCTCTAGGATGTGATTGAGGATGAACCTCATTTCCTCTTGAAGCTCATGGACCATCACCCGGGTCCTTTCGGTTATTTGGGCCGTTCGCTCACAATTAGAGCAACCATGCCTAGGAGGGTAGTATGGTTCAGGGTTTTGTTGTGGTGGAATGGTGGAGGTATTGGTGTTGGTGTTTGGAGTGGTGATTATGGAAGCTAGCAAAGCACTTTGCATTTGCATAACATCACTTAGATGAGAATCCACCATATTTGAAAATTGGTGGAGATGATGGAGTTTGGCTTGAATCTCTTCTTTGGTGGGGTGATCTTCCCCATGGATTCCTCAATGTCCTCTATGTGAGGAGACATTGATGTAGGAAGTGGTTGATCCCCATACAAAGGACCATGGATTTCCTTGTGGATGGGATGGAAAGAAGAGGTCTTGGCCCTAGCAGGCGTTTGGGTCAAATGATGGACGCGGAGACTCATGAGTTATTCGCTCAATAGTACCAAACGATGGTAGTGGTGGTGGATGATTAGGCCTAGGAGGCAAGTCCTCCAAGTCTTCCAAAAATGGATTTGGAGATGTAGGTGGTGTAAAGAATAACTCTAATGGGATGAGTGTTGGAGATTTAGGATGTGATGGTGATTTTGATGTTTTGATAGGAGTCGGTGGTGGTGGTGAGCTAGGAGTCTTTGTTGGTGGTGGAGTAGTGGTAGTGATAGGTGATTGTGGAGGTGGTGTAGGAGTAGCCAAAGTAAGTGTAGTGTCATCTCTAATGGGAGATGAGATGGTTAATGGAAAGGATTTGGAAGAAGAGCTTATGTTGACAAAACAACAAGGTCTTCGCTCATTCTAGCGGTTCTTTGCAAGGCTTGGTTGATGGTGAAGATTTAGTCATTTTGACTTAAGCTTTGCTAGTAGATGATGAGAATTGTGAAGGTGTGAGGATGATCATGGTAAAAGGCTCTTAATTTATAGGAATGGAAAATTATGGAGAAATGTGTTTAATTTGATGTTAAACCATAGAAGAGATGAGGTTCCTAATGATTTTGAAGTGGGTTTAATGCTAGTCATATCACCTAAATCTATATATACAAGAAGGATGGAGTGAAGAAAAAGATTTGCAATAAATGTGTTCTAATGATTATGAGATCCTAACAATCTGACACGACGGATTGCAAGGAACCAAAATTTTGGTTCCTTCCTTTATGCAAAAGGGCCCCTAGGGTGGATTTTTGAAATTTTTGAATTTTGGTGGGAAATGGAAATCCTATGTGCCTAAGTGTGTTATACTAGTTCTAATATGGGTAATAACTAGCTAATATTAACTTAGAAGCAATGTATGGTAATTTGGAATGTCGAAATAAGCAAAATTCAGAAAATTACCTGTAGGATCCACGACACCAAAACATACACAGGCAGAACCCTTAAAAGGGTGCCGCCTGGTCCACCTGTACAGGTACGGCGGTACCAAAATCTATAACAGACGGTACCATAAATTTGGTGCCGTCTGATCCGTGGACACCAGAAATCAAGACAGAGCAGTTTTTTTTAGGTGTCGTGGACTTTTCCGAAACCTGAAATTTTGCTCAAAACATGTGACATTAATCATTTCCAGTTAGGAGAAGTAAAGAACACATATACAAACATAGTGGAGCATAGACTTTGACCAAGGGCTAACGATTTTCACATAAAAGTGAAAATGGGTAAAATTTGATAACACACTTGTGCTATCCCCCTGCATGAAATTGTTAGCATACATCATTATTTTAAGTTATATTATCATCCTACAAATTAAAAACAACCAAATTGTATCATACATCAAAGTTATTGTCTTGTTCCAAACACTCCTTAAAAAGAACCTCACTTGTCCAACTTCTTGTAAATCTTGTTCATCATCCTACCAAGGCACTTGAACATCCCCTTGGTTTGCTTGAACTCTGCCGATTCATTCTCAATCTCAGGGAGACACGCATAGTACTCATGAGGTGGAAGGCGAGAATTTGGAAGACCGTCCTCGGAGCTATTTGATGATGATGATGATGGAGTTGGAGGTTTTGCTCTTTTGCCTTTAGTCTTAGCCACTCGCTCGTTACTCAAGGGCACAAAGATGTGAGGGATGAGCTCATAGTCAAGCTGCAACCCTTTTGGGCTTGGTGGAATGGGTGCAAAGGCTCTATAGAGACGGGTGAGAAGCATCCTGTAAGGAAGAGCAACCGATCCTTGAGTTGGAATGTCAATCATTCTCCTAGCAATGTAGTAGGCTAAATTGAATGGTTGACGGGTGGACAGGTTGTAGAGCATGTGACAAAGGAAAGCGTTGATATGGTCCTTATTTCCTATGGTGCTAATGACGTTGGCTCTAAGTAGTTCCTCCCATTTCTTAAATTCGGGCTTAAGTTCATTGAGCTCCCTTCCATATGGATCTCGGTTCACCTCCTTTCCCTTTCGGGTGACACGGGTTGGAGCGGCCCTTGCATTAAAAAGGTGCTCACGGATGACATCCTTATCCGCTAAAGGAGTTTGGTAGGAAGAGAGCGGTCATTGATTGCATCAAGGATAGTGAGTGACCACTTGTCCGAGTAGACACATGTCCCTCGGTTGGGAATTCCTAACACTTGAGCAAATTGGGTTAAGGAGATGGTGTAGTCGTTTTGATTGATCCTAAACCTAAGGCTAAACTCATCATCCTCATCAATGAAACCGGTGACACTAGCATAGAACTCTAACACAAACCTAGGACAAATAGGTTCATCGATGTCAAGGAGACAATCAAAGTGAATGGCGGCTAGTTCTTGACGGAGATTGGTTCCGTCGATAAAGGAGGAGTGAATGGTTCTACCCTCATGGAAGTACCTTTGTTCTAGACTCTTAAAGATTTCGACTTGTTCTTTGGAGAGGCCCTTGGTTTAGTGATGTTTGGGAATGTAGTTGAGAGTATCCTTGTTGTCATAGAATCTTGCGGCTACCATGGTTACTCCTATGAGCAAGAATTTACATGTTAAAAATGAGAACAAACTTAACGTTTTGGTTCTAGTGTGTGCCTATATGAAAACGATTTGGAGTTGCGGTTATCTCGACTCATTTTATGCATAAAATGGTTTTTAGTGGGGGTGTTTGGCAAACGGCATGAGATAACCCAAACGCTCCTAATTCAATGTGGCTTCATTTGAATATACCTGGGAATGCATATTAGTTATGCAATACCTTTAGTATTCAAGAGCATGCAAGTGATGAAAATTTAACGTTTCTATTTGTATTAACAATGAAAATTGTTTTCCTACAAGTGAGAAGCTTTTCAAAAATTTTGACATGGGGTGTTTGGTTATTTGAATAAAACCTTATAGTCATTATCTTTTGATTAGTGGAAACATGATTTGTTTATGCAATGTGAGAATGTAGTACCTAATTTCAATGACTAGTTATGCAATTTGCCAATTGAATCCATGTTTTGTACAAGAATATACATAATCCCCATGTAATGATTTTGTGCACAAATTAGAATCCTAGACTCGTAATTAAGAGATAAAATGTAGTTAGGATACTTACAATGATGTTATCTTCATGATTAGTGGGTGAGAAAATGTCAACAATGAGTTAGGTCTAATGTTTACACGCTTTGGTAAAGTAGGTTGTGAGGAAGAAGATGTTTTGTAGGTAGCATTTTGCTCTTGTTGTAACTTTATGGACTAGACAACACCAACAAAATGGTTCCGCCTTCGTTGTCGTTTGGTGTCGTAGGAACAGTAGCAGTTTCAAACAAATTTGTTTTGTTTTGTTTGTTCTAAGGTTTAGACTATGTTTTACCTACATGTTTAGTTCCATTAATCCCAAACCTAGTCTAAGAAGATTAAATGGTTCTCGTTTCAGAGGCTTGGTTAAAATGTCGGCAATGTTGTCTTCGGAGGATACTTTCTCAATTGAGATGTTTTCTTTTTGAACATTGTCGCAAAGAAAGTGATGATGGATTTCAATATGCTTCGTACGAGCATGTTGGACGGGATTTTTGCTGAGATCAATAGCTCCTTTGTTGTCGCAAAATATAACGATATCGTTGAGATGAATGCCGTAATCCACGAGAGCTTGCTTCATCCAAAGAGCTTGTTGACATGCTTTTCCGGCTGAGACGTACTCGGCTTCAGTAGTTGAGATAGCTAAAGCCGTTTGCTTCTTTGCAAACTATAAGGTGATACAATGTCCGACAAAAGTGCAAATACCACTTGTACTTTTTCTATCGACATAGTCACCAGCATGATCCGAGTCGGCATACACTATAGTTTCTATACCCGTTCCTTTGGGATACCATAATCCTAAACATGTCATTCCCTTAATGTATCTAAATATCCTTTTCAAGGCTTCTAAGTGTGATACCTTTGGATTTTCTTGAAAGCGAACACATAGACAAACACTAAACATAATGTCGGGTCTACTAGCCGTGAGATAGAGTAAGCTACCGATCATTCCTCTAAATTTAGTGTTATCTACCGATTCACCTTCCTCATCCTTGGTGAGTTTAGTGTCAGGGACATGGGTGTTTTAGTTGGTTTGAGTCTTCAAGACCAAATTTTTAAACATATCTTTATATATTTAGATTGGTTAAAGAATATGCCATCTTCTAGTTGTTTAATTTGAAGTCCTAGAAAGAAGTTTAATTCACCCATAATACTCATCTCAAACTCATCGTGCATGATTGATAAGGTTTTAAAAGGTACCATTTTGAGGGTCGTTTAAGTCTTATTTGATCACTTTGTATCCGTTATTGCTTAATATCGCCTTTTCACTTTTTAGGTCTCGTGAAGGCAAAATCTGGAATGGCACTTATTTGGACGAAAAGGCGAATATATGAAGAAAATGGCCAAAGTCAAAATCGAGACACTCACATTCTTTGAAACTAGAAGGCGGCGGCGTCGGTGCTAATGGCGGCCGTCCAAGATTTTGTGACGGTCCGGAACCCAAAACTCGTATTTTCAAGCGGACGACGCCCGCTTGTAAAAGAGTAGGCCGCTACCGGACGGCCTAGATGCAATCCGACGACGCCGAAAGTCGAAGAGGACGGCGTCACGGACATAAGGTGCGCCGTCGCAAGGTTAACGTGGCCAAGACGAAACCCTAATGACGGCGACACGACGTCGTCACTAAACATAAGGTGACGCCGTGCCAATTGTAATCTTATATATAAAATCGAATTTTTCGGTCTTTTGTGGAGAGTCTTTGGAGTAAAACCTAAAACCGAACCTAAGGTGTCTTGTACAGTATTTTAGGGTTTTAAACCCTATCTTACATCAAGATAAGTCTTTACTTCATTAATTCAATTATGTCTTTGATTATTTGTGTATGCTTGCATGTTCTCCATGTCCAATTAATTTATTTGTGTGTTTGCTTAGAAAGTATGAAACTTAATTATTGAATATTGATTGGTTGTTTCTTATCTTAGTTGATTAATGATCTAATAATGCGATAGGTCATTAGTTGTGTACTTAATGCTTGATTCATCTTTGTGAACCTTAGAATATAATTACCGAGTAGTTGTAGGCTAAACCATCCAAAGAGTGCCTTAGAGTAGGAGTTTATCATCCCAGTGGGTTTGTAGATTTAGACCCTTGGTAAGTTCAAAGAGTGAGGAGAAACGACACCCCACAACTTTAGACACACAACGCAACTAGGAATAAGGGCGTGACAACTCAACCATCAATAGGAGATAATTAAGGAGTAGTCTGACCTAAGTAAACACATCTTTAAACTATCATACGAAAGCACATTAATTAGACATAGACTCCCACAACCTTAGTTTAGATAATTAGATAATAGTAGAGTAATCGGTGAAATACCAACCCCCAAATCCAATACCGAGATTCGTACCTTTCCATTTCATAAAACATAAAAGATAAAAATAATCTTCCTGAACCTTAACCTTAGCGTAGTAACTCCTTACTAGCATTCCTATTCCCCAGAGAACGATATCAATACCCGTGGCTTACCCTAATTACTACACTAC
>CM040242.1:175881668-175958792 GCA_022545495.1 Chrysanthemum lavandulifolium | reverse complement strand
ATTCTTCGAATTATACACGATCACGAGCGGTTTGTCTCGATCAACGGGGAACCGTGGGCGTGTACCTCAATTCAACGAAAGTGATCAAAGACACTTTCGTGTGTTTTATTGCTAACTGTTGTTTGCAGGTACATTTGGATGGTTGCAGCTGATCAGAATTGATGAGTCAATCCAAAGCCGCATGCTCACTGCATCTACACTTAATTAAAGAAATCATGACAAAAGTGCTTATCTACATAACCTGGCTCTGATAGCTGCAAATATCATGAACCAGTAAAGCTTTCGCTACTTTGATGAAAAGATGTCATGATCCAAAAGTGTGAGCATGTCGGTCCGAAAGTCACAACTTCACATGATGGCAACACAATAAAGGGTGATCCAGAGATTTATTGTGGCTGATGATCTCAATGAAAGCTTGAAGATCATCAAAGATGTGGATCAGTTAAAGGCCTCCACTAAAAGTACAAATCAATGCGGACTTTGAAGAATCGCTACTAATGCACAAAGATTATGGAACTTGAAGAATAGAAGTCTCACGAGCTCGAATGTAAGACAAAATAGAATGCTAGGATTTGAAATGTAAAACATGGGGTGACCTCCTTAGGGGAGATTGTTAGGAATTGGAAATTACATGTTAAAGTGTCGGTCACCAAAATTATAGTCTAGCATATGTTAGCTCGTAGACTTATCGTTAATTACGTTATTTAGTAGTTAATTAGTTAGTTTGTAGCGTAGAATAGTTTAGTGTAACACCGTGGAGGAAGGACGGGTCTTTACCCACTTTATACCTGATCCACAGGCCGTCAGGAGGTCGTGTAGTCTGTAAGTATAAATACCCCTTCCATCCTTGGAAAGGGTGGTGCTTCATAATCTAACCTTTCATATTTTGTAAAGCAAGTCTCTACCAAGAACACCCATCTCTTATCTTCTCTCTCTAAATGGCTAACATGTATTTCCATCATCCAAGACCACCCGAATCATTAAACAACACAATATTTACGATCCTACATTAACTCTAAACTTCTAATGAAATGGTAGGTTAAATATTAGATCTCTTTGTGTTGTCGTGTTATTTTTTTCCCTTTAATTTTTGTTTTTAATATTTTTATTTACAATTTTTACTTAATAGGCTATATGTAGGTTGTGTTTGGGTACTTTGACTTTTTCTCAGTCATACACAATAATATAACACACACTTAATTTGGATCGGTTTCAATTGACCAATCAAACGAAGTTAGGGTTTAGATCTTTTTAGGGTTTCGCTGATATCAAACATGATGAAGCAAATAGATTATAATCAAATCTATTTAATCGGGGTATTCTTTAATCATTTTAGGGTTTGGTTGAAATAAAAAATGAAGATTCTATACAAAAAGCCCAAATAAAGATCCTATTTATTCTTAGGTGTGTATTTTAATGATACACTATTGTATTGATTTGTTGGATTGAATAATTAACGTAAAATAGATATTAAGGGGTGTTTAGATCAGCTTATTTTTTGGGGTTATCGACTTATTGAGATTTAGGAAAGCCGGTAAGTTCGCTATTTGTTGGCTTATTAGCTTATTCACTTAACCTTATGGCTTGTTTAAGTCATAAGCTCAAATGGATAAGCCATTTAAAAAAAAAAAAAAAAAAAAAAGGCTTATTGGCATTCCCAAATCTCAATAAGTGATAAGACCACAAATTGCTAATCCAAACACCCACTTAGGGTTATTTATTCTTAGGCTTAGGTTGGCTATTTGTTATAAGAATTGTCTTGCATTTGTATTGAGAGAATAAGTAAGGAAACCGCGGATGTTTGCGTGAATAATTAGGCCAAAACATATATTAAAGGGTGTTTGGATTAGCTTATTTTGTGGGGTTATCAACTTCTTTAGATTTATAAAAGCCTATAAGCTGACTCTTTGTTGGCTTATTAGCTTACCCACATAACCTAATGGCTTGTGTAAGTCATAAGCTCAAATGGGTAAGGCCAAAAAAAATAAATATAATGAGCTTATTGGCATACCCAAATCTCAATAAGCTTTTTAGGATTAGGTTGACTATCTATTACAAGAATTGACCTGCCTTTTTTTTCATTTGTTATGTACGAAATTCTGATTGCGTTTACATTATTTAAAAGGTTTCACAAACAGAAATAGAGCTTCTAAGGTAGATTTTCGAAAGCCTTTTTGTAAACAATATTTCGGGTTCGATGCTTGAAATCATTGTCTTTATCTCCCAGCATCAGTATCTTCAATCCAGTAGGAACCCTAGATGCTGCAACATAAAGTTGCCCATGACCGAACATAGGATTAGGCAAATAGACTCCTACATGCATGAAGTGATTGGCATTGACTTTTGTTAATGGTCATTGCGTAGCATGGTTTCACTAGGAGAGAGTATTTATAGAGTGTGTGTTTTTAGGCGAGTTTTGAAAAAATATTTTGGGTTTTGAAAAAAAATTTTGGCAGAGGAAAAGGTCTTCCTCCATTATAAGATAGTAAGATAACATGAATACAAGCAGTTTACTGTGTTGTTTTACCTTATTTTGTGACGTGCATGTTGTCTTGATAAGTAAATACATGTTTGAAAATACGTGGTCTTTTCGTAGGCGTTCATGTCAAGTCCAATTTTGAAGGCTCTCAATTTTATATTAAAATCGACCGACATGAAATTCATGTGTATTTTGCAACAAACTTTGGGTTTGGTGCGGCAAAAACTGTATGCCATATAATGCAACCATGTTTTTTTAACCGATTTGATATCTGTGTAGGGTTGTTGTATGTGGGATTTCAATGATTATTTTATGTTTTGCAGATCTAATTTGGAAAGTGCATGCTTGGCTATGATGACTAGGTTACCCTGTGAGTCGTAATTTTGGTGTTCCAAAAACAGGTCGCGTGATACCATAAGTGAAAAAGTTGTATGCAACTAACATAAGACAATCATTGAAATCCCCTATCTGATGTATGAGCTAGCATTAAAAAAATGGTTTTTATGGGTGCTGGCTTTTTACTCTGTGTATAAATTTTATTGTTTTTTGTTTAAGTTTTGAAGTTGGCTACAAGGTATAGCCGTTTTCGTACATGTTTCGTGACTGAAGTACCGTCTAAATTTAATTTCTACGCAGGATTATTGATAAACTCTTTTTTTGTATTTGGGATATACAGGAACTGATTCTCGGACATGCTAAGGCTTAAATGAGGATAAGGGAAGAAATCAATACAAAGGTTTTATATCATGCTTGGAGGAGGTTTATGTTACGAAATATGCCCTGGAGTCTAATAGAACCATTGTATAAGCTATGTTGTTTAAGTTTTTTTATGAGAATTTTGTCGCTATTGGTTGTTGGATTTCCTGCATCTACCCCACAAGATTCGTAGCCCTGACTAAACGAATTCCTACAAGGTTTGTATGTCTGCGTACAAGGCGCGTTTGGGGTCAAAGGAACTTCCTTTTAAATCGAGCAAGTTTTTCAACACCCTAGGCGATGAACCTAATCGTTGTAGTGTAGTATTAGGGTAAGCCTCGGAATTGATATCGTTCTCTAGGGAATAGAAATGCTAGTGAGAAATTACTACGCTAAGGTTGGGGTTGAGGAAGATTATTTTTATTCTTTTATATTTTTAGAAAGTTGAAAGGTGCGAATCGCGGGTATTGGATTTGGAGGGTTGGTATTTCTACCGATTACTCTACTTATCTAATTAACTAAGCTAAGGTGAGTGTAGTCTATGCCTATTGTTGTGTGCTCTTATGATGATTAAAATGTGTTTACCTAGATGCTATTACTCCTAGTTATCACTTATTGATGGTTGAATTGTCACGTCCTTATTCTTAACGTGTTGTGTCTTCTAAGGTCGTAGGGTATGCGTTTTCCCTAACTCTTTGAGACTACCTTAAGGTTATTGCCTCTGAAATCTCTAGGATTCATAAACTAACTCTAAGTTTACCTTTGGATGTTTAGCCTACAATAACTCTAGGTGATTATAAACTAATGTTCACAAAGATTACTCAAGCATTAAAAACACAACGAATGACCTATCGCAATACTAGGTAAATTACAATTAAGATAAGAGACAACCAATCAATATTCAATACCTAGGTTTCATAGATCTAAGCAAACACACAAGTAAATTAGTCGGACATGGAAAACATGCAAGCATACACACAAACAATTGAAGACATAATTGAATTAATGAAGTAAATCACTTATCTTGTTGTAAAATAGGGTATGGAACTGTTAGGATTTAGTAAATCCAGTTATTAAAGAGTCGGTCACCTCAAGTATATGTAATCATTAGAAAGCTCGTAGTCGTAGATTATTATAAGTTAAGTAGTATTTAGTTTAAGTAACACCGTGGAGGCGGGTCTTTACCCACTGTATGCCTGATCCACAACCCGATAGGTGGCGATTTATGTAAAGACTATAAATACTCTCTACCTTCCAAGGTAGAGAGTTGGAGCTCATAATAAGACTTTTCTTTCTCTCACTAAAGTTCCCTAAACCTCTAACTTTTCTCTCTAGAACTCTTTGTACGCCTACTTTGTGTTTGGTTTTATGTGTATGTGAAATCCAATATGTTACAAATGGTATCAAGAGCCATGGTTTGATCATCTCTTACATATCTTTGGATTTCTAGTGACTTTTAGGTGGTTTTAGAGTTTGAAAAGTTTAGTGGTTTTTGCATCATTGGATCATTTCTAGTGTTAAAGTTTGAAACTTGAGTGTAGTTTTGTGTTTAGAATCATTGTATGTGCTTGGGTTTTGATTTGTTAAGCTTGAATCATCGTGGTTGGGTTGTTTTGGATTGAAAAGTGATGTTTATGTGTTTTCTTGCTAGCGACTTAAGCCACGGACAAGTTTTCTTAGTAGCGACTTGCTTTGTAATTTGACGAGTTGTAGTTGAAGGCCTTAGCGAGTTGAGCTAGCGACTTGTCTATTGAGACAAGCCGACAAACAATACACTTAGTGGAGTCTCCACTACGGGTAGCGACTTGTGAAAGTTAGCGACTTGTACTTAAGTTTGTTAGCGAGTTGGTGTTAGCGAGTTGGTGCTTAGCGAGTTGCTCTTTAGCGACTTGACAACTTAGCGACTTGGTACTTAGCGACTTCTTTGTCAAAATTTTGCTAGCGATTTGGTGCTAGCGAGTTGTTCTTTAGCGACTTGACAACTTAGCGACTTGGTGCTAGCGACTTCTTGTCAAAATTTTACTAGCGACTTGGTGCTTAGCGACTTGGTTCGAGTTTTCTTAGCGACTTGGTGACTCGATCTATAATACGGTTTTCTCTTGATTTAGTAAAATCTCGTGAAAGAATCTATTTCCGGTTTAATCATAGAGTTATAAAATCCCGTTTAATCATCATCATGTCTACCAACGTTCCTACAATCATCTCCACTGCTGTCGAGGATGTTCAAGCGGTGGTTGGATACTCGTCCACCCATGCTTGATGAACCGACTACGACTCTTGGGCTCAACGAATCAGATTGTCTTGTCTTGGAAAGGAAAATGGAGTCAACATTCTCAAATCCATTGATGAAGGACCGTATCGGGTTGAGACTACTAGAGACTTAATTGATACAAATGAAGATGGAACAATGATCTATGGAATTGATGGACCAAAGACATATGAGGAGCTCGATGATAAGGAGAAAAAGAGATTCGATCTTGATATCGTGGCTTCTAACATCGTACTTCAAGGTCTTCCAAAAGATATCTACAAGTCGATCAATCACAACACCGGCCCAAGGCGGTGTGGGATAATGTCAAGATGCTTCTCTCGTGTTCGAATTAACTATGGAAGACAGAGAATCACAACTCTATGATGAATTTGAACACTTCAAGATGAAACCGGATGAGAGTGTCTATGAGTATTATGTGAGATTCCACAAGCTTGTTAATGATATGAGGAACATCGAATGACTATGCCAAACATTCAAATTGAACTCAAAGTTTGTAAACAACATGAATCCCGAATGGCACAAGTTTGTCACCTCTGTAAAGCTAACCAAAGGATTGAAGAATACAAACTATGAGCAACTCTATGCCTTCCTCCTTGAATGAGAGACATGCTATGTTAGAAAAAGGATTCTTAATCGGTTCAAAACCAACCGGGAGACAAGCTCATCAAATGATTCAACCGCCTTCTACTCAAACATCAAATCACAACCAAAGCCTCACAAGTCATACCCATGGGTAATGGTAATCACAAACTCATTCCCGATCCTATGTTCAAACAAGGCGATCTTTGATGCACACGTGGAAACTTCATTAATCAATCGGCTCTCTGATTAGTCAAAACATGAACTCTCTTCCACACACCAAAAACAATCTCGAACTACATCCAATCCACACAATCAAGCCACCGCCGAGATGGAAGGTTATGGTGCGGCCGGTTCAAGAAAGACATGCGAACAAGCAAGAGGTGGGTGGTAGAGGTTATCCGCAAATCGAAATAGGGAAGGAATGGAAACCGGGTCAAGCAAAGCCAATCAAATGTTACAACCGTAGAGGTGAGGACACATTGCAAGAAATCGCACATCACCAAAACGCCTCGAATGCCGAGTACTTGAGGATAAGATGTTGCTTGTGCAAGCTCAAGATAATGGTGCGACTTTGGATGAAGAGGAGTTGTTGTTCTTGGTGAGGAAATGCTAAGACATATGATGCGAGATGTGGATGAGCAACCAATTCGGAGATAGGCCATAATCATAAAATGCCTTTCAAGTAGCCGATTGTGATGCATACGACTGATGTTGATGAAGAACCCACCGCACAAACCATTTTCATGGCTAGCATTTCTCCAATAGTCTCTCTAAAGTCTCCTCATCACCACAAGTCGGTCCATCCAAAGACAAAATCATTTATGAGGTATTAAAATTATACGATGAAGTTGATGAGCAAAAGATACATAACAGTACAATCAATGTAATTATTGAGTCGATATAGAAAATATGGTAATATCAATGTTGTCCCATATGATCAATATGTGAAACAAAGTGAAAGTGTGATTGTACCAAGTGATGTATCTTATGCGATCAATGATGACTATGCTTTTGATGAATACACCGCACGTGCCTCGATGATTCTGTCATCTCAGAATCGAATGCCTATAAAGAACGTGTTGCTATTTATGAACAACGTGCAAAATTTGAGTTGACCACCCGTGAGCGGAAATGGATGACCAAATGCGCATAACTATTAGAAAAAGTAGGTTTAGAGAAGTATTAAAACAAGAGTTAAACTCCTTACAAGAAAAGCTTTCTAAAGCGCTAAGTAAAACAAGAACTTCAAGAAAATGTTAAAATGCTTAAGCAAGAATTCATGCTAAGGAATCAAAACTTTTGAATGATTTTTCTAATCTAAAAACCTTGAAAAACAAGCTTGAAAATAAGTTATACGTACAAGGAAATACCATTCATCGCTCACTTAATCACTAAGCATAGAGTCTTAGCGATAAGCATAGCATTCCCTTGTTGAGGAACCAAATCCAGAGGTCATTAAGAAGGCTAGAAATGCTCATAAGGTTCTTTATGATGGCAATGAAATCCTTAAGCCTAGACGAAACCTAGTTGCGTTGAGTGCACTAAGGAAGATAAGAAATCGATGAAGTCACTAGGGAAAAGATGAACAAGAAACTAGATGATCCTAAATGCAAAGAGAAAATAAATATCACACCCCATGATTACAAGAAGGAGAATTGGATTTCCTTGAACATGTTTAAGCCTCGGACATTGTTAACACCCGAACAAGTGTTCGGAAAAATGATTTTAGATAAGCAAAAGCGAGAGAATCTTGTTGTAACTAACCCCCTTTAGGAAAATGCCTTCAACATTGTGTATCCTCCCAATACACCAATGCATTTAGTTCCTAGGACTATTGCCACTAAAAGCAAGACCTTAATCATCAATATGTTATTTTTCAACTATTTGTTGATTTTGAGAAAACTTGTAAGAAAAGGATCACACCCATCGGTATAATCAAGGGAAAGGGTTTTGAGCAAATGAAAGAATGTTATTTAATCGAAGTCATGCCTTTCTTTAAACAACTAAAAGATCATTTTGAAAGTCTTAAAAGGGAATGAATTCGGACATTAAAGAAATGGAAAAGGAATTTGATGCAATGATAGTTGAGGTTAGTGACTATGAGCGAGCACTAAAATATAATGAGATTGAGAGGAAGAACTTGCATCGTTGAATGAGACTCTTATTCTTGAATGTGTTGCTCAAGATGTGTTTTCATCATTAATGCTACAAATTGTTCCATTAATGCTTCTCAATTTCATGAATTATCATGTTGCATTTCATTTCACATTTAACGAAAGTCTCCCATGATCGTGTCATTGAGCTTGAAATGACTAATTCTAAACTAAATGAGAAAATTTTAAAAAAAAAAAAAAAAAAAAAATTTATTATTTGGGAACCATATCCTTAAAATCCGCTCCAAGGGGAGGAAATCAAATTGGGTAGATTTTCTACAAGACAAGATTTATACTTCAAGAAAATTTACTTCACTCATTAGATTGCAATAATACAAGTACCAAAAATTTTTCTCTCTTCCTTGTTTCTCTTCATCCAAAACCGGCCATAGAGAGGTCTTCCAAGGGATCACAAAATTTTGCTAGCTCAAGTGTTAAAACAATCTAGTTTATACTCTTTATTGGTTTTGAAATAAAACCAAGGGTATTTAAGTTAATCCTTGTTACTTTCACCTCATCATTTTCACTAGTAAGCTTGTTTTTATCATTTTTATGTTTCCTCTTCATTTTCATATGTTTCTTTTCATTTTGGAGCTTATATGCATGTTATGTGATTTATACCATTTATTTCATGATTTATTGAGTTATATAAATATATTGGTCATCCTATAAATATTCCCATGGTATTCTTTGGTCTTGATGGTGATTAGGAACCCATGACACCCTAAGAAGGTGTATGGTAGGATTAGATTAGTTTTGGAGTTGATTTGAAGGGATTAGAATAGGTTTTGTCCGAGAAAACTATTTTCAGAAACTATATTTTAGGTTCTGTCCTTAAATCAATTTCTGGAAAACCTACTGATGGTACGATATTTTGGCCTTCATATTTAGAAAATATACTTTAAAACGAATCCGTGGCCTTTTGAACGGACAAAAACGGAGTTATAACGAAGCCGTGGTGAATTTTTGAAGTTTGACGACGAAACGTATATTTTTCTGAAAAATCAGCTTGCTGTTTCTACATATTTCGGGTCAAAAACGAGCCTTAAGCTTCACAAATTATTTCGACTAGTCAAAAATATATTAGTTTACTTCGATACGAAGCTAAGGACATATTTTACGTAGAAAACGGATTTAAAACGACAAATATATGCACGTTTTTATAAAGTTGCCGTAAATATTATTTTCGAAAAACTATATTATTTTTACGTTACAAGTATTTCATTAGTCAGAAGGCTATGTTTGCGGTCGTTTTTAGCCATGATGTGAAACTTTTGGAACAAAATGTCTTCTAGTAAAATCAAGTTCACCGACCATATTTTCAAAACAAAAAGTCGTTTGTCAAGCGGAGTTATGGTAAATTATTTACGGATGTTCAAACTTGGCCGAAACTTATTTTCTGCACACAATTAGCAAAAATCACTATCTTTAGCCCTTAATATCTTTATGATCGAGACCTTTTGGACGAAAACTCCTGAACTGAAACTTCTAGATATCGATACAAACTTTCCAAAACCGTCGAGTTCGTTCTCTAACGATCGACGTACACCGTTTTACGACTAGTTTTCCAAAGCCATTTTTGTTAATTTCATGAAAATTCCTTCGACATTGTTTTGCGACGAAAAGTGATAATTTCACCATAAATCATTATTAACCCAGTATAGGATGACATTTTGACGTAAAAACATGTAAAGTCATTTTTGAAGGGTCAAGACGTCAAAAGAGTATTTTTCGACGACGAGTATTATTTTCAAAACTCGCAAATGGTATAAATAACATACGAAATGCATGCATAACATTACATTGCAACTCATGACATATCATATCATTCGTAATAGGTCCCGGTTGACGCATCACATTATACCTCGGTGTACCCACTTTTGTCATCGCACCGTTTACCAAGTGAGTAATCACTTCCCTTTTTTACCGCTTTACTATATTTTGGGCGAAATGCATGACCCATATTTGAAATAAATTGATTATTACTTCTATGAACTCTTTAGACTTGAACTTTTGAACTGGACTTAGACTCTTGGACTTAATTATGAACTTATGACTTGTTGAACTGCATATGTTATGACCTTGTCCCAAAGTCTCCTCTGTTCGAGCATCACTATAAAGTCTCGCCTTATTGGTGGAGCGCCTCGAGAAATCTCGCCTAGGTGGACGAGTGACAAAGAAGTCTCCTCTGCTCGAGCATCACTATAAAGTCTCGCCTTATTGGTGGAGCGTCTCGGTAAATCTCGCCTAGGTGGTCGAGTGACAAAGAAGTCTCCTCTGCTCGAGCATCACTATAAAGTCTCGCCTTATTGGTGGGCGTCTCAATAAATCTCGCCTAGGTGGTCGAGTGACAAAGGAGTCTCCTCTTGTTCGAGCATCACTATAAAGTCTCGCCTTATTGGTGGAGCGTCTCAATAAATCTCGCCTAGGTGGTCGAGTGACAAAGGAGTCTCCCTTGTTGGAGCAGTGCAAAGTCTCCCATGTTCGGAGCATCCCTGAATGATTATTATATACTTGGTACTATATTGTGAACTATTATGACCGTTTATACTTGACTTTTAGACATACTACTTTTGGCGTTGGGTTGTGAACACACAGTTGCAAGTTTTGTATGGGCGGAACTTGGGCCGAGTGGATTTACAATGCCTTTGCTTTGTGGACCATTTTCACGATCGGAAATCTTGAATCTTCTTACGAGTTTTCTTATTTCACTAAACGTGTTTACTCACCAACTATTTTCATAGTTGACCCGTTTTTCTCTCATGCATTTGGTGATCGTTAGTAAGCTTTTCTATCAAGTCTTGCATAAAGAAGTTTTCACTTGTCGCTACAAGTCGTATGTAATAAAACTCAATATTTTGGAATCTAAACTTTGTAATATATTTGCCGATGACGGCTAAACTAGTATTGTAATGGAGTATTATTTCTTTTAATATTAATGTTGGCATGTTCTATTAATTTGTGCTTATGTTCCTTCCGTTACACCTCGTGTTTCAGCCTCCGGCGGTGTGACAAAACCGAGACGGATGATCACGACAATTTAGTTAAACATTTTCTAAACTAGAGGTTGAGCATTTTAATTTACAACTAAAATATCAACATCTTAAAGAAAATGTCAAAACTTCAAATATCAAGACATCCTCGATGTTCCGAGTTTGATGCGCTTTTCAAATCAACAAACGTGATGAGCGATTCAAGCTCATTGTAACACGATCGAAAGTTGAAAGCCCAAATCTCTCAATTAAAGGGTCAAAAGAACAATGTGATCGGGTTCCCAAATGCCTCCTCCTTTAGATTCTCGAATTCTCAAACGTTTCATCTTCAAAACTTAGTAAATGCATTACAAAAGGAAAACGAAAGTTTTCTAGAAGAAAATGAAAAGGTTAAACGTCATTTCAATGAGTTATTTGAATCAATAAAGGTCACTCGTAACAAAATAACGAACAAATAGCTTCATTGCAAAAGGAAATTGAGAATCAAGAGCCGGTAAAAGGAAAATGCCAATGACCAATGGGAGAATGGTGTATCAAAGGTTCACTCTTGTAATAAATATGCTTTGTCAGTAAATATGTTCCCCTCATCTTAGGAATAAAAACTTGCAATTCAAACATATTTCTCATAACTTAAGGATTGTCTAGAATGTCTCGTGAGATTGTTGAAGAGGATAAGTTAGAGAAACCACTTGATAATGCAATTGGGCATGCATGCTTATATGCCGAACGATCTCAAGAACTTCTAGAATGCTTAATCACAATATGCCCTAAGTCCTTAGGTGAGAGAGTTAATCCTTTGATTCCTTGTTCTATGCCTTGTGCCAAGCATGAAATCCATTCAATGCCAAATGTCATGAATGTGAACCATAGTGTGCCTTCAAGTAGTTCAGATTCCAGATCTGTTAGTGCTAAGAAAGTGAACTCTATTGTGCCTTCTAGGAGTACAAATCCCAGCACTTCTTGTGTTAAGAAAGTGAACATTTGTGTGCCTGCATGTAGTTCAGATCCCAGGACATCTAAATAGGAGATGCAAAGAGTAGCAAAACCAACTAATGTTCCCATTCCAACTACAGGAGTAATCAGTGACATTAAAGCGAGCAGGTCAAAGTCTCAAGACAATACAAGGAATGATAGGACCTCGCAAGCTAAGAATGTGCATTGGAAGAGAGTAGAAGACCAACCTAGGAACTTTAAGTTTGAGCCGAATAAAACGAATCGTGTTGATT
The DNA here is from genome assembly GCA_022545495.1 of Chrysanthemum lavandulifolium. Lineage (NCBI taxonomy): Eukaryota > Viridiplantae > Streptophyta > Magnoliopsida > Asterales > Asteraceae > Chrysanthemum > Chrysanthemum lavandulifolium. Next base: position 175,946,391 of record CM040242.1, on the reverse strand, counting down.
CTAGTATTAGCCATAGGCGTCTTGTAATTAAGTCGAATTCGATACTATTTGCAAACCTTGTAATGATGTCCGCTTGAATTCATTACTTATCATGAATGTGGTATGAATGCTTTGTCTAATGCGCCAAATCCTCGATTAATAATGTTAATGAAAAAATCATTCTAAGAAGGCTAAAAGGCAAAGGCGAAGAAAGTTAGAAAACAAAGGAAATTCACAGAAGAACATTTAGAAGATAGGTTATCAATGGATACCGTTGGCCATAAGAATAATCGTGCAATGCCCACTAGAAAATGGATGCCATCGGTAGAACTATTCCTTAAGAAGTGAACATACTTTGAATAGGGCAAATACGGACACTAGTCTCAGTATCTATTCATAATGATTCCATTGCCTCAATTTCGATATGAATGCTTCTATCTCGATGTGGGTGTTCCAATCATCATTACTAACCAAAAGAACCCATTCTTGCATGGGGATCCCAAATATCCGCTTATCCATTCTTGTCTCAGGTTCAACCGCAGATCGCTCAAATCGCTTACGTGGTACCGGACTCAGTCGTTCCAAGCATATATTTGGAGACCGGTCGCGCTCATGAAATTCATGAGTAAATTCATTGGGGCGCTTAGATTCGGGAACGACCATTTTGGAGCTATTATGGGCTATGGAGATTATGTGGTTGGTAAAAGTGTGATTTCGTGGTATATTATGTGGAAGGTCTTGGTCACAACTGCTCTCTGTTGGTCAATTCGTGATTCCGATCTAGAAGTGGCTTTTAGAAAACATACTTGCTTCGTTAGAGAACTTGATGGTGTAGAATTATTAAGAGGAACTCGAGGTTCTAACCTATACACCATCTCTATCGATGACATGATGAAGTCCTCTCCAATCTGCTTACTATCAAAGGCTTCTAGAACAAAGTCTTGGTTATGGCATTGTCGTCTCAATCACTTGAACTTCGGCACCATAAACTATATTTCTAGAAAGGATCTTGTCAGAGGCTTACCCAGATTAAAATATGAAAAAGATCATCTTTGTCCAGCTTGCCAATTGGGTAAAAGCACGAAATATGCCCACAAACCAAAACCCACAAATTCTGTAATGGAAGCTCTTCATACCCTTCATATGGATCTGTGCGGACCAATGAGAGTGCAAACGATAAATGGGAAGAAATACATTCTAGTAGTTGTTGATGACTACTCTCGATTTACTTGGGTAAAGTTTCGAGGACAAAGGATGAAACTCCGATGTCATCATCAAACTAATCAAACGACTTCGTGTTCGACTCAACAATACAATCGAATTGTTCGAACAAACAATGGCACGAGTTTGTCAACAAAGACTTAATTCGCTTTTATGAAAGTATTGGAATCACCATCAAAGAAGTGTTCCACGAACTCCTCAACGAATCTGTAGTTGAAAGACAAATCGAACTCTTGTAGAAGCCACAAGAGCAATGCTTACTTATTCAAGGTTCTAATGTTTCTATGGGTCAAGCCATTGCCACCGCATGCTACACCCAAAATCGTTCCCTTATACACCTCTCATGGAAAAACTCCATATGAACTTGTTCATAAACGAAAACCGATATCTCCTACCTTCGTGTGTTTGGTGCTTTGTGCTATCCAACAAATGACGGTCAAGATTTAGGTAAATTAAGAGCAAAGGCCGATATTGGAGTTTTTGTTGGGTATGCACCAAACAAGAAGGGTTACCGAATCTACAACAAGAGAACCGAAATATCATGGAAACAATTCATGTTACGCTCGATGAGTCGACCGGTCAAATGGCTCTGGACAACCCAGCCTGGACCCGCACTTTAAAACAATCCATTGGTTCATCCCTTGTACCAAATTTCTCTCCGGTATTCCATATGTACCTCCAATCAAGATTATTTGAAGAAATTGTTTGATCCGATGTTTGATGAACTCTATGAGCCAAGTGCTATTGAACTGTCAATTCCCACAATGAGGTCGCTCATATCCACGAGAATGAAGTCAATCCTTCGGTCTCAATATCATTAAGTCAAGAAGCACTTGTTGCGATAACTCGCCTCATCAACAAATCATCAATCTTCGAATGTACATCATGGAACTGCTTCGCATCAATAATGAAGTTAATCCTTTGCTACTCCTCAAGATGCTTTATTTGAAAACATATTTGCTCCCGAATCATCATCGAACCATCTTCTTCAGAGACATCGACTGCTACCTCGGTCCCTCAACAACCGCCACATGAACACCTTAGAAAATGGACTCACGATCATCCATTAGACAACATCATTGGAAATCCCTCTCGTCCTGTATCAACACGGAAACAACTTGCAACCGATGTCTTATGGTGCTTCTTCAACTCCGTACTCTCTAAGATCGAACCAAAAGATGTTAAAACTACCATGAATGAAGATAGTTGGTTCAATGCCATGCAAGAAGAAATTCATGAGTTTGATCGACTTGATGTATGGGAATTAGTACCTGCTCCAGATTGTGCTATGATCATTGCTCTAAAATGGATCTTCAAAGTGAAACTTGATGAGCATGGTGATGTCCTAAAGAACAAGGCTCGATTGGTTGCTAAAGGATACCGTCAAGAGGAGGTATTGACTTTGAAGAATCATTTGCTCCTGCTGCTCGTGTCGAGGCAATCGTAATCTTTTGGCTAATCTTGCCAAGAAGAACATGGTAGTCTATCGATGGATGTAAAGACAACATTTCGAACGGAGATCTTAAAGAAGTCGTCTATGTCGCCCAACCCGGCTTTTTGTGAATCCAGAGCATCCTACTCACGTCTATCGTTTGAAGAAGGCTCAGACGGGTTAAAGCAAGATCCAAGGGCATGGTATGATACGCTATCAAAGTTTCTTCTATCTACCGGTTTCAAAGAAAGGAGCGATTGATCCTACATTGTTCACCGTAAAGTCGAGCAAACATTTAATTCATGTTCAAATTTATGTTGATGATATCATCTTTGCCTCGACCGACCCCAATGAGTGTGACCGTTTTCAAATGAAATGGGTTCAAAATTTCAAATGTCGATGATGGGACAAATGTCATTTTCTTGGGATTACAAATTTCACAAAGTCCCGGAGGCATTTTCATAAATCAATCTAAATATGCAAATGAGATTTTAAAGAAATTTGGATTCGATTCTAGTGACCTGCTGACACTCCCATGATTGAACGTACAAAACTAGATGAGGACCACCCAGGATCATGATAGACCAAACGAAATATCGTAGTATGATTGGATCCCTCGATGTACCTCACAACTAGTAGACCGACATCTTGTTCGTTGTTTGCATGTGTGCTAGATACCGTGCTAAGCCTACTAAAAAGCACCTTGAAGCGGTTAAACGGGTCTTCGGTATCTCCAAGGAACCATCAATATGGGATTTTGCACCAAAACACCAGTATGTCACTAACGACCTATGCAGATGCCGATCATGCAGGATGTCAAGATACTCGTCAAGTACTTCGAGGTGCACGGTTTTGGGTAATAAGCTTGTGAGTCGGTCTTCAAAGAAGCAAATGAGTACTTCTATTTCCTCTACAGAGGCGGAATACATAGCCATGTCATCTTGTTGTGCTCAAATCCTATGGATGAGATCCCATTATCGACTATGGATTTGAGTTCAACAAAATCCTCTGCATCGTGATAATAAAGTGCTATTGCTCTCTCATGCAACAACGTACAACACTCAAGAGCAAAGCACATCGACATTCGACATCATTTCATCGGGAGCAAGTTGAAAATGGTGTGGTGGAACTTTAATTTGTGAGGTCCGAATACCAATTAGCGACATCTTCACCAAAGCTCTTCCTAGAGAACGTTTTGAGTTTATTCTTCCACGACTGGGTCTTAAGAGCCTACAACCAGAAACACTCAAACGTCTTCAAGAGGAAGAAGAGGAGTAAAAGGTTTCCTTCATCTATCCCCTGTAAATATTTTTTCGAAAAACAAAATACAAAATTATAAAACCTTAAAAAATCAAATAGAAAAATATAAAACTTTAAAAATCCATAAAAATTTGAAAAATTCGAAAAATCTTCAAAAAATATTGTCATTTTGTCATGTTTCTCTCGATTCGATAATATCTACGGTCTTGTTGTTGTCATTCAAAGAATGACACGGGACTTTAGATGTTGTTCGAATTTTTATAAAAAAAAAAAAAAAAAAAAAAATCAAAAATATTTTTGGGAGAAAGAGAAACAATGGTTTATTGTCATTTCAGCAAGAACCCGCTTTTCAAAGACGTAACAGAGCCATATTTTTCGTGGTTTTCAAATTTCTTGCTCGATTCTTTAAACTAATCCTTACTATCTAATGAAAACTAGTTGTTTTGAAAAATAACTCGACTCTATTTTGATAATCATTTGGACTTAAAAGTTTGTCAAAATATTTATCTCTCAATCAACAACTTATGTCATTGATTGAGGGGAGAATGATTTCAATTAAATCAAAAAGTTATTTGTCATACAATTGTTTTCAAAAGATAATCATGCATGTTTATTCAATGGAGTTTAAAGTCTTAAAATCCGATCCTTATCGATAAAACGCTTTCATAATCAAGTCACAATTCTCCTTAAAAGCTTTCAAAATCAATTTAAATCTCAGAGATCACAAATCTCAAATTATTTGATAATTGTGATCGGGGAGAATTTGTGATTTAAATTGGATTTAATCGATAATTCGGTAAATGATTTTATAAGGATGTACAAGCTCTCCTTCCCACATGTGCCAAACGATTTCAAATTTTCCATGCACATGTTGAGGGGGAGCATCTATCTTAAACCACAAATATTTGAAACGTGATCAATTTATCTCAATGTGCAGTCTTTTCCTAATATGTGCAAAACATTTTCAAATATCTATGCACATATTGAGGGGGAGCAAACTTTTGAAAACCTCATCCTTCTCCAAAATACTTTATCTACTTGATCTGATTAGGGAAGTGATGTTGATATTTTTTAGAAAATGGTAATTTAAGAAGTTAATTCTTTCTCTTGCCTCCGTGTGCTAAAACAATTTCAAATATATGAAGCACATGTTGAGGGGGAGCTCTTGTTCTAAAAATATAAAAACAATTCGGTACAAAATGCTTTGATAATATATCACAAGTATCCGGATTGATTTTCAAATGGTTTTCAATTGGTTCCAATGGCAAATGAACGATACCAAATAGACCGACCAACTTTACTTTATGTATGGTGATATAAGGATGATAAAGTTAGGTATTTGTTCCCATGATCCGCTGTAATCGGATGGATCTACCTAGGGACAATCCACTAGATAGTGTAGAAGTCCTTAGGTATATTGAAAAGGAGAAAATGAGATATGGGAAGAGTGCGGATCGAGTCCGAGCTAGTACCGAATAAACCCAACAAGGTTCTAGCTATGAAGTCTCGGTAAGCAATGAAGGGGTTGAAGAATGAAAAGACCTCGAATGAGAAAAGGGTGAAAACAAATAGCCTCCAATTATTCAACCTTAGGCGTAAACCGGTTCAATTCATTTGCTACCGGTGGTTACCAAGGTAACATCGGTATTGAAGACAAGACGTCATGGACCCAAAGGACGCATCGCACTTCAACTTCCCAAAACACTCAAGTTCCTCTTAAAAGGACTTGTTTCATTCTCACGGGAACCGACATTATCTATCGACTTTCTCTTAGAGATGGTTGATATTGAAGAAGGAGACCCTCTCCCTAGTCTCCGATCTGGGATCCAAATATGCACAAATTGAGTCTAGAGCCACGAGATCATCCATAAATCTCATTAGGACACATTCAATGAAGACTCTCTGCTTCACACAATGTGGAAAGAGATTATATCTTGAGTCCCACGATTATCCTTGTGGTATTGCTGTAACATCCGAGTGATATGCAAACATATTCACAATGAAGATGGAAAGCCTTCAGAGCCCACATCAAACAAGCTCTGGTGGGTGGCATGTGAGATCTACTCAATAGATCAACCATGTGACAACCGAACAGAAACAATGGGGCGATTCAATCTTTGAATCAATCTTGGTTCGAGTTATGGATTGACGGATACCTTTGAAAACCGGTCATTGTGCTTAAAACTCTTTTCTTTAGCACATCGACCGTGTACTAATTTTTCAAATCAAAAGGTGTTTTATAATTGATAATTGATTTTCAATAAAACCATTGTTGTATTGCAAAACAATTTCTATTGAGCAATACACGATTGTTTTCAAATCTCTTTTCATCAATCGCTGGACTTACATTCATTGCTTCACTCACTCCGTGTTGTCTTCTTTGAGGCGTTTGGTTTGAGAACGCCTAGAGCAACCGCGAAACCCTGTCAAGGAAATTCTTGAATTATACCGATCACATGCGAAGACTTGTATCGATCAACGGGAACCGTGGGCGTGTACCTCAATTCAACGAAGTGATCAAAGACACTTTCGTGCGCTTTATTGCTAATCGCTTTATGCGGTACGCCCTACGCTTCGGTGATCGAATGATGCGGTCAATCCATAGCCGCATGCTCACTCAACACATTCATCTCAAAAGAAATCATGATTAGTGCATCAATGACTCGATATTTTCACTCCATGCTTCGCTACTGCTGCGCCAATATCATGAATCAACGAAAACTTCCGCTACTCGATGAGAATATATCATGATCCGAATGTGAGCATGTCGGTCCGTATGTCACAATATCACATAATACCAACACCACAATGGACGAGTCGAGATTGATGTTTGCCGATGATCTCAAAGGTCGGCTCAACAATTATTATCACGTGGATCGACAAAAGACCTCCACTTGGATTAACCAAACATGCAATGAGAAGAATCGATGACTACGAGCTTGAGCAAAGTACTACATCAAGAATGCAAGAACAATTTTAATGTAATATCTGCTTTGTATTCAATGTAAATTTAGTATATGTTTGAGGTGACCTCCTTAGGGGAGATTGTTAGGATTTAGTAAATCCAGGTTATTAAAGAGTCGGTCACCTCAAGTATATGTAATCATTAGAAAGCTCGTGAGTCGAGATTATTATAAGTTAAGTAGTATTTAGTTTAAGTAACACCGTGGAGGACGGACGGGTCTTTACCCACTGTATGCCTGATCCACAGCCCGATAGGTGGCGATTTATGTAATGACTATAAATACTCTCTACCTTCCAAGATAGAGAGTTGGAGCTCATAATAAGACTTTTCTTTCTCTCACTAAAGTTCCCTAAACCTCTAACTTTCTCTCTCTAGAACTCTTTGTATGCCTACTTTGTGTTTGGTTTGATGTGTATGTGAAATCCAATATGTTACAGGAACCCTAAGATACTGCCCAAGACAGCCAAAGTTCGGTTTAGGTTTTACTCCACAAAACTACCTCCCTCAAATTCTGAAAATTCGAATTTTATATATATAGTTACAATATGCGACGGCGTCACTCTTTATTTGTGACGTCGTCGGGTCGCCGCCATTAGGTTTTCGTCTTGGCCACGTCAACTTTGTAACGGCGTCACCTTATAGTTGTGACGCCGTCGGCTTCATCTTCTGACATCGTCGGGATCCAAATCTAGGTCGTCTGAGTTGTGACGCCCTACTCTTTAAAACCTGATGCCGTCAAGTGCAAAATAGCAATTTGGCTTCTGAGTCATCTCAAAACGTGTTGCGACGGCGTCGCCTATTGGCTGTGACGCCGTCAGCTTCTGTTCCAGCAGCTTGAGTATCTTGATTCTTGACTTTGGCCCTTTTCTTCATATATTCGCGCCTTTTCGTCCGAATAAGTGTCATTCTAGCAATTTGCCTTCAAGAGACCTAAAAAGTGAAAAGGAACGAAATTAAGCATTAACGGATACAAAAGTGATCGATTAAGGGCTTAAATGACCCCTCAAAAGTGTACCTTTTAAATCCTTATCAAATATCCCTACACTTGGTATTTGCTTGTCCTCAAGCAAATGTGCTTTTAGCCAATTGATTTATAAATTAGGGGTCATGAAGCATTAGTTTAGAACAATTCATAACACGTATAAGCCCCACAAAAGTCATAACAAGCATGGAAACTACATACTAGCACCTCACAAGTGGTATTTAGATACTCTCATCTCTCGGGTGTATATGAAATATATCAAGTTGGAAATAGAAGATAAACACTCATTAACCGGTCCTAGTACATAGATTACCATAGGCTTGAGACTAGATCAAACCTCCATCACTTTGGCGTAAGCACCTAGGAAAAACTATCCAAGAGGTCTTTTAAAGGGTTGTAACGTTAGGCTTAGGTAGGGAAACAAAGGGTTCGGTGGGATAGGCGATTTAGTAGTGGCAATTCAAAAATCTTTATGTTACAAGCATGAGAAGAATGGCGTTGCTAAGCTAAGACTCGACACTCTAAACTCTAGATAAATTGAAACAAACAAACATAAATTGAAAGATAGATGTGGGATGGTAGCCTTTTTTTTTTTTTTTTTTTTTTTTTTTTTCATACACTTTTACTCTACCATCAAAATAATAGGGATTTTAGGCACATCCCTACACTTGAGTTTTATTACTCTAACACTAATTTGACCCGAATTTAAAAGATCAAAACACTTGGAGTACATTATTACGTAAATAAAGGGAATTTGAATTTAACGTTCCTTCCCGTCACTTCATAAAATTTAACTTTTCCCATGAGTCCCAATCGTCCCAAAACTGTGTACAAAGGATATGACTCGACTTAGAAACTTATGCAAGCAACTAGATAATTGAACTAAGGGTTTAGTATGATAACAATAAGGCACTAAAAGTGGGTGCATACAAGAGAGGCTAAGGCGATTTGGGTATACATTTGGGGGTGGATTGTAAACATTGCTCTTCATTGATATTTTGGAAAACCGAAACATCACGAGAACCGCGAAAAGGATAGGATCTAAGGGGTTAACTAGGGGTATCGTGTACTAAAGATGAGTACAACGCAAGGGTATGGGGGAATTACTCAACCGATGTGGAAGAAGTAATTATAATACGGGTGTCAAACAAGGGTTAACCTAATGCCTCTTATCATTTAGTTATTCCTAACTACACAAGTGTAGTCTTACTAGCGATCTCGGAATGCATCAGAAAACAAGTTATATAATCTATTATACTACTGGTACACTCTCGAAGCATTGAAGTGGAATGCTTTAATTCCTACAAATCTAAGGGCGATCCTCACATTTTGGGTGAAATTTAAATGGTAAAGGGTTTTGTGCTAGCCATATAACTTCCTATCCATGAGACGCTTTATTAAGACTAATGGCCCACTCCTACATGTCATGAAATTTTTTTAATTTGGTGCCAAAATTACCCTAACCGATATTTCTCATGGTTTATTACACAAATGAAATTGGACAAGGCAAATAGTCAAGGATAAGCATAGTTTCAAAGTTCCCGTTTTATTTTCCTTCCCTACACTGAACATTGTCCCCAATGTTCTCCGAAAGTATCAAAGTTATGATAAAGGAAGGTAATTAAAAACGAAAGAAACTAATACTCCCCCGATTAGCTCGGTAGGATCTGTGTGAAGTAGTGGTTAAATTCTTCTCCAAGAAGAATGTATGCATGAAAAGCTCCATCCAATCTTATGTATCTTCTTCTTGATAAATAAAACATGCACACTTGAAGAAAACAAATGAAACCTTCGCGTAAAATTGGCGGTAACAATATATATATGACTCTACTAAACTAGGATATAATGCTTGTGGAATGGATGTTTACAGATTTTCTGGAAAATTAAGACCTGGAAAATTCCAAAAATTTATAAGTAGCAGAGAAAACGAGAAAAAGTTGGAAGTTGTTTCCACTCCTCCTAACGCCGTCAGGTTGCGATCCTGACGCCGTCAGGTTATCATGATAGAAACTGGTATGCGATTTTCGAGAAAAATTCGGAAAATTTATATCTTTAGAATCAAAAACTTCCCGCAAAACTTCCATTATGACTCGATACAAGCATTTGACTCAAACAAACACACATGTATATCTTTTTAATAATCTTAATTCTCATGTTCACGTTCTTTTTGAAAACGTGTGTAATCCTTCCTACACTTATCCTTTTTGTAAAATACCTTTATATGTAATTAAGACGAGGTTAAAGACAAAATAAAACATTTTTACAAATTCAAACATGAGAATAAACAATCAATAAAAGATATACGACACACAAACAAGCAAACAATTAAGCATGGGTTGCCTCCCACGAAGCGCTTTTCTTTATTTATGAGTCTTGTAGCTAGACTCTAAGTCGTGCCCCTACGTACCTATATAAGTAAGCTTATCCTCAAGAATGTCATAAGGATCAAACTTATCATTTAAGTTCCTAGTGGTACGCTTAGTTCGGTATGCCTTTTCAAACTTCTCTCCATCGGGGTCATAGATCGTTATCCTAATGTGCCACTCTCCATTACCATCACTAGGCGGTCTATCCCAATTTCACTTATGCTTAGGATTATCACTCTCAACATTCCACTTATTCATGACAAGGTTGGCGGGCAAGCTTCCTAGGAACTCGGTCATCTTCCTAAACACTAAGGCGTCCTCGAACGGGTTCACTTCCATGTCCCTAGCCAATTCTTTTTCATGGAAAGTTGCTTTACTAGCAAAGGCTTCATCTAGATAGATAGGTCGTTGGGGACCTATGAAGTCTTTATTAATCCAAGGTCCATATCTAGATGGCGTTCTATCCAACCTAATCTCATGGGGGATTTCTTCTTCCTGGTAGTAAATATGCTTTTTGACATCATAAATTGACCTAGCACTCCCTTCTCCTACCACTATTTTAAACATCTTACAATCAATGATGGCACTAGCGGTAGCTAAGAATCCCCTTCCTACTAGCAATGGGCATGTCGGGTCCTTATTCATGTCTAACACATGGAAATCCGCCAAAAGAGTCAATTCTCCTACGTGTACTACCATGTCTTTTATTATCCCTACCGGATATGCAATACTACCGTCCGCTAGACCTAAGATAGTTTCTGTTGGTTCTATCTTACCTAAGTTAAGGCTTCCATGGAGGGACAACGGAACAAGATTGATGCATGATCCTAAATCGGCTAGAGCATCGAGAGGTTTGGAGGTTCCAAGCCTACACGGAAGAGTGAATAGCCCAGGACCGTCTAATTTCTTAGGTAAATTATTTTGCACAAACGTGGACCCAGGTTTTCCAAGTTTTAGTTCTCGCTCATATTTTTCTTTTAAAGCATTATAATAGGGTGCATGAGCTAAGACTTCAAGAACCGGTTTTTCTTGATGGAGTTCCTTGTACTCCTCCTCTAGATTAGGTTTGGGTTCTTGGTTGACGGGTTTCTCAAGAGTGGGTTGTACCAATGGTGCGGGGCCTTGGTACCTCATTTGGGATCGCTTTGAACCCTTGTTGATAGCATTTACCGAGTGGACAGTTGGGTGTGAGGGGCATGGATGTGCACTCTCCCATGGTGAACAAGAACATGAAGTCGATGAAATCGAATTCACTTATGGGTTCTTTATAGTATCACTTGGGAGTGCTCCAATTTCCCGGTCATTGAAGGCTTTTAAGAGGGCGTCAAGCTTGTTTGTCATCTCGCCTTGTCGTTGCTTGAAATCGGCTTCAAGCTTAGTCAATCGAGTTTCTTGAAATGACATGAATCTAGACGCAATTGCCTCAAGACTAGTGGGGTTCCCGGTGTTTGGAGGGTTGAACCTATTAGGTGGACTAGATGAGCTTTGGGGTGGGTTTGAATTTTGATTCCACTTAAGGTTAGGGTGATTCCTCCATAAGGGGTTATATGAGTTTCCTAAGTTGTTTTGTTCAGGCTTGAAAGTGTACCACTTCTCTCCCGCTCCGTCAATACGCGTTGAGGCGTAGTCCGCAAAAGCTTGTTCGGGGAGTCTTGTGCAATCACGAGTGTCGTGGGGACCACTACACAACTCACAAGGTAGAGTGATTTTGTTCACTTGATGTGAAGACTTAGGATTTTTGTAGGAGCTCATTAGGAATTTGACTTGATCTTCAAGCTCGAGCATCCTACGGTCGGAAGGTTGTGAGTCAATGGGAGGCAAGGAGATTGCCTTTACGGTTTTGGGCAACTCACGGGGGTCATTCCAACTTTCGTTGTCATAGAGAGCAAGGTCCTCTATTGTACCCCACGATTCTTACGCGGTGAGATCACTAAGTTTACCATCGGCCGCTTGGTCAATGGATCGCTTAGTTGGGAAATTGACATGATCATAAAAGAGTTGGACTTGAAGCCAAAGATCAATGCCGTGATGAGGGACTCTATGGAGTAAGTCCTTGAATCGAGTCCATGCTTCGTAGAGAGATTCACCTTGACGTTGTTAGAACATCAAGATTTCATTCCTAAGCTTAATAGTTCTCCCCGGTGGAAAAATTGGGCAAGGAAACGAGAGGTGAGATCATCCCAACTTGAGATGGAGCCGGCGGGAAGTCCCTCAAGCCAATTACTAGCTTGGTCTCGTAGAGAGAATTGGAAGAGACGCAAGCGCGTGATCTCCCGAGTAGTAGCATCGAGGTCAATGGAATCGACGATTTTAAGGAAATTCTTAAGATGCTGATTAGGATCTTCGAAACGAAGTCCATGGAATGCACATCCGTTTTGCACCAACCGGATGGTGTCGGATCGAAGGGCCGTAGTTTGGGCTTGGTCGGGAAGCTCAATGGTGTTTCTATAGCCTAGGTGGCTTGGTCTTGAGTATTCACCAAGAGTACGGCCTCTTGGCGGGTCATTTGGTGGTGGGTTGATGAGTGGTGGTTGATTATCACCTTCCATGATGAAAAGTGATGGGGTTACGAACAAAGATCACAAAGAAGGGGGATAGACTACGAGAAAGCTAAAAATGAGAAAAAAATCTTACTTGATAGGAATCAAGCAAGGGAACCTAAACGAGGTGGAAATCTAACTAGCTATTCTATTCCCCGACAGCGGCGCCAAAACTTGATACGCGTACAACGCGCTTCGGGTCAAAGGAACTTCCTCTTCGTCGAGCAAGTTTTCAACACCCTAGGCGAGGAACCTAATCGTTGTAGTGTAGTATTAGGGTAAGCCTCGGAATTGATATCGTTCTCTAGGGGAATAGGAATGTTAGTGAGAAATTACTACGCTAAGGTTGGGGTTGAGGAAGATTATTTCTATTCTTTTTTATATTTTTTAGAAAGTTGAAAGGTACGAATCTCGGGGTATTGGATTTGGGGGGTTGGTATTTCTACCGATTACTCTACTTATCTAATTAACTAAGCTAAGGTGAGTGTAGTATATGTCTATTGTTGTGTGCTCTTATGATGATTAAAAATGTGTTTACCTAGATGCTATTACTCCCTACTTATCTCCTATTGATGGTTGAATTGTCACATTCTTATTCTTAACGCGTTGTGTCTTCTAAGGTCGTAGGGTATGCGTTTTTTCCTAACTCTTTGAGACTACCTTAAGGTTATTGCCTACGAAATCTCTAGGATTCATAAACTAACTCTTATAAACTAATGTTCACAAAGATTACTTAAGCATTAAAAACACAACGAATGACCTATCGCAATACTAGGTCAATCACAATTAAGATAAGAGACAACCAATCAATATTCAATACCTAGGTTTCATAGATCTAAGCAAACACACAAGTAAATTAGCCGGACATGGAAAACATGCAAGCATACACACAAACAATTGAAGACATAATTGAATTAATGAAGTAAATCACTTATCTTGTTGTAAAATAGGGTATGGAACCCTTAGATAGTGCCCAAGACAGCCAAAGTTTAGTTTAGGTTTTATTCCACAAAACTACCTACCTCAAATTCTGAAAATTCGAATTCTATATATAGAGTTACAATATGCGACGGCGTTACTCTTTATTTGTGATGTCGTCGGGTTGCCGCCATTAGGTTTTCGTCTTGGCCACGTCAACTTTGTGACGGCGTCACCTTATGGTTGTGACGCCGTCGGCTTCATTATCTGACGCCGTCGGGATCCAAATCTAGGCCGTCTGAGTTGTAACGCCCTACTCTTTAAAACCTGATGCCGTTAAGTGCAAAATAGCAATTTGGCTTATGAGTCGTCTCAAAACGTGTTGTGACGGCGTCGCCATTTGGCTGTGACGCCGTCAGCTTCTGTTCTAGCAGCTTGAGTGTCTTGATTCTTGACTTTGGCCCTTTTCTTCATATATTCGCGCCTTTTCGTCCGAATAAGTGTCATTCCAAAGAATTTGTCTTCAAGAGACCTAAAAGTGAAAAGGAACGAAATTAAGCGATGCGGATACAAAAGTGATCGATTAAGGGCTTAAATGACCCCTCAAAAGTGTACCTTTTAAATCCTTATCAGTTTGCTATGTTGTTTTGGTTAAAATTTTATATTTGGTAATGGAGATGATAAATACACATAAACGCTGGTAGCCCAAAAATAGAAGTGTTATGTACGTATTGTTGTTCTATTGTTTTATGGTGAATTATTGATGGTCATGTCTTGATGCTATCACCAGAGTTCATTTACTTTAGACTTGCGCTTTTGGTGTTGGAAAAACAGGATGGCATAAACTGCCTTTGTGATTTGCGCACTCAAACTGATTTGTAACTTGGTTAAAAATGTAAACGGATTTGTTGTTTTACAAGTTAATTGTGTCGGTATATAGAGTGGGTTGAGATGACTATACACATATTTGATTATCTTTTCTATTTGATGTCTTTTAATGTACTTTCTTTATCGTCTTTAAAGTTCCAAAGCTCATTTAGAATCTGATCTTAGATATGATTTTATATTTTCAGCTTGTTGCTGATGTTGCTACCGTGGGGATTCTATGCGCTTCGTGACTGCAAATTTTCACTGCCTGGGGTGGCTGTAGGACATGTACAATTTTTGAAATGCATTTGTTAGGTAATCTATGTGTGTTTATGTTTGTTTAAGGGTTGTATTACTTTTTTAAAGTCTGATATTTGGTGATACGTGCTTACTTTATACATTATGTGTTGTTTGTAGTCTTACAAGGTCCGTGCCATTTTTTAAAGTCTTATATGTGGTTGCGATAGTTTTTGTATGTTGTATGTGAGATGTGAAAGTAATTGCTCTTATCGTAAATGTTTACATGTCTTCATCTAACTTATAGTCAAGTGATATGACCCGATGTGTAAATGTTTATGGTATAGTTATTAATATATGGTTTGGGGTAAGGAGGGTGGAAGAAATCTATATAAAGGCTATGTATGACGGTTTAAAAGGGATTTTCATCATCGGAAGTTTCTAATCCTAATCCACAAGGAACTTAAGGTGTCGTTGTTGTGATAGGTAAATACGCAAAGATCAGATCGTTCGAACATATGCTAATGTATCATCGGCTTCAAACTACACTTTCGCATCGGATCAAGGTACCTTGGTTATGGGTTTCTTAATTTTTACTTTTTTAGATCTCTGCTCGCATACATTTTACCGGCATTGCATATCATACATATTTATTTTAGTGCATATACGCTTTTTCCATTGTCTGATCATGTCAAAATCATCACCTATGGGTCGAGTTACATCATTGGTCATCTTAGGAAACCACTATACAATTCTTTTGTTTTCTAGATCTTGATGGTTGTGAAGTTGTCGGCATTATCGTCAACTTCTATCTGGATGTTATGCCTTGAAAATGACGATGGTATATTGCCTGTGCCTTACACTCGTTGTGGAAAATTTATTGCTTCATTTAACTAGATGTGTGTTGCTTATTGCTTTTGTGCAAAAATTATTCTCCCTTGATTTCAAACATGGAATAGTTTGATTAGTTGAATGATATACCCAATATATAGGTACTTTACAGGTTGAGGATCATAGCTAAAAAAATAAATGATTGTTTCAGAAGCAAGAATTGATTCAGACAAGGGAGTGAAAATGATTTTGTTGCCAACGGCAAATTAGCAAGAGTTTAAAGATGAATGAATGAAAGCGGTTTGTCTTATTTGCAGGCACTGAGGCAATGGAAGGATGAATGATTTTGTGTAACTTTTTTATGTATCTTATTTTCAGAATCGAGTGTTTTAGTAATTAAAAAATAATTGCTTGCTTTTTTACTTTTAGAACTTTATTTATGATCTGTTTATTCTTGATAAATAAAGAATTTAATTACTTTGTTTAAAACTAGTGCACTTCGCGTTGAATTTGATTTTCCAACACTTATATACCATTACGCTATGTAAACAAACCACAATAACACGCGAGTTAGGCCATGTTTGGCTAAGTTTATGTAACATAAGCCGATTTGGGCTTATTGTTGATAAGCTCCGATTTTGTGGCTTATTTTGAGACTTGTTGGCTTTTATAAATTTATTATGATATAATAAACTTATATAATAAACTTATATAAGCCGACAAGTCTCAAAATAAGCCGTAAAATCAGGGCTTGTAAAAATTAAGCCGATATTTCATGAAATTTCGCCTATTTTTTATAAGCCCGAATTTTACAGCTTATTTTGAGATTTGTCGGCGTTTATGAGTTATTTATATCATAACAAACTTATATAAGTCGACAAGTCTCAGAATAAGCCACAAAATCGGAGCTTATAAAAAGAGAATTAATACTCACACCACATTTTTTGATACATGCACAACAAGTTGTGCATTACAATTTGTACCGTACAATATTGTAATACATAAAAGGTATGTTTGGCAACAGAGATTATTGAGTCTTAAGATTATTATTTTTTTAAATAAGTTACTTAAAAACTAATATATGTTTGGCTGACAGAATTTATAATAGATTATTAAAAAAATAATCTCTCATAATCTCTGAAAATAAAAGGTTATAAAAATAATCTCTTTTTATAATCTTTTTCAGCAACAGCACCAGCATTAGCATCAGCATTATCACAATATATTTTTGCCAAACATACCCAAATTGTGATGCATACATAAAAAAAAATATGATATGAATAACACCCCTTTTATAAAAAATAAGCCTAAATCAGCTTATGTTAAATAAACTTAGGGTATGTTTGGCAAAAATAGATTGTCTTTGATCTTTGATCTTGTTGCTTAAAAAGATTTTAAAAGAGATTATTTTATAAGATCACGAAGAAATCTTTATTTTCGTAGATTATGGAAGATTATTTTTTATAATCTCTTATAAAATTATGTCTCTAAAAAAATTATTTTTAAATAAACTTTATTTAAAAAAAAAAAAGATAATCTTTTCATAATCTTGTTATCTCATGTCTAAAGATAGTAAATAGCCAATCGGGGCCTTAATATCCTTGTTGAATAACAAAAACAACAACAAAAGTCACCTAGTCAACAAAAAAATTTGGTTTCCAAACAAACACAGCTTACTTTCCCCGCCACACCGCTCCATAATAAAACAAAACAAAACCCCCAAAATCACATAAACCCTAAAACAACCAAACAAACACTCTCACAAATAATATCAGTCATCGATTGATTGATTAAAAAAGAAGAGAAGATGTCTGGTGAGATAGTAATGCGAGATATAAGTAAAGCAAGTTTAGTAGTGAGTGATCGTATCGGAAGAGATGTATCTGCTCAGCTTGATTTAGAAGAGTCTCTAGAAGCTTCTAGATATACCTCCCATCCTTATTCCTCTCATCCTAGAGAGGTATTTAATTACTCTTATGATTTATCTTAATTTGTACCAACTAGGTTTTGTAATTGGGGGTAATGTGGTTTAATTAGGTTTCGGGTTAATGTAGTTATCTATCATAATTACTGAATAATTTGTTATTGTTCTTGTTACGATTTATGTTTGTGTAATTGCGTGTAATGTAGTTGGATTAGGCTTATGTTGAGTGGTGAAAAAATAACTAGTGTAATCGTAAAAAGTAAAAAAAAAAGAAAGAAAGGATGTTTATACCTACATTAGGTTTATGTCAAGTGGCTAAAAAAGATGCAAGTATGCAGGATGAAGGTGAAAAGTAATTTTTTTACATCTGGTTGATATTAAGTGGTATAAAAGGTGAAAATTTGCTGTATTTGGGAAATATTGTGATAAATTATAGTTTGAAGAGTAGGAACTTTAGAAATAATGATCAAAGTGTTTGCCTTTTAGGGCCGAAAGGGGTTGGAATTGATTTGGACAAACTTTACAGGGATAGATCATAAGTAATTAAGTATCACTATAAAGTCAATGACGTTAGAAGAATTGAAGATTAAGAGTTTGGTTTACATGGTTAAAGGTCATTAACTCTTATGGTTTTTTTTTTTTTTGTTTCTGTCGGGGTTCAGTTAAAAAGATGTGGTTGGTTTACGGTTGGTGTATATCGGTCACATTTCGATTTTGCTTCATTAGTTTGAGTTTGGTAATTATTATGGTGGTTAAGCGGGAATGTGAAGATTCGGAAAGTTCAGTGAAATTTTGTTTAATTTAAGGGTTTTGTAGAATAATACAGATTTTGTTAGATGCGTCTTAATTGGTTTGTGTAGCTTTCAAATCTATGAAGTTTTAATGCAAGATTAAGACGCCGTTGTGAGTAGAACACGCGCACAGCAAAAAAGTGTTATACTATTTTCCCAAATAAGACACCGGCTTTCTTATATAGCAAGATTAACTTTGTTAAATATAGCACGGGAGTGTCGATAAACTATGTATGATGTAAAAAACACTACAATTTATAGGTACATTGTTCTCTAAAGAAAATAAACTATGCCAAACGATGTTATCACGGCTTTATGAGGCCATTGGATAAATTAAAACAAGTTTGCTGCGAATCTATAAATCGACTTTAGGATACCTGTCTACTGTCACCTGTTGTTTCTGATCTCATGCTGTCTTGTTTTATTGCAGTGGCCTCCTTTGGTTGAAGTAGTAGATAGCAGGGAGTTGCCCCCAGTACTCATAGAAAGATATAATGCTGCTGGAGGGGAAGGCACTGCTTTATGTGGAATATTTCCTGAGATTCGTAGAGCGTGGGCGTCTGTAGATAATTCTTTATTTCTTTGGCGGTTTGATAAGTGGTGAGTTTTGTTATTGTTTCTCTTCAGGAATACTTGTTGATTCAGAAGTAGGCAGTGAAAGTGTAAACTTTAAGGTGATCAGAGTTCTATTGTTTATGCCTTATCTGATCAAAGAAGCTTCAAAGTCTTTTTTTCACCACCATTGAAACATGTTGTATTGTAATTTTCAATGAATAAGCTTTGTCTTTGCTAGTTTGTTATTTGCAATGTAAGTTAGTGTGGACAGTTACATGATCGTAATTGAGCTATACTTGCTTTTCGCTCAAGGTGCAGTTAAATGTCAAGACACTAAACTTTACTGAAGATAATATGATCTATAAATACCATTGTTTTTCTACTTTGACGCAATGAATCAACACACTAGTGATAGACTTCTAGATCTGCAGAATGTAGTGAGTGGAATCCTGGATATATTTTAGTTATTCATTAGTATGCCAAGTATATTTATCATATATGCGTTATTCTTGCCCGTTAATTCTGGGTGAACATGTTAAGTCAAATAGTACTGCATAGAACAATTGCTTTGTATCTGCTGTCGGATATCTCAAATGAAACATTCATGGTCTTTTTTTTGTAAGAAAGTACAACTGTATTGGTCTGCGAATTTTGTACGATCATTCTGAGACAGTTACACTGCTGCTAGAGAGATAAAGCTCGCACCTATTCCATTCAGAGAAAAATCCCAGATCCATCTGCCATTTTTAGTTTTTTATAGGCCATTGGTCTCAGTTTAAACTTCGTATTTGTAGATTCATAGAACAACTGTTTGGTCTATCTGCACTATGAGTATAAATCAGAACATGAGGCCATGAGCTGATACATGTGTGCCACACAACCACATGGCAGACAAATTGTACTCTTGTATGTGTATCTGCATAAAGTTTAAACTTGGATTCACAACTTGCCATATTTTTAGTTTCAGTATTGCTAATGGCATGATGCTGTATTAATAATTAGTCAAAACTCATTAGCGGAGTTTCTTACCATGTTCAATCTCTTTATTATTTGATTTAGGGACGGGCAATGTCCTGAATACAGTGGTGAGGAACAAGCAATCTGTGCTGTTGGTTTGGTCAAAGCCAAGCCTGGAATTTTTGTCGAGGCTATCCAATATCTTTTGGTCTTAGCAACTCCTGCTGAGGTAATCACAAACACATTTCTTTCTAGCTTTTTAATTTATTTTGCTCCGCAGTTTTACAAGCGTGAACTTTTCTGAAGTTCACCTTTTAATAATTCACATCTTATGTCTATGCTTTGTCAGTTGCTTCTTATTGGGGTATGCTGCTCTGGAAGTGGTGATGGATCAGATCCTTATTCAGAAGTTTCATTACAGCCTCTACCAGAATACTCAATACCATCTGATGGAGTTACCATGACATGTATTGCCTGTACAAATAGAGGCCATATTTTTATGTCCGGACGTGATGGGCATATATATGAGATGCATTATACTACCGGTTCAGGTTGGCACAAACAATGTCGTAAAGTTTGTTTGACTGCAGGTCTGGGCAGTGTTGTTTCAAGGTGGGTGGTACCAAATGTATTCAAATTTGGTGCTGTAGATCCCATTGTTGAAATGGCTGTTGATAATGAGAGACATATATTGTATGCCCGCACGGAAGAAATGAAAATTCAAGTCTACTCATTTGGTCCAAATGGCGATGGACCGCTTAAAAAGGTGACAGAGGAGAAGAATTTGATCAATCAGAGGGATGCGCATGGTGGTAGGCAGGCGGCAGGATCTAGGACTCCTGCTCGGTCAACAAAAACTTCTATAGTTTCTATATCACCGCTATCTACAGTAGAGTCTAAGTGGTTGCATCTTGTAGCCATCCTATCTGATGGTAGAAGGATGTATCTTTCAACTAGTAAATCCAGTGGCACATTCAGTAATACTATTCAGAAACCGAGCTGTTTAAAGGTTGTGACGACCAGACCTGCTCCTTCATTGGGGGTGGGAGGTGGTCTGTCTTTTGGGGCAGTTTCTCTTGCTGGTAGATCTCCGAACGAAGATCTTTCCCTGAAGATTGAATCAGCACATTACTCGTCTGCAACGCTTGTTCTTTCTGATTCATCTCCTTCAACTACATCTTCACTTCTGATTGTGAACAGGGATTCAACCACTCAGTCATCATCATCCTCTGGTTTAGGAACAGGTGTAAGGAGTTCTAGGGCATTAAGAGAATGTGTTTCTTCCTTACCAATTGAAGGTCGAATGTTGGCTGTTGCAGAAGTCTTGCCTCTGCCGGATACAGCTGCAACAGTGCAGTCGCTGTATTCACAACTCGAGTTCTGTGGATATGATAACTTTGGGGAGTCCCCTGAGAAGCTGGCTGGAAAACTCTGGGCGAGAGGGGATTTACCAACTCAGCATATACTACCGAGGCGAAGAATTATCATTTTTAGTACTATGGGGATGATGGAAGTTGTTTTCAATAGACCTATCGACATTTTGAGAAGACTGCTAGAGTCTAACACACCAAGAACAATACTAGAAGACTTCTTTAATCGGTTTGGTGCTGGTGAGGCTGCTGCAATGTGCTTAATGCTAGCTGCAAGGATAGTCCATACAGAAAATTTTATTAATAATGTCGTTGCAGAGAAGGCAGCAGAGGCCTTTGAGGACCCTAGAGTTGTTGGTATACCCCAACTTGAAGGTAGTGGGGCATTGGCCAACACCCGGACTGCTGCTGGTGGATTTAGCATGGGCCAAGTTGTTCAAGAGGCTGAGCCTGTTTTCTCAGGTGCTCATGAAGGACTTTGCTTATGTGCATCTAGGTTGCTTCTGCCTGTTTGGGAGCTTCCTGTTATGGTTACAGGGAGCGGGTTAGTCTCTTCTGATACTACAATGGGAGATGGGATTGTTGGGTGCAGACTCTCTGTCGAGGCAATGCAAGTTCTTGAAGACAAACTTCGTTCTTTAGAGAAGTTCTTAAGATCTAGAAAGAATCAAAGAAGAGGACTCTATGGTAGTGTTGCTGGTTTCGGAGACTTGACAGGTTCTATTCTGATTGGAACAGGCGTTGATCTAATGACTGGTGACCGGAATATGGCAAGGAACTTATTTAGTCCTTATTCTCGGAATTTAGAGTCTAGTGAAGCAGGCACATCTAATAAAAGACAACGCCTTCCATACAGCTCTGCTGAACTAGCTTCCATGGAGGTAAATACGTTTCAAGTTATATAGCTGTATTACTTTCTTATAAAATTTTATTTTTGTAAAATATGTGGATTGTAGGTGAGGGCAATGGAGTGTGTAAGACAGCTGCTCCTTAGATGTGGTGAAGCTCTATTTCTTCTCCAGCTTCTTTCCCGACATCATGTGACTCGGTTGCTTCAAGCTTTTGATGGGATTACTAAGCAGGCATTGGTTCAGTTGACATTCCACCAGCTAGTATCTTCTGAAGAGGGTGATAGACTTGCTACCAGGCTTGTGTCTGCTCTGATGGAGGTACTTATTAGGAAGTAGTTATATACGAGTTACTTATATATAAGTTTGCAAAAGAAAGAATAAACTTATTGATATAGCTATTGCATTTATCATGGCTGGGTATATCATAAGTGGAAACTGATTCAGTTCATCTTTATGTTTTTCGACATTAAAGTTAATTATCTCTAACCTATATGCTTCTTGAATTTTCTAGTATTACACTGGTCCAGACGGCAGGGGAACTGTGGATGATATTAGTGGTAGGTTACGGGAAGGTTGTCCAAGTTTTTACAAAGAGTCTGATTACAAATTTTACTTGGCTGTGGAATGTCTTGAGAGAGCTGCTGCTGCTTCCAACAATGATGAAAGGGAAACACTCGCTAGAGATGCCTTCAGTAAATTGAGTGGAGTTCCTGAGTCTGCAGATCTACAAACTGTGTGCAAACGCTTTGAGGATTTGAGGTGTGTTATCCTGATGAAGCTAAATAGCGGGGGCGTAAGGAGCTGGTTGGGGATGGGTCAAAATGAGTTTTTTGTACTGGGTGAACCGAAAATGTTTTTTTTCCAATTTCTGAATTATATATAGTTAGCTAGTCAAATATAAATACCTAATTTTTCTAGTAATCTTAATAAAATAAACTGATTAAGGACGTTATTTCACTAAAAATACACTGAGCGCTTTTTAGCCAGTTCGGTTCATCTGGAGCATTTCATAAGTAAATGAGTTGAATTGCCACCTCTAAAGCAAATATATGATTCTTTGTGCTTGTATATATTGGGTTATAGCTGTCAATTCCAAAACTAACAGGAGCAAAATTGCAGATTTTATGAAGCGGTGGTTCGTTTGCCTCTACAGAAGGCACAGGCTTTAGACCCTGCTGGGGATGCTCTTAACGATCAAATAGAACCTGGAGTGCGAGACCATGCTCTTGCTCAAAGAGAACGCTGCTATGAGATTATCACCAATGCTTTGCGTTCTCTGAAAGGAGAAGTTTCACCAAGAGAGTTTGGTTCTCCCATCCGACCATCTGCACAGTCTTCCCTTAGTCCAGCTGCTCGAAAGAAATATATATGCCAAATTATTCAACTTGGTGTACAATCAAATGACAGAATCTTTCACGAGTATCTGTATCGGACCCTGATAAATTTGGGGCTTGAAGATGAACTTCTGGAATTTGGAGGGCCTGATTTAGTACCTTTCTTACAGAATGCTGGCCGTGAACCTACGCAAGAGGTTTTCTTCTATCCTTTGTTCAGAAGTTTCATTTGATTTGGACCGAGTCTATGCGTGTGGTGTTTATGTGCCTCTTAAGTGGCAAACTGGGAAGCTTGGGTGGGATTGGTAACAGGCTTAAAATGGGTTTGGGTTATAAATTTGTTTGCTTAAGTTATATTTCGATATTATCTGTTAGATCCGTTAGAGAGAGTCAGTTGTGCTCAAATTTGCAACCTCTTTCAGTAATAGAAATTTTGTAGAAAGTATATCTTATTTCTCATCTTTTTTATCTGTCTATAGGTTCGGGCTCTTTCTGCTCTAACATCAGGAGCTTCTCCATTACGCCATTCGGGAGCAGCCATTCCCGCGTATCAAACAAAGTACTTTGAGCTTTTAGCACGGTACTACGTGATAAAGAGGCAGCATATTCTTGCAGCTCATGTACTATTACGGTTAGCAGAAAGGCGTTCTGACGGTTTAGAAAATTTCCCCACACTTGAGCAAAGGTACCTTCACTCTATAATAATGTCTATACAGACTTAATCTTTTTATGTCTATAATAATAATTGGTCTTTTCTTTCAGGCGCCAATACTTGAGCAATGCTGTTATTCAGGCGAAAAGTGCAAGTGATAGTGATGGTCTGACAAATTCCTCTAGGGATAGTGGGCTACTGGATTTGCTTGAAGGGAAGTTAACAGTTCTGCAGTTCCAAATAAAAATCAAAGAGGAACTAGAGAAGATTGTTTCTAAATTAGAGGCTACCCCCAGTACCTCAGAATCTGTCCCAAATGGTTCTGATGCTGAATTTCTACAAACTGTGAAAGAAAAGGTGAAGGAGTTGTCACTGGATTTGAAAAGTATCACCCAGTTATATAATGAATATGCTGTTCCATTTGAATTTTGGGAGGTAAGATACTCTTTTTCTACACCTATGACCATGACTATGTCATTTTCTAAATAAATTTATATCTTTATTTCTGTTTGTTGTCTACTTCCAGATTTGTTTGGAAATGCTATATTTTGCAAGCTATTCTGGTGATACTGATAGTAGCATTGTAAGAGACACCTGGGCAAGACTTATGGATCAGGCTCTTTCAAATGGTGGGATTGCTGAAGCTTGTTCAGTACTAAAGAGGATTGGTTCACATGTTTATCCTGGAGACAGTGCTGTTCTACCTTTAGATACGTTATGTCTACATCTCGAGAAAGCTGCTTTGGTATGGATTCTTCATCTTTCTCTGGTCCTTAGATCCTTGCTCTTTTTCCAGTTATCATTGTTGGAAAGAACTTGATATTCTTCATTTGGGTCTACAAAATTATAGTATTTGTATTCTTTAAGGGTGTACTTAGACGTATATTGGATGGCAAGTTGCATAAAAAGTTAAATTAAGTTTGGTCAATTTGTTTTTGGGCTAACAAACATAAATCAAAGTTTTGGAAGGTAAGTTTTGTTTTGTTTTGTTTTTTTTTTGTTTTTTGTCTAGCATAAAGTCGAACTCTTCTATGGTGACAACAAACTGTGTTAGCCACTTAGCCAAAATAGAAGTCAGACTGACGTTGGTTTCTGTTTTACGCAATTTTCCGTTCGGTATACAGTCAAACATGTTACTCAAACAGCATGTCAAGACATAGGGTGTAATGTGTATTCACTAGGAACATGCATCATAGAGTTGTGGTTTTCTCTTATGTGAAGTTTTATAGTTATTGAGCTTTTCTTTGTAGGATCGGTTGGTGTCTGGGGCTGAAATTGTAGGTGATGAAGATGTTGCAAGAGCTCTTCTTGCAGCTTGCAAAGGGGCAGTAGAGCCTGTATTGAACACATATGATCAGTTATTATCCAGTGGAGCAATTTTGTTGTCACCAAGCCTGAAATTAAGGCTTCTGCGGTCTGTACTAGCAGTGCTTCGTGAATGGGCTGTGTCAATTTCTGCACGGGGAATGGGCACAAGCCCGATAGGGGCTTCACTCGTTCTTCGTGGAACATTTTCAATGGATCAGAGAACTGCTATTAGCCATGGGATTCGTGATAAGATAACGAGTGCTGCAAACAGGTAAACTTTCATTGAAATTTTGATTATAAATCCGTGTTTATTCAAATCTACCAAAGGACATACACAGTATCCTTTCTTCAAGCGAAGTTAAATTGAACCAAGCTGCTGAATCACAAAATTGTCTCAAACTAGTCGGTTGTGAGATAATGTGGTTTCTGTTTTGTTTGTGCGGGTTTTTTAGTTTTTATATGTAGCACTTCTGCCTTTATGTATTGTAATGAAAGTATGACATTGATAGCATTGTATCTTATGTGTGGTGATCGACAGGTATATGACCGAAGTACGGAGATTATCCTTGCCACAAAGCCAAACAGATAATGTTTACAGAGGTTTTAAAGAGCTTGAAGAATCCCTTATGACGTCTTTTTCGTTCGAGCGATTTTGATTTTCTTTTTTAATCTTTATCGTAGTTATTCTTGTTGTGTCATATGTTATTATGTTTACTATTAATTTCTTCCAAGAGAATAAGAGTTTCTTGAACTTTGTCTCTATAATCATCCGTAATGCCAAATTCGAGAGCAGCAGATGTAACAAGTTTCAATATCTGCCGTTCATGTTTGTACCGGTTTATCGTGGAACCAGTGATATATCTGTAAAACGCCCCTTCAATTTTGTTTCATTGAATTCATGGTCTTTTTAAATGTTTATATCTGGTGTGGATGCGAGTATGTTTGTAGAAAAGCGATGTTGTTTGGAATAAATAGCATGGTTGTATTATTGCAAATACTAAGTGGGTTTGGAATAAATAGTATGGTTGTATTATTGCACATACTAAGTGGGTGTTTGTTTATATAAGCCCAAAAGTTTTAAACTAAGCCAAAAAAGTGAGATTATGAAATATAAGCCCAAAACCAAGTAAGCCATAAGCCAAAACAAACACCTCCTATTTTAGTTTGGTCTCTCTTAACGACATACATATTCACAAAAATTCAAACAATAATCTTCTTCAACCTTCAAATCCCAACTCTTCTTCACTGTATCAAAGCACACAGTTGCCATATCAGCAATATAAGGAAAAAAACCGACATTTAGACTTTAAGATATGAAGTTTGTTTGATAAAAGGCAATTAGTGTTTGCGGATTTTTTAGACCATACTTTTTCTAACGTTACTAAAAGAAGCATTCAAATTATAACGCTACTTTTTCACTAACTTGTGATATAAATGTTTGGAAAGAGCTTATAAACCTATATAAGCCTAAGCTTAGGGGTGTTTGTTTTAGCTTAATTTTCTTACTTATTGAAAAAGCTAATAAGCTCTGATTTTGAGAGTTATGAACTTACGGCTTACTTTGGTACATAAGCTCATAAGCCCAAAAAGTTGAGTTTATTAGCTTTTCAAAAGCTCAATAAGCCCGTAAGCCAAAAAAATAAGCTTAAACAAACACACCCATAGCTCACTAAAAGTTGGGCTTATTTTTCTTAAATAAACTAAATAGCCCCTAAAATTTTGTTGTAAAAATTTGCAAACAAAATCCGAAAGGAAAAATGATTTAACCTAATCAGTTTAATATATGATTTTAGATAAGAGTATCACTATATCCTTGTATATTTTGTGCCTACTAATCCTTCTACCCACATAAAAATATAACTTGTTTTTTTTTTCTTTTTCCGCTCATGATCTCTCTTAATCTAAGCCGTTAGTTTTTTCACGTGTCGAAACGTGTAAGTAAGAGGATAACTAGAAATGTTATGGAGAAAGAAATATCATTTCTTTTAGGTAAATATGAGGGAAACATATAATCAATCGCAATTCCCAAATACCCTCACACCACTATCCCGCGAATTCCCTTTTGGCAAAACTTTCTCTATCCTTCACGAATACTTTTATTTTATTTTATTATTATTTTTTTCTTAATAATAAAAAGCTGGGAGAAAGATAAGGTTATGAAAAATAATCATTAGAGCATTCACCACAAAGGTTTATCCAATAACACATCATTAATTTTTAGACCTTTTGATATTATAAACCTAGATTCACTATAGTATAAACCTTTACAACTAATGAAATGTCTTATATAACAAATGCATTAAATGTATTGAATTTATAAATAAGTTCAAGAATTAGGACTTCCTCATGCCACATAGACATAAAATGAATGTCCATTATTGTTGAAATAAACATAAACCTTTTCATTTTTTTTAGGCTTTTTTATAAACCCACCGTAGTGGATGCGTGTTGGATGCGGGTTTGAAAGATGGAAAAGAAAAAAGAGAGGGAGTGACGTGATGTTGATCTGGCATGAAATAGGGGATAGAATAAAGCATGAATGCCTCATGCTCTTAATGTAATTCAGTATAACTAACATATTATGGACTAAGTTGCGTGTGAGTACTAGTATTACTTGTCTCAAATTCACTATGTTCTATGTTGATGTTACCAAATGTTACATACATTTGAATGATAATGAATTGTCAGTTAAATAGAAGACATATATGTTTCCTGTGGTTTAATATTCATACATTTGATTTCGTTTTATGCATGTTTTTGTATGTTTAGCTAATGAATTGGAACTTGAGGAGATGGATGAGGCGAAGATAACAACAATAATGACAGACACAACAGATGGGATTTCACACCTTCCCGGATTTATTCTTCACAACATACTCTCGTATTTGGATTCTCCAAAACAACTTGTTCGAATGAGTGTCTTGTCTAAGAACTGGTTTGCTCTAACTGCTTCTTTCCCTCATTTGAATTTTAATCTCCGTGAGTTTTTGAATATCGAAATGCCATACTTGATCCCTTTAGACCCGGACACATTTAGGCATGAGCGGGACAGTTTTTTAAAGTATGTTGACTATACAACGTCAAGATACGTGAATGTGAGTTGCCTCTGTCCTTGATGGTTGATGTTGTTAAGTTTATGTCTTTAAAGTTGTTATTCCTTCATACCGTCCCTTTAAATGATGAAGTGATCAAGCAAGGCCCTGACCACTAGTTTCCCTCTTCTTGAGACATTAGTTGTTGAACTTTGCTATGGTTTTAAAAGATTTTGCGTTTTTGGACATCAAAGTCTTCAACAAGTTAAGATTTTCTTTCAATGTGAACTTGAGAGAATTGATATCGAAGCTCCAAATCTGGATTATCTTTTTATAAAGGATCTTTTTTGACGATGGGCACCATCTATGAACTTAACTTCATGCAAAAAATTAACAACGTTGTCTTATAACGGGTACCCCTCCCCTACATCGGATGGGGGGTTAGCTGACTTGTCATCCAGCTTCCCTTTCCTTGAAGAATTGTTTTTGCGTCCTTCATATGATTGCAAGAAGCTCAAGTTGTCAAGTCATTTCGTGAAGAGGGTTGTGCTCTATTCAGAGTGTGATTTGGAAGATACTGATATGAACACCCACAATTTGCTTTTATTCGAATACAAAAGTCATTTGAGTTCATATTTCTTTCCTGCCCAAAATCCCGTCAAATGCACGAATGGAATGTCATCGCAATAAAGCTGGTAACGCGGTTCCAAAAGTTGAAACGATTTCTGGACAAGAATATGAGATTTCAAGAGCTGAAGTTGTTTAATACTCCGGTATTGCATTTACCCAGATTAAATTTTATCATGAATCTTACATATGTTTGTATTCTGCGAGTCTCTAGCAATATTGTAAAAATAATCCCATCACATACTAATTGTCTTGTAGGATTGCGTAGACTTTGAGGAACTAAAGTTGATTCAGTTGGCACCTTATGAACTCGATCATTTCGAGCTAGAAGTGGACGCCAAACTTGAGTTATCAAAATATGTGGCGGCTGTGGATGCGATTCTTTGGTGTTTCCATCCTCGATCTCTTACTTTAGAGTCAAACTTATCTCTTCTCTATCTTTATGAACAACGCCATCTTTTCAATGTGAGAATTATTTCTTGTTTTCTATGTTCTTTGATGAAACGTTCATTTCTCCCTATTGGCTGCCTTCGGAAAACCCCGCAAAGATGATCGACTGTTTCACTTCAACATGGTTTAGAGTTTAGACCAAAATTAACTAGAGATTCTATTATTTTTATGTCTATTACATCCTCTTGTTATTTCTTTCACAGCTTATTTATGAGAAGCTACTTCACCAAGAAGATGAAGGCCAAACTAATACTCAGATTGTGATGTCTTCTAACGTCTCTCATGGCAAAGAGCATTTCAGTGACTTAAATTCATTTTTAGAAAACGTGTCATCATCACAGAGTGACCAGCTAAGAAAAACAATTACCTTCATAAAGGAAGAAGGTACATTAATTTTCTTTTGAAACTGATAATTTTTAAAACATGTAGAACACGTGCATTATCTCACTTTTGTTGTATCCAAACAGTCGTCCAACAAAAAGCTGGATAATGGAAGAGTCAAAGATGCAAGTATTGTTGTTTTGGAGAAATCGATTGCAGAAGCTATTGAAAACTGATAAATTTACACTAAATTGCAATGAACTTCTCATAAATAGTGTGGTTTTTTATATCTTAATTGTTATATGTAGGGAGCTTTTACTTTATCACTGATTTCTCTGATGATGTATTTGTTTTGCGTTGATGGTTGGAATTTGTTTTGTTGGACAGTCTTGGTCACATAGAATATCTGAAGTTATAAAATTTCCTTGCATATTAAAATCATTTTGTTGATGGTTGATGAATGCTGACCGTCCTCGTTAATTCGTTGACATATGGTCTAATGCCTCTGCTATTATAGCTAATGAGGGCTTTAGCCAAGTACATAAGTAGGAGATACAGATGGAAACACTCCATACACTTTTCATGGTTTACTCCATATGTTTCTTTACTTATCGTGCATGATTTACTCATGAGTATGTTGAATTAGTTTATCTGAGTAATCAGCTTTCTAAACTCATAAGGTTGTTTTTAGAAGGCAATGGAGTTGTGTTTATGGCTTGACATTCGGAGTTGCATAGTTTACTACATAATTTTAACATTAATCGGAGCACTATACTACTTAGTTCTTGTGGTTTAAAAGTTGTTAGTGATGAAGATGTTGCAAGAGCTCCTGCAGCTTGCAATGACCCATTGTTATCCAGTGGAACAAGTTTGCTGTCACCAAGCCTGAAACCAACGCTTTGCAGTCAGTACTAACAATGCTTCGAGAACGGGCTGTGTATATATATGCACAGGAAATGGGCTCATTTTACCCACTGAACATACCCCTTTATGTCTTTCCTCTGAGAGACACTGGTCGGTTCGTTTTGTGAGGTAATGTTGATTATAGAGCAGTAGAGGTAGAAATATAGGCAAGTTGGGTAACGGGTCAAAGTAAGTTTAAGTTTTGGGTCCAAATAGGGTGGATTGGGCTGACACGAACATTCTTAACATTATTTTTCTTATATGATTTTATAAATAATTAATTCAGTTATTTTTTTTTTTTTTTTTAAGCGATTAAGAAATGTTGGAGCAGGACGAGACTCATAACCCATTTGAACCTGTTTAAATTTTTTTCCTTGTCGTTCGGAGCAAGATTAACAAACTAGTTGGTTTTTTCCTTTTTTTTCCTTTTTTTTTGTTAATTCAGAAAACTATAATGATGGAATTATTGTATGCAAATAGGGAAATGATATATTCTCATGTTTGGTATTTTACTTAGGGCAAATCACCTAGAAATGTAGTTAACTTGCCACTTTTTACCATTGTATGTAGCATTATTTTTTTTTTCTCATTCTATCAATAAACTTCTATCGTTAGTCCTTCGTATTGCACTGCTTACCAAAAAACCCGCATCGTTAGTCCTTTATCTTAACGATCGTTAATAAATAACTTAAAATTTGGTTATCTTACGCTAAACTTGCATCGCTGGTCCTTTACACTAACGATCGTTAAAAATAACTTAAAATTTGGTTTCTTCGTTTCAGTCCGTTTTCGTTTTCGTCCGTTTTACACGTTTTACGTTCGTTTAACACGTTTTCACGTTTTCATACGTTTTACACTTTCATCCGCGTTTTGAGTTTCATCCGTTTTACATTTTCGTCCGTTTTGCGCATTTTCATTCGTTTTTACGTATTCGTCCGTTTTACGTTTTCTTAGTTTTTCACATTTTCATGCGTTTTCGCGTTTCATCCGTTTTAACACATTTTCGTCCGTTTATGCATGCTTTCATCCCTTCTTAACGTTGTCGTCCGTTCTAACACGTTTTAAATCGTTTTTCACGTTTCATCTCGCTTTTACATGTTTTCATCCGTTTTACGTTTTCCCGTTTTCACGCCATCCGCTTTTACATGTTTTCATCGGTTTCTACGTTTTCATCCGTTTTGCATCGTTTCGATCGCTTTTGCACGATTTCAGTGTTTTACACGCTTACTTTTAACACGCCGCTCGCTTTTCTCGATTTCCTCCGTTTTACGCCATCGGTTTCACATTTTCTTCCGCTTTTACCGACGAAACGGATGAAACCATGTAAAACGGATGAAAACGTGAAAAATGGATGAAAATGTGAATAACGGATTTAAAACGTGTTAAATGGACGAAAACGTGTTAAAACATAATAAAATGTGTGAAACATACGAAAACCTGCAAATGCATTTAAAACACGAAAAAATGATGAAAACGTAAAAGTAGATAAAACGTGAAAAATGATTTAAACCGTGTTAAAACGGATGAAAACGTAAAAACAGATGGAAACGTGAAAAATAGACGAAACCGTGTTAAACGGACGAAACCGTGTTAAAACGGATGAGAATATGTAAAATGAACGAAAACGTGCAAAAATGGGCGAAAAATGTAAAATGGATGAAAACGTAAAACGGATGAAACATGTAAAACGGATGAAAACGTGAAAACGGACGAAAACGTGTTAGAACGGCGACAACGTGTAAAAGGGATGAAAGCATGCATAAACGGACGAAATGTGTTAAAAAGGATGAAAACGTAAAACGCATGAAAATGTGAAAACGAAGAAAACATGTAAAACGGACGAATACGTAAAAGCGAATGAAAATGCGCAAAAGCGGATGAAAATGCGCAAAATGAACGAAACATGTAAAACAGATGAAAACGTGAAAACGAACGAAAACTTGAAAACGCGGATGAAAGCGTGTAAAACGTATGAAACGGACAAAAACGTGTTAAAGCGAACGAAAACGTAAAAACGTGAAAAAGCGGACGAAACGTAAGAAACCAAATTTTAAGTTATTTTTAACGATTGTTAGTATAAAGGACCAACGACGCAAGTTTAGCGTATGATAACCCAAATTTTAAGTTATTTATTAACGGCCGTTAGCATAAAGGACTAACGATGCAGGTTTTTTTGGTAACGGACACACACAAAGGACTAACGATAGAAGTTTATTGACAGAATGAGAGAAAAAAAATGCTACATACAATGAGAAAAAGTGGCAAGTTAACTGCATTTCTAGGTGATTTGCCCTTTTACTTATTGAATAGTGATACAAGATATAACCGATACATTAAATAATGCATATGGATAATGAGTAGAAAGCATATTGTAATTTGTGTGAGTAAGAAAATAAGTAGAAATATAAGGTCGGAGGATAAAAAAAAGTTTTGATTTTGCTAAAACTTGATTGGTCGGAGGATAATGAGTAGAAAGCATATTATAATAAGCAAATTACTTAAATGGACCACTTACATAACTAATTTACAAATACAAACATTTTCCTAACGCTTTACCAAAATGAACTACATCTGTCACTCTCAACATAGGGAGCCCGAAATGTAAGCATCTTATGGATATATGTGACTCAATTTATTTGCAAAATAAATGAACCTTTGAGTAGGTCGACTTATATCACACAAACAGTACACAAGTACCATTTTCCTTCCATCACTTCTCATTTTACGGTCAAAATCTATTAAATATAGTAAAATAAAATTACAAGCTATACTTTTAGTATAGTAACTTGTAGCTCCCATCTTGTGCACAAACTGTACACACAGTACTATTTTCTTTCCATTCCATCATACAAGTACACAACTCGCATAGCAATTTCGTCCAGCACTTGCCAGCATTGCCCAACACTTGACAGCCTCGCTCAGCCCTCGCCCACCACTCGCCAAGCCTCAAAACTCGTCTAACACTTCGCCTAACCCTCGCCCAGGCTCAAGACTCGCCCAACACTCGTTGGTATACCAGGGACGGACCCAGGATTTTTAAAAGGGTGTTGCACAAAAAATATGTTGGGCTAACTAAAGTTACACCGTAAGAAACTGTTAGAATATGAGATCATAATCTGTGGTAAACATATCATTCTATCAATTGCTAATGGCTATTAAGTTGTGTTTAGTGCGTGCTTAATTACTGTGGACTATTCTTGGACAAAGCATAAGTGGTTTAAAGGGTGTGAAGTTTATTCTCGATAGTGCTTATCTCGTAAGAGTTAAGGGGTCGTTGTGTATCTTTTCCCTTACATAACCCACCTCAATATAGGGTTAGACGCAACCGTGTGTGCAGTCATTGTCTCATACTCTCTTTTCTGATCATAGTACTGATCTTGTTTCTTCTTTGTATTTGTCTGGTTATTGTCTCATTGACATTAACCTGACCTTGTAACACTTTGGATATTATTGTTGGCTCAATCTATGCCAACTATTGAGGCTTTGGTTTGAATAAAGTATTGTTGTGATTCTGTTGTTGCTGATACTTTCTTACATGGTATCAGAGCGTCAGGCTCATAATCACGGTTGATTCACCATCCTAAGGTTTCTTCGTAGAAACTTAGGGATATCTCTTCCTGATCTATCCGGAAACAATCAAAAGCTATTCTAGGTTTCAAAAGGTGGTCAATCTAGATTACCTTATTTGTTTTGGGTGCTAATTGGAAAAATTAGGGTTTTCTACAAAAACCCTAATTTAATGTGGTTTGGGGTTATTACTATTGACGTAATCGTTGGTTATTGATTCGATTAAAAATCAATAATAAGAAGTTGTGTAGTATGTGGGTAACTCAAACGTGTTAGGTTTGAGCACCGAGATCGTTCCGAACGAGGGTTGAATGGAATTTCCAACTCACGTCTCAATAATCGGGATTCGAATAAGAAAAGGGGCATAAGATGATATTATCTAAACTATGGGATAAGGAAAGTAAATGGAACATATAATCTACGGGAAATCCTAAGAACTAAGGTAAACTACGCAATTCTATGCTAAAACGCAAATTCGGAAAATAAACGAAACGCGAATAAAAAGCAACTACGACTATTCTACATCCTAAAAATAACCTAAAATGACTTTTACTCTAAAAATGATATAAGAAAACTAATTATGAATTAAAACTATTTTTTAGAAATTTTCTTGATTTTATTTCTAATTAAAACTAATTATCAACTATAAAAATAAAACTAATTAACTAAAAATTATGAAAAAGAAAGGGAAAAATATGGAATTACTTTCTAAAAATCTAAGATATCATAAAAGACTTTTCAAAACTATTTTTGTATTTTTCTGATTATTTTCCTATTTTCTATGAATTTAATACTATTTAAATCTAATTAAAATTATGAAAAATACCAAATAAAAGGAGAAAAATATGGAAAAATCTTTTTTATGCTTTTTATATTTGTCTTAAACTATTAAAAGTGAAAAATTATTTTTTGGAACTTTTCTCAATTAATTGCAATTAAAGGTATTTAAAATGGATTAAAAACTATTTTAAATCAAGAAAAATAGTGAACAGTAACTAAAATTAATGAAAAATTCAGGGAAATCCTAAAATATTATTCTAAGGCTGTAAAAATTATAAAAACAAGGCCCTATGTGAAGGAAATGAAAGCTGCAATGTAAATGGAGTTCAAATAAGCTCTTAAGAATAAGCAAATAAGCTCTAAGTTGCACCTACTGAAAACATAAGCTAAATTATCCTTAAACTACCCTACAACAACTATTAGAAACTACTCCTAACACCTAAAAAGCAAAATACCAAGGATTAAGCTAAAATGACCACTATAAGCTAAACCGGTTTACCCTCTTGCTTAAGCACTTGTAATCGACAACCAATAAGCTCAAGAGAAAACTAGAAATGTGGTTCTAAAGCCCACCAACCGAGATCAAATAACCCAAATTACAGCTAAAATGGACTAATATTGAAGACAATAGAGATTAAACAAAAACGCTGCATATAGGGACAGTGCTGATGCAGATCAGTGAACAGATGGGGCACAAAATGCTTATGCAGATCTGAATAAAGCTACTTCTACAAAACTCCTAAAGCGAAACCAACTAATTCTACTTCCTACATCTAATGAGCAACCTAAATGAACTGAATCAGGTGTAAATGAGTACTAGAATGCTGCTGAAACAGCAGCCTATAGGGACAGATAAGATGAACCTTTCAAAACAAGCTAAAATGTAAAATCTTAAAGAAATTTAATTCCAAAAGCTTAAACTACTATCACTCAACACAGAACAAACTTAAATGAAATGACTAAAACCTATTTGGACCATGAAATCAACTTAACCAAACACCCCTTTCAAATGAAACAAATGCATACAATCAATGAATTTTCTGCAAATCCTATCTCAACTGATTTTCTTTTACTCAAATCAATCTAAAACCATATTTTAAACACAATGAAACTAGAATTCAATCAAGAACAGGTTTGACTTTTAAGTTTGACCCGTTTTGACTTTATTTGACTTTTGTAAAAAGCTGAAATTTAAGAAACTTGTAAGCCATGAAAAGCTCACAGAAGCTTAAACAAGCTTCTGTGAGTTCTGGAAAACAGAAAACAAAGCTTGAAACAGATAAAGGTTTGATTGAGCAAACATTCAAGAGAAACTTAAATTGCATTAATTAAAAACTGAATTTAACAATACAACTTGATTAGTAAAAGCAATAACAATTAACTAACTACTGAAAACATTAAAAATGACAGAATAATGAAGATCAAAATCCCTCTAATACATAAGGAATTGGATAAAAGATAATGTGAGCTAAGAGGGGTATATAAAGCTGAAGTGGAGGTCTTGGATTCTCATTCAGAAGAGCCTAGAATGTCCAATCATAGCCACAAATTCATCCTGAGTCATCAATGCCAATCAAATTGCTCCATTTGTCTTGATGAGGTGTCGAGTCCAATCACAGGCTTCCATTTGTCCACGTGGAGCTATATCTGACAGGTCAGAGGTGGGAAAGGGTAGGATAAGATGCTTAGTACCAAGTTTGTGTTTGGGATTGGAAAAATGGTGTAACAGGTGCGTTTGGTTTCGTTTTGGGAGGAAGGAGGAGTTTGGGGCGCGTTTGGTTTAATTAATATATTTCAAATTGTTTGACTTGGGTATACGGGTTGTTTGACCAGGGACCAATGGTGTGAAACGGGTCAAGGATATATTAAACGGGTGAAATGGTTTAGATAGGTGGCCGGGTATTTGATATGTTGGGTTTTGGGTTGGTTTGTAGATTGGGCCAAGGTTTTAGTCATTGTATGGATTGGACAAATGGATAATATATTGGACAAGGATAATACAAGTGAACCCATGTTGCAATATAAGGACTAAAATTGTAAAATCTGAACTTTGGGGGACCAAACATGCAAATTCTGAAATTATCTTCAAGGACCACTCTTGACAATCCTCAAATAGAGCAAGGGCTAAATTTGCACTTTTTGAATCTTCAAGGGCCATTTCTGCCAATTATCAAAGTTGAGGGGCCATTTCTGCCAATTCATCAAACTTTGATCAAATCTTCACAAATCATCCTCAGAGATTAGAAATCTTCATAAATGCATAATTCTGACCGTCCGGCTCAGCTTAAGCTCTCTTGATCTCTCGTGCTCGGTTTTTCTCCGGTTTTGGCTCCTTTTTGCGTGTTTTTACATATCCATACCTGCACAAGCACAAACTCAAGAAAACCACAAATATTAGCAATAAACGGCTCTTTCTTGGTTATTTTGGGTCTATTTTGATAAAGAAAAGGTATGTGTTTTAGCACATACCAGTTATCTCCTATTCACAATTAGCCCTAGACTAAGTGAATCTAGGGTAATTGTGATTTGTTCTTTCCGCTGCATATTACTTTGTAAGTCTTCTTTCATCTTCAAACAACAATACTTAAGTCTTTGTGGGTGCAAACGGGTAGACTAACTGTGACAACTCGTAATTTCAGGTCATTTTTCAAACTTTAAAAGTTTCACTATTTCATCATTTATCGTAAACTATATTTACGAGTATTAAATTCGTAACCTTAATGGTTTAGTCGCG
Source organism: Chrysanthemum lavandulifolium (assembly GCA_022545495.1). NCBI lineage: Eukaryota > Viridiplantae > Streptophyta > Magnoliopsida > Asterales > Asteraceae > Chrysanthemum > Chrysanthemum lavandulifolium. Next base: position 175,908,637 of record CM040242.1, on the reverse strand, counting down.
AATTCATGAACATTTCATCAAGGATATTTCATATAGACTAGGTTTAGTCTACATTTCATTAACATCATTTCCATCATGTTAGTTCATTCATGAATTTGCATTTCGCATTAAACGCGTAATATTCATATTAAATAAACGCTATCGCGTAAGTTATTATTTTGAACATTTAATCCGATACTTCCGAAAATAATATGGGAACTCACGCTTTTAATTTTCCACTTTTTCTAATTTTATTGTGTCGCCAATATTTGCAACCAAACACAATAAATACAAACGATACATTTTATAACCAAAATGATCAAGCTCAATCCAAATTCAACAATTCCGAGTTTGTAATCTTGATAAAACCCTTCTTGTATCCACATAATGTCGAGTCTCCTTTTAAACGACCCATGAACCCGACCCTCAAATAATTGTACGTTCGACATACTTGGAAAAAAAATGTAAGTAAATATAATTTTACACAAGACTTATGCTAGATGCAAACAAAAATACAAAAAGGACTCCAACTAACTCATTAAATTGCATGTGCTAGGCTAGTCCTCTTTTCTTCCCCTCTCCATACCCATTCGGTTGAACACTCCATCATCAAGTCATTTTTCATGATTTCAAACTAATACCACCTTATACCACATAGTATTCTTGGTTTGGTGAAGACAAGAAGGACATAAGACCATGCTTCCCTTCCTCTTTTGCTTACACACGTATGAAAATACACGAACATCTTCATCAACTTGGTTTGACAAAGGACCCTTGCATTTAATGCTTTGAAACTCTAACAAGCAACTCATTTCTTGTTCTCTCCTTATAACCAAGCCTTATTTTGAGATAGAGCACACACATTTCACTTCCACTTTTCATACAAAAATTACGAATATTCAAGAAGAAAGAAAAGAGAAGAGTTAATGGGTTTAAAAACAAGTATAAAAGGGTACTTAGATTTATTTTAGCGACGAGTTACGTTTTGGAAGTTACGGGTTACTAGTTTTATTCCTTTGGTTCTTGTTCAATCACTCGATCACTCCTCATTCTTGTAAGCATATCATCTTCATTTTTCATCTTTCATTATCATTTCATAGTCATTTCATTATATTTGAGCAAAACATGCAAGACTTATGGATGTTTATACCACCTTTTACATTGTTTTTAGAAGTTATACATATATAAGTCATCCTATAATTAATCCTTGTTATATATCACTCTTGATGATGTTTAGGAACCCATGACACCCTAAGAAGGTGTATGGTAGGATTAGAATAGCTTCGGAGTTGTTTTGAAGGGATTGGAATAGGTTTAGCACGAGAAAACTCTTTTCGACAAGTCTTAAAAAGGGTCTGATCTTATTTTGTAAATCGGAAAATCCGACAAGAGACATAAATTTTTGGCCTAGATATTTAGAAAATATACTTTAAAACGAAACCGTGGCGCTTGAACGGATTAAAACGGAGCTATAACGAAGAAGTTATGAATTTTTCAAGTTTGACGACGAAATATATATATATCCCGAAATTTCAAAGAAACTATTTTTGTTTTGTACGAGTCAAAACGAGTCTTAAGCGTTATAAATTATTTCGACTTATCAAAAATATATTAGTATACTTTGATACGAAGCTAAGGACGATAATACGTAGAAAACGGATTTGTAACGACTAAAATATACACGTTTTCACAAAATTGCCGTAACTTTATTATTTAAGAAAAACTATATTATTTTTATTAGACAAGTGTTACGGTAAACAAGTGACCATATTGAAGGCTATTTTTAACGTTGACGTAGAACTTTTTGTAAAGAGATGTCTTCTAATAAAATTGATATCACCAAGCATATTTTCCAAAATGACCAACCGTTTGTATAGCGGAGTTGTAATGAATTAACTACGGTTGCTTAAACTTTGCCGAAAATCACTTTTAAACTACATTTTGGACAAAATCACCATACTTAACCTATATTTTCTCTATGAACGAGACCTCTAGGATAAAAACTTAAATGCCAAAACTTTGAGATTATGATACAAGCTTTCCAAACCGTTGAGTTCGTTTCCTAACGTCCGACGACACCATTTTACGACTAGCTTTTCAAGGCCATTTTAGTCACTTTCATGAAATTTCCAACGACATTATTTTACGACGAAAAGTTATAATATCATAATAAATCATTAAGAAACTATTGTAGGATGTCATTTTGACGTAAATACTTGCAAAGTAATTTAAGAATGGTCAAGACGTTAAAAGAGTATTTTTCGACGAAGAGTATTATTTTCAAAATTCACAAGTGGTATAAATATCATCCGAATTGCATGCATAACATTACATCATCACTCATTACGTATCATAACATTCACAATAGGTCACGGACAGAGGTTGCGCCTCATTTCAGTATTGCTATTATATCATCATAATCATTGCAACAGGTGAGTTTTCATAGCCCCGATTTTATTCAAGTTTTTACTCTATTTCAAACCTACGGGGGAGAATACATTGCACACCATTTTTATTACGCTACCAAGTATGTCAAATTCATTATATTGCTTAAGTTACCACATTGCCAGTTAAATGTCCCCATTTCATAAGCATGAACCGTTAATTTCCTAGAAGCGTGGGTGAGTGGATAGATCTATCGAGGGTGACACCTCCATCCGGGTTGGTGGATCCCAACTAGTCATACGGATGCATTTCATTTCATAAACATTATTTGAGTTGTTTGGCAAGACACTGCTGTTGGCTAACATCACCGAGCTTCGTGTCATGTGCTTAAGCAATTGTAACATCATTTTGTGACGACATTGTCATACATAATTTATACTTGTGGTAGTCGATTAACATTTACATAAACTCTATGAACTCACTCAACCATTGTGTTGACACTTTTAGCAATGTATTTTCGTGTTACTAAGGCATTCACTTCATGGCATGTATGTGGACATATCATTTAGTCGCGGTGACGACGCTGCCTCACATGGGATTTATACACTTTAAAAACATAGTTTGACTTGTACCAAACTTACTTTCCGCACATAGTAACTTTCATTTGGGACCTATCTTTGTAACTCGAATGTTTTATTAAATCAAGCGATGTATTTTCCAAACGACACTTTAGGTCGCTCAATATAACTGTGATTGTGATGCTATGACAATCAATCCCAGAATTCCATTCACGCAAAATGTAATTGGGGTGTGACACTAACATCCGGATCTCGCCACCTCACGAGTGGTATGAGTACCGCCTGGTTTACCCCATCCACGTGCTTGGTACTTGTTGTTTCTTAATTTCAAGTTCTTGTTTTACCGCTCTTATCTCGCTTATCCGCTTTAGATATTATTTTTCCGTGTTATCCGCTTTCCTTATTGTTTGTATTATGGTTGTTGGTGATGATATTGTTTGGTGGTGGTGGTTTTTCCACCGAAAAAGCTTATCCTTTGGTGATGCTTTATATTTACATCCTAATAACACTAATGGTACTCCTATTATTTCCATCAAACTTATCGGAATGTAAAATTATAAAATATGGAATATGGCCATGACCTTTGTCTTAAGGAATCATAATAAGTTAGGATTTGTTGATGGTACTTGCTAAGAGATGATTCCAACTCGTTTTGCCAATCAATGGGATACCAGAACTCGTTGTGGTCACTGGATTCTTAACTCTCTTAGTCCCGAATTGTTTGTTGGTGCTATCTATGCTAAACCGCTTATGAAATGTGGAATGATCTTAAAGATACTTATGATAAGGTTGATGGTTCACCTATCTTTAATTTGCATAAAATATAAACTCTCTTAGTCAAAGTGGGTCTTCATCGATTATTACAACAACCTTGATTCTTTGTGAAACAATTTGATTCTATGATTAGCTTACCTCCGTGTACTTGTGAGGTCGCAAAACATTTTGAAAACACAATCGACTAATCAAATTAATGCAATTTCTTATGGGTCTTGATGACACCTATGTTCCCATCAGAAGCATCATTCTGATCAAAGACCCTTTGCCTAATGTCAAAATTGCTTTCTATGTTGTCTCTGGAGAAGAACCACATAAATGTTTCATCTGGGAATAACTCTGCTAAACCTAATGCAACTTCTTTTGCTGCAAAAACTTTTGATGGTGGAAAATTTTTTGATAACAAAAAAGGGTTTAACAATAACAATTACAACAAAGGTTCTGGTTTTAATGCTGGCAACAGCTCAAACAACAGAGGACCAAACATGAATCTCAAATGTACTAACTGCAAAAAACCTGGTCACACTGTTGATAGATGTTATGATCTTGTTGGTTACCCTGCTGGATATGTTAAAAGGAACTTTAATACTAAACCCGTCACTAGTAACAATGTTTCCACCGATGCTAATCATGTCACCGATAATAGAGCTAGCAACTCTCATGTCTCTTTGTCTAATGAATGCCTCCGCACTTATGAGTCTTCTAAATGACAACAATGTGTCTTATGCTAATGCCAACATGGCGTAAATTTTTTCGTGAACTTTCTAATGGAAGTGTCAAGTTTAATATAAACTTCAACAAATTTTTAATAACAACACAAAACTTTATCCGAAACATCGCCTTGGTTGGATTGTTGACTGTGCAAATCAAAGACATGACCGTGTCTGCAAATTTTTAATAAATGTTGTAGATATTTCTAATCTTGGTCTAACTGTTGGACATCCCAATGGTACTCGTGCCTTAATTACAAAAATTGGTGATTTAAAGGTCAATAATGACCTAACTCTTTTGATGTTTTGTTGTTCCCGAGTACAATGTCACCTGTGTCTGCTCATAAGATTGCTAGAGACAATAAGATGTTTGTTGGGTTTAATGAATCTAATTGCTATATACAAGATTCACATCAAAAAATGATTGTGGGGATTGGAAACAATGCAATGGGTTATATATGTTTGATATTGATCCTACATGTAAGATTAATTCTAATAACTGCATATCTGTCTTTCATGTTTCTAGAAATCTCTGGCATCAAAGACTTGGTCATCCTTCTGACCAAGTCCTGCACATACTTAAACCCACTCTTAAACTTGATAGTTCATCTGAATCTGACCATCTTTGTGATACTTGCAATAAAGCTAAACAAACCAGGGAACCATTCCCTCTAAGTGAACGTAAATCAACTAAAATTGGTCAACTTGTTCATCTAGATGTATGGGGACCATATAAAGTCACTAGCAGAGATGGTTACAAATATTTTTTAACCATTGTTGATGACTATTCTAGGGCAGTATGGGTTTATATGCTTAAGGGTAAGGATGATGTTTATGTTTCCATTGTTAACTTTACTCACATGCTATCAAATCAATTTGAACACAATGTTAAGACATTCAGAAGTGATAATGGGACAGAATTTTTCAATAACAAACTTCAACACTTCTTTCATGACAAAGGAATCTTACATCAAACCTCTTGTGTTTACACACCACAACAAAATGGTATTGCAGAAAGGAAACATAGGCATCTCCTTAATGTGGCTAGATCCCTTATGTTTCGTGGGAATTACCTCTATATCTTTGGCCCGAATGTGTTCTAATCACGATATGTCATAAACAGCTTACCTCTTCGTTGTCCGCAAGTCTCCTTCTCCTCGTATGGGCATGACCCTTCACTCTCTCTCCTTAGAGTCTTTGGTCGCTTATGCTATGCCACCATTCTCAACATCTCCGATAAATTTAGTAGTAGGTCCGTAAAAGTGTTTTATTGGTTATTCAAATGAGAAAAAAGTTATAAGCTTTTAAGTTTAGAAACAAAAAATATCTTTTACTCTAGAGATGTCAAATTTTATGAAACTGTTTTTCCCTTCAAAATGAAAAATGCTTTGTCAAAACCTTTTGTTGAAACTTATGTGCCTAAAGATTTAAATCACAAAAATTTCTTTGACTCACAAACAAGTCCCAATGATGAAGGGAGAGTGACATCCTATGATGATGGCACAGTGTTGGGTTATCCTACTAGGGATGATGAACCGTTGAAACTTCCATAGATGAAAATACACACCCCGAGGGCACTTTATCACATGAATCACATCCTGCCGATACATCTTCCGATTCTAATCGAATTCGAACAAGAAGAAGGCTTGCCACCATTATCGCTAGAAGGTCAACAAGAGTTTCTAAATTACCTAGTAATCTTAATGACTTTATTGTTGAAAGGAAAGTTAAATATGGTGTTGAAAAGGTTGTTAATTGCTCTAACCTTAACAAAGATAATTATTGCTTTGCTTCTAGTCTAAATAAAAGTATTGAACCCACCACATGAAGAAGCTATTCTTGACAAGAATTGGGTTGATGCTATGAACTCAAATTGAGGCCTTAAATGAAAATCATGCTTGGATATAACCGATCTACCACCCAATAGAACTCTCATTGGTTTCAAATGGATCTTTAAAATCAAATATAAAGCCAATGGCTAAGTTGATAGATACAAGGCTAGATTAGTTGCTAAAGGCTATAACCAAAGGGAAGGAATAGACTATGATGAAACCTTTTCTCCTGCTAGAAAATGTCTCATCGTTAGATGTCTTATTGCCTTAGTGTGAAAAACAAAGGGCCTCTTTTCCAACTTGATGTTAATAATGCTTTTCAGATGGAGACCTTGATGAGGATGTCTATATGACCATTCCTAAGGGATTCAGAATGAGAACAATAAAATAAAGTCTCAGAACTTGTCAAGTCTCTCGATGGCCTTAAACAAGCTCCCGTGAAATGGAATGAAAAACTTGTTAGTATATTAAAAGAAAATAACTTTGTTCAATCTGTCAATGATCATTCTTTGTTTACCAAAACAGAGAATAACAAGTTTATTGCTTTGCTTGTTTATGTGGATGACATTGTCCTCACTGGAAACTACATTGATGAGATAAATCTGTTCAAAGATTTTCTAAAATCTAAATTTCATATCAAAGACTTGGGAAACTTAAAATATTTTCTTGGCATTGAGGTTTTAAAAACTGGTAATGACATATGTCTCACCCAAAGAAAATATTGTCTTGAACTCCTCAAAGAGTTTGGACTTCTTGGTGCAAACCGTGTCCACCCTATGGAACCCAACTCGTTTCTCCCATACATTCCCACCGCCGATGATCCCTTACTTGTAAACATTATCGGTTATCGGGTTACTGGGAAACTTATTTATCTCACCCATACCGCACCGACATCTCATATTCGGCCATTGTCTCGCACAATATATGCATTCTCCTTGAAATCCCATTTAGAATGTGCCCTCGTTGTTCGAGATATCCGAAAGGAGCTCCGTGAAAAGGTCTAAGGTATAATTTCAAGAACTCGACAATCATCTTGAAGGTATAGTGATGCGATCGGGCTAAATGCAAAAGACCAGAAATCATCACAGTTATTGTGTTTTCTTTAATGATTGTTTGATCTTATGGAAAAGTAAAAACAAAACACTCTTTCAAAATCTTCCATGTATGTAATATAGATCAATGTCTATCCGCTCGTGAAATTATTTGGATTCAAAAATCTTAAAAGATCTAAAAGTTGACATCAATCTTCCTCGTTAATTTTTGACAACAAATCGCCTCGCAACTTGTCATCAATCCTTTTTTCATGAAAGATCAAAACACTTAGAAATTGATGTTCATTTTATCGAGAAAAATTGCAAGAGGTGTTATAAGTGCCAAAAGATTGGCTCTTCAAACCAAATTGCGATATTCTTACAAAAATCTTCTTGTTTATCAAAGATAAATTCTTGTGTGAAAATTGATATTGTTTGATATGTTTGCCCAACACATTAAGGGGAATGTTAGAATATGAGATCATAATATGTGGTAAACATATCATTCTATCAATCATAATGGCTATTAAGTTGTGTTTAGTGCGCTTAATTACGTGGACTATTCTTGGACAAATCATAAGTGGTTTAAAGGGTGTGGAAGTTTATTGTCGATAGTGCTTATCTTAGAAGAGTTAAGGGGTCGTTGTATCTTTTTCCTTACATAACCCACCCTCCAATCTAGGTTAGACACAACCGCGCTGCATCATTGTCTCACACTCTCTTTTCCGATCACAAGATCGATCTTGTTTCTTCTTTGTATTTATTCTGTTATTGTCTCATCATCGACCTTGTAACACTTTGGATATTATTGTTGGCTCAATCTATGCGAACTATCGGCGCTTTGGTTTGAATAAAGATTGTTGCGATTCTCGTTGTTGTTGATACTTTCTTACGTAAACAAATGTAGCAAAAATATTTTGGGGTTGACATACCACAAAACGACAGCTTGAAATCTTTTACACTTCATGACATAAAATCGGGTGTAATGCCACACCCTAAGATACATGCGGTCCATTCCATGTAGATACATGTATATGCTTAAAATGTAATCTACTACTCAATCTAACGGATAATATTTAAAAATTTATTTTGGAAAAATATATATGTGATGTTAAATTTCGTAAAGTAATTAAAAACGGGCTATTTAGGAAATTCTCTCTATATTTGCCTATATTGAAAGTTTTGAACTTGATTGGTCAACGACCTTTCAACTATATCCAATCCATGTCATGCTTTGTAGATGGATACGAAGAAAGACTGAAAAGTCCAAAAAAAACACGTAATTCTTGCATACGTCACTTTGTTTGCTTAATCATAGATAAATAGATTCCCTTTGAATATAATGTTTGTGAGTTTGTCCTTATTCAACATAAGTAATGGCTTGTTTGTTTAATTTTTTTATTAAGTCATGTTAATTAACAAATGACTTAATGTGGAGGACCTCACTTTTATCACTTATTAGTTTAAGTCATTTATCTTTATATAATAAAAGTTAATTACATCATTTCGAAAGATTTTCAAAGCCTTCCTCATTGAAAAAAATCGACCAATAAGAGAAATTTGACGAACCACTTAAGAAAATCACAGAATACGATTGGTTAATAAAAACAAAATCAATAGATTTTACAAAAATTGAAAAAAACGTGAAGAAAAAAACCACTAAAAATATATGTGTCAAAAATATAAAAACAAAACTTATAAAAAGCGGGCCTGTTTTTATAAACTTCAAGGGCCAAATGTGAAAGGTTATGTAACTTTGAATACATAATGCGTATTAAGTTAATCGGAAAAAACAAAAAAACCCAAATCACCCACTTAGCCAATCAGCCTCCATCTCCAACCCTAACATACCTTCCTGCCACCGCCACCTGACCACCACCATTCGTGCACCATCTAAATTCCGGAAGTTTCATCTCCATTTTAATATCAAAAGTTTACTCATAATGCTCTTCGTATTTAGGTTAATCAAATGTATGTTTTTGGTTTAAAACTTCAATTAATAGATTTAGGTTTTTAGTTTTTCTTTTGTTAATTGAGTTATGGGTTCATGTTTTTGTGCTTTGATTGATAATTTAGGTGTGTTGGATATCAAGTAGACATGATTTAGTCACTTGGATTGTATAAATATCAAGGCCTATTGTCAACAGTTGACGTGCTTAATTTGATGAATTGAAACATAATATGCGTTTAAATCTGTGAAAGCAGCTGGAGTGATGTCAATTGGTGTTAGAGGTAAAGATTCAATTATATTGTTATGAATACGTTTCGTGTTTTATATTTATGCATTTGCTTATTTATAAACGACAAAGGAGAGTAAATGATAACATGTTATACTGGAAACTTTGATATTTGATGCTATGATAGCGTGGGTGTGCGACTTTTTTGCTTCTTAGCAGCAAACAATTATTTAAATGAAAGCTGGAAGGCTTACAAAGTGATGTCATAGTTTGTTGCTCATATTGCATAACCTTTTGAATTTTTACATCATACTGAGGCAGTATTTGAGCAGAGACGAGGAATTGTATTCATATATTGGTTATTGATAGAATTGCTAATTAAGTAATATCATAGTGGGTTACTAAGTCTTTTAGATTGTTGGCTAATGACAGTGGCACTATAGGTTGTTGATTTGAAGCAATGAAATCTTTTGTACAGGGGTATATTATTTGTACATTGGAATACTTGAATAGGGTTATGCTAAGAGCATCTTCAACGGGAGGTATCAGAATGACTTTTTGGTTACTGCTGTAAATATCATATGTAATGTTATTATAATGAAAGTCAGTTTTTGAATACACTAAATTAGGATTCAATGCCCTCAAAATTTGCACTTTTAGTCATTGATAAACTATCAACTTTCAGTCAAAGATCTAGAACAGGCTTCTGCACATTTATCATTGGAAGAAATTTGCAATGGTTCTTCTCTTGAATATATTTTAAGTCAAAGTTACCTATTTACCAAATTTCTTAGTTTGAAATGTGTTGATTGTGCGGATTTTGGTCCATATGAAATATATTTTTTTTTACTAAGAAATACCGTGCAACTATATAAGCCACTCTAAACTCAAATAGAGGAGTCCAAATGAATTTAGCACTGAGTTAATACTTTGTCTCAATTTACGTTGTAGTTCTATTTCAATGGATTTTAATATACAAATTGAAGCTAGATTTATATTAATCAAGGTCTTCAGTTTTGTGAAAACCCCTGTTTGTGAGTAATGTGGATCCCCTTTTCTGGCATGAGAAACGCTCCATACGCCATTTCCAGCTAATCGATGTTGTAGAAGTGGTCGAGTTAGGGTACCACTTCGAGTTAGGGATTACTTATATTTTCTACTTTTCTGCTTATGCACTTATATTTAGCTCAGGTAATAAAGGGTTGTTTGGCAATACTTAATTTTTCTACTTTTCTGCTTAGGTACCAAGTAATAAGGGGTGTTTGGGATTACCTATGTTTTTTACTTTTTTGGTTATGTATTCTTTTTTGTTTATCGCTTAACAAGCTCCCTTCAATACTTTTTTGGATTACCTATGTCTTTAATCATATATTGATAAACAAGGACATCCATTTGTTATAATGTGTATGGTGAGTTTGATGACAAAGATTTGTATAAGAAATCAAAGATTGAGGTTTTTAAGATGGAGGATACAGTTTCTTGAAAAAAGTGTTAGGAATGGTTTGTGAGCATGGTGGTGTTAATAGTATTTTTCAGATTAGCGATTGAAAAAGGTCGCCTGGACCCGCGAAAAGGGAGCTTAGATTGGCTACTCAGCAAGCCTTGCAGTTGTTGCAGGATAATTATCCTGAGTTTGTGGCTAAACAAGTGAGTTTGTATATTACAAATTTCTAATGTATATGAATGGTGTTTGCTTATGGTTTACTGATTCTTTTCCTTTACAAATTAAAGTGTTTTTTAGCTACATAATTTAGTAGGGGTGCTCATTTTAGTAGTTGTTTCAGTTTAAAATAAGGATTCCATAAACCCCTTTAGATGTGTGTTAGTTACGTAAGAATGAGATATGTGTTTAGTTTTTTTTCCCATTGTATGCGACTTACATATGACTAATGTATGTCGCGTTTTTTTGTCAACTATAGGTATAATAACCACACTAAACATACCACTAAATGTACCAATGTAAACATACAAAGGTATAAGAGTAAAGTAAGCTGTGTACGCAAAAAATGTTAAGGCATGTTAAGTTTTGTTGTGATTAATCATGTTTAGATTCATATGCACTCTATGACAACCCATAGTAAACAATTGAATAACTTTTGAACAGAAAGAGAAGATTGCGTACAATTTAGGTTCAAATTTGTGAATTTTGGTATTTGACCATTCAAACTGTTACTTATGTGTTCTAGATTTATCTTAAAGAGGCCAATTCCGACCTCTTTTATGACTGTGTCGACTTGGGTTATGCTTTATCCAAATGGATCTAAATCAACAATGTCAAATAAACAAAGTCAACTTAAAATATAAAAGGCAAAACAACAGGTTTGAAATTGGCCAATGGTACATTTATTCAGAATAGGGGTTATGTGCATGAGTCTACAAGAATTCACTTATTCAAGAAAGATAATGAACTCAATCCCTCATTCCTATACTCCACACAACAACTGCAAGTAATAAGTGGGTGTTTGGGATTACTTTGTCAACTTAATGCACAAATCCGATAAACATAATGACCACATCAGCCTACAAGTAAAAGGGGGTGTTTGGGATTACTTATTTTGTTCACTCTACTATACATCAGCCTACAAGAATGCACAAATCTAATAAACATAATGAACACATCAACCTACAAGTAAAATTGGGGTGTTTGGGATTACTTATTCTATCAGCTAACCTGCACATCAGCCTACAAGAATATGCGCATGAGCCTATAACTGATAAATGGGTGTTTGGGATTACTTTTATTTTGCTACTTTACTCCTTATCTATTTATCTTTTAGGTAAAGTATAATTGGATCTGCTTTTACTAAAATAGCTTATTTTGAATTAAGATAAGTAGTTTTTTCATAAACTTATTTCCAAATTTACTATAAATAATGCATTCTAAACACCCTCATATAGGAAAAATTAGTTTTTACCATGTACAGAAGTCTCCTCATTCAGGAGGTATTATAGATGAGTAATGTACTTTTGGTTTGATTACGTTTTATGTTATGCTAATTATGCAAACTCCACTTATAGTTGCAAATCCATGGTTTAACTTCTTAATAGGCCAAGTCGTACCAGTCTCTCATTTTTACTAACGAACATTATACGACAATAGATTTCATCAAAATATACATGTTGACATTTGATATCGTCCTATTTACATGTGTGTAGGTATTTTTTTGCACCATCTCTTGGACCACTCAAATACTAATTGGCAACATCTCAACAACTTGAAAGAATCCTTTGGCCAATCGTCTTATATGTTGATATGATCTCCTAATGTAGTTGAAACTTTTTGGTGGTTGTTAGATTCAACTTCGACACCAATGCCTAAATAGAATAACTAATGGTAGTGTAAATTATATAGATATATCAGATAAGTTTACTAGCAGTTGCATATTGAATATGTTGTTTATGAGGTATGCATACACCATGGTATCATAATTGTAACAAACCTATAATAACTATGCTTTGATAACCATGGTTGTTAACTGTTACCTTTAATACTTTAGTCCTCTTCTATTAATTTGATTAAACCAAATGTAATTAGTGTTGCTTATGTGTCATTTGGTAGGTGTTTGTAACTGATAAAAGTTTTATTTTGGTTCATTTACTTAAGTTGTTATTGCGCTAAAGAGTGTTACGCAAAAGTCAGACCATATTAGAATTAACTTGAAGCTATATAGGCTACAAGGGTACAAATTAAGAAAGAAAGAAAGAACAACTAAAAACAATACACCAAACTACCAAAGGGCCTCAAGGACAAAGCACCCTCAAAAGTATTAACAAGAAACACCTAGCTGATAAAAAGCCTAAAGAACAACAACGAGAAAGCCAAGGCAATCCGTTGATGTACCCGGTGAGGACATCAAGAAAGCCAACTGAATAGTTGTGGTTTAGAACATGCACAGACTTTTGCTACTGTTTTATTTTGTCAAAACTTGGTGCCAATGCTTATATAGAAAGGCTAACTGGTGATGTAAATCATAACTGCTTAAAAACTTTGTCTAACTGCTGCCGTGCTTGCGTACCAAACTTTTGTATCACCTATGTGTATATCACACTGATGGGAGTTTCAAATTAAAAATTACTTAATAAAAAAGTTATAGCATATATATACATAAGATTTTTTATTTTCAGTCTACCAAGTTAACCCATTTAAGACACGTCAAGTTTTTTTATTTCTTAATCGATAATAATGTATAAGTAAAAAAATCTTTTAAAAACCCCGTGCGTGCACGGGTATTATAACTAGTTTTAATTAAGTGAAAAACAAACAACTTTTTATATGACTTAATAAATTAAGTTTTTTCATATTAAGTTAATTAAGTTGCATTCAAACACCACCTAACTTATTGAAATTGGCTTAAGGAACATCTTTTAGCCAATTTTTGTAAAATATTCGTTAGTCTCATTTACAATATTAATAAATAAATGCCACTTCTATGTCAATATAAAGCATGGTAATTTATTTTCAGTATAAAGTGAGTATTTTTAAAATTGAGATCAATTTATAAGTACAAATAGTAAGAAAGAATATCATTTTCCTAAATTTTATTAAGAGCGGAAGGTGTGGTCATGGAGGTTAATTTCTTTATTACTGTCACCTCAGCGTCACATTAGCATCTCACTTCTCCACAACTAACCACAACAAACATCTCTCCCTCATAACAAACCTCAACCTATTCATTTGGGGGCCACCGCTACCACTTTATTTTTTTTATTCAATTTTCCAAATAAACTAAATTCATTTCATTAAAAATAAAAATACAATACATAACACAATAATAATAAAAATAAACACGATACGAAAAAAAAGCCACGGGTCACAGACTAATGGATCGGATATTCGACATCCCACTTCGGGCAATTTTTCAAAATCTCCCAAACGTGAACATACTTGAACTCCTTTCCACCAAATTGTTGCTGAAAGTTTAGTTTCGCATTCTCGAGATGAGTGTGGTCATTTTGACCACTTCGACGCTGAAAATGTTTGTAAATCGCGTTGAATTTTTTGCAATCGACGTTAATCCTCGTCCATTTTCCCGTGATTGAATTTTTAGTACGATAGTCATCGGTAGTTTGATCATTGAACATCTCCATAACGTCGTTCCAAAAAAAAATTCGGAACGGTTATTTCCATATCTAGAGCTTGCGAAATTTCTATCCAAACTTGCGCAAGCAACATTTCTTCAGACTTGTTTCACTTCGGATTTTGAGACATTGTGTTTTTTTTTGAATTGATGCGATGTGAAAATGGTGGTTATAGTTTGTTATTTAAAGGGTGGTTTTCAAATTCAAATTCAAAATGAGATTCAAAATTCAAATTCAAATTCAAAATTCAAATTCAAATAGAGCGGATTATTTAAAATTCAAATTCAAAATTTAAATTCAAACGATATAGTTTTGAGCGGATTATATGTGCCTATATATACAACCCTACCAATCACAAGTTACACACACAACTCACACACAAAATGTCTCGCAAAGATTTTTCTCAAGAATTCCCAAGTCCACAAAAGTTGTTTAAACAAGCTTTTCAACTTCACCACGCTTCTCCAACTAGCTTTTCAACTTCACCACGCTTCTCCAACTAGCTTTCCAACTTCGTAAGAAGTTGAAGTTTACTCAACACCACCGAAAATGTCTTTCCGGTGGATCTTGAAAACAACCCAATTGTTCCAACTCCACCGTGAATAAATCCACGTGTGGATCTTGAAAACAACCCATTCGGGTTAAGTGAGGCTTCCTTCGTCAACTCGAACAAGACGAAGAAAACTATAGGATATTATGGAAGAGGAAGCACGCGAGGAAGCTCGTCGTGAACAAGAAGAAAGGAAGCTCAAGATCTTCAAGATAACTACTTTGATATAATGGAGACTCTACTCGTTAATGGCGAGTTTAATTCCCTTCAAGTTCGGAGGGTCGAGACTCGATGATTCGCTTTATTAAGTTTTAGTAGTTTTATTTTCATCAAGATGCGTTGTAGTTTTTTATGTTTAAGCAGACATGTATTTCATGTTTTCGCTAATTGTTCAAGTTTCAATTTGTGTTTTTAATCAATATGCTTTATGTTTGCATTCTTTTTCCTCCACGAACCTTTCAATCTTTATAAAACACATCACCTTCAAAATTATTTACCCTCTCCAAAAATAAAACTCAAGAAAAAAAAAGAAAAAGGAGAAAAAAAGGACAAGTTACACTTCGCCGTGCAGACGGCGAAACAACCCACAACGAGCCATAACGATGGGGGATGGTGTGGTGACGAGGCACGACACCCTCCGCTCTTAATTGCAACATATGTGCAATAAAATATTGCACTAGGATTTTAATTTTTCGACTTGATTTGTGATCTTAATTTTGAAAACACTCACTTTGTACTGAAGATCATTTGAAGAAAACACTGACGCTATGCTTCATATTAACATAGAAGTCTAAAACTCACATTTATTTATTAATTAATATTGTAAATTAGGAAAATAATATTCTTTTTTACAATTGGTACCTACAAATCTTCGCTTACATGATTATGACAAGTGAAAAGATAATGATCTAATCAAAAGAGAGAATTAATACAAGATACAAGTTATATGATTGTGTGATTATATGGTCGATCATACGATCCTAAACCAGTTTTGTGATTTTAAAATTGAGCTACGACCTTATAAATAGATGATTTTGTATGCAAAACAATTTCTAAATTATGATTCTAAAACCAATCATACTACCTTATAGATGGATGATCTTGTATTCAAAACAATTTTAAATGATTTTAACCGGAACATCATACAATCATGTCAAGTTCTTTTTCTTTTTGCCTAAATTCAAGATAAACCAAAATTTAAAGAATGGCCTAAAAAATAAAAAAGATAAATGTGTAAAGGGAGGTGATTTGTACATTTCATAATTTGATTGTCACACTCTATTTTAGTGTGTATTGCCATTTATATCTTTAGAGTGCTCGGTGAGGGAGGTAAATAACACGCCAAACACCTCCATATAAACCAATGGCGCCGCCATTTCCTCACCCCCTCCGACGCCATTCGTCCGCCAAAATCACTTCCGCCATTTCAATGGCTGACGCCAAAGGTTTTTTTTTTTTTTTTTTTTTTTTTTAAACGTTAATTAACGGATAAAAATATAACGGCTACAAAATTCAAACCCTCTTTTTCACTATATAAATACCACTTTAAAACATACATTTTTCAAACAATACAACCAAATCACAATTTAAATACACTTTCTCATACATTTTCATCCACTCTTCCATATTTCATAAAGTTTTAACTTCCATGGATCTTTTTGACCCCGAAACTCGAGTCAAGAATTATTACGCTTATACGATCCGCACGAAAATTTTCTAGCCTTAGATGACGATGAAGCAACTAGTTCACACACTCTGACGCACATACCCCGAGAATATGAAGCCAAGAACGCCTACTTAATGATTATTTTGGGATAATCCAAAATATCCCGAAAGGAATTTCGACACGGCATCGGATGAGTCGATTTACTATTTTTAAAAATAGTCCAAGGTATAATTAACTATAACGCTCACCCTATTCCCGAGCACTTTAAATTTTTAAATACCGCCGATGCTATCGGTAGAATGAGTATCCACCCTATAATGAAATGCACGCCGCTATACGCCATTGGCGACGGGTTAACACCGATGCTTTCGATGAATATTTGCAAATTGGCGAACGTTGTAGTCGTGATAGTTTAGACCATTTTACCAAATGCATATGGGATTTATACTCGAGGAGTATTTAAGAAAGCCTCACCGGATGATATTATGCGGCTATATGAAAACACGAAAACTATCATGGGTTCCCTGCATGCTTGGTAGTATAGATTGTATGCATTGGGAATGGAGGAATTGTCCGAATGCTTTCAAAGCGCAATTCCAACGGGATCATGACATCCGACAATAATGCTCAAGCAACAGATCTCAAGATTTGTGGATTTGGCATGCATTTTTGGTATAGCGGGTGCAAATAACGACCTAAATGTTCTATATCGGTCGAATTTGTTTGACGACCTCATTGACGATCGCGGCCCCGAGGCCCCGCTCACGGTGAATGGTCACACATACACCAAAGGATATTACCTAGCGATGGTATTTATCCCACGTGGTCTACTTTTGTCAAATCATATTCGATCGCCCAAACCAAGCCGATATAAATTTTAAGAGGGCTCGAAGGTGCAAGGAAAGATGGAACGGGCTTTTGGTGTTCTTCGTGGTCGTTGGGGATTATAGCACAACCCGCACGTGTTTATCGTGTGAGCAAAATACGAGGATTATGTATTGTTGCATAATATTGCATAACATGATACTAGAAGACCAAGATTTCCAAATAAGTGAATTTAACGAACTATATGTTAGTCCGCCAAAAATATACAAGAAAATTGGGTCGAAGATGCGATCGGCATGCAAAGAAACGAAAGAAAATACGTGATGTTGAAGTGCATACCAACCTTCGATATGATCTTGTGGATCATCTTTGGCAACGACACCTAGAACTACAACAACAAGACGATATGTAGTCTATTTATTAATGTATTGTAATTTAATTTATGTATTGTAATTTAATTTATGTATTGTAATTTTATTTTATTTATGTATTGTAAGTTAATTAACCCATGATCTCAATATCATGAACACACGCACGGATCGCCCAATTATTTGTTTTGTGCTCAATTATTTGTTTTGTGCTCAATTATAGAGCAAGTGAGTGCTCAATTATAGATGTAGTGCTCATTATTTGAAAACAAAGGCCAAGTCAAACTTACCAACATCAACATAAGTCCCAACAATAAATACCCACATTTAACTAAACATTTATCATAACTTCAACCCAATTCAAATTTTATCAAACCTTTCACATACACATCAATTTATCTTCCAAAATGTCACAACAAAACACAAACGATTGGTTACTTAACAACATATTTCAAACCGAGTCCGCTAATTCAAGCTCACTTTCACCCGCAACACCATCATCCGGCCGTTCTTTACCGGTCCAACAAACTGAAAACCCGATGCCGATGCCGATGCCATATCCGCAATATCCAAGCCATAACCCGATGTCGGGTTTCGCACCATACGCCAACCACCCGCAAAACCCGCAAAACCCGATGCCATATTATCCACAACCCACTTTCGCACCACAAATGAACCAAGATCACTTCAACCAAATGGCTTTTTTTGCACAACAACAACAACAATACTTCAACCAAATGAATCTCGGGAATTCCTCGCAACCGACACAAGTGATGCCAACACGAAGTTTACACGACACACCACCAAACTCACCACCACTATCACCAACACAAGAATCAAAACCGAGTCTTCTCCGGCCGGAAAAGGAAAAGGAAAAGGAAAAGGAAAAGGAAAACCGAGACCAAAGAAAACCGAAATGTCCATACCGCTGGCAACCAGAGGATGAAAACTTTGGTCAAACGCACGTACAAATATCCGAGACCCAAGACTCCTGTGATTGACCAAATTCAAAGTCGTTGACACAAGTTACAATCGAATACAACCGCTTGCACAACACGAACGCATCAAGGATATGATCACGGGAAAGTGGACCACGCTGCAAGGTGCTTGTAGCAAGTTCGCGGAGTTGTCGATGAAAATGAACGCTTGAGTGGTGAAACGATTCGAAGTGGCTAAATCGTTGTTACACAATATTCAAAGAAATGCGGGGTATGCGTACCCACTACGAAGCATGGAGGTCTTGAAAGACCACCACAAATGGCGTGGTGCCAAAACCGTTAAACCCAAGACGCGTCGGGACTCGAGGACCTCAAGAACCGAACGAGCTATTTCGAGACGACATAATCCCACGTCCTCCCGCAAGCCAAGACCTTCCAAGAGTATAAAATCGGACTCACGCTGTCGGCGGGTTCTTCGCCTAGTAGAGATGCTTTCAAGGAGATGATCCAAGATCGCTTGCAAATCGAACAAGAGAAAAAATTGATTATATCACAACTCAAAAGAAATTGGAAGAATTGAAGTTTCTTAGTTTTAGCACCGGGGATGACTCCTAAGATGCGGCGGTGTCGAACAAATCAAGAACGATATCCGAGCACGATACTTTGGCACGGGTCGAGCTCAAATAATTAGCGTGTTTGTCATATCGCCTTTTATTTAATATTTGTCGATCGTATCCTTTTTTATGTAATCGCTTCGTATCGCTTTTTAATTGTAATCGCTTCGATTGTATTGTATTTTAGTTCAGATGTTTTTTTTTCGTATCGTATGTTTAATAAAATGTGTTTGTTTATTTGTATTGTAATTTTAATTTATGTTTAATAAAATGTGTTTGTTTTAAATTAAATAAAATGAAAAAAATCCAATAACACGTTATTGGTGTTATGGAGAGTGCTGCTTTTAGCTTATCGCCATATTTTAGGGTATGATGCATACTGACGCCAAGATACCAATAACGTGTAAAGCGACCTCACCTCACCTAAGACTCTTGTATGGATGAAAAGAGATGAACGATCTAAGGGCATAAATAACAATACACACTAAAATCGAGTGTGACAATCAAATTGTAAAGTGTACAAATCATCATGTGTAAACTACTTGGTTGGGCTTGATGGAGTCGAACCTTACATACATTAAATTTGGTGTCAGTCTTTCGGTGATTTTTTTTACGCAAATGTCATTATGAGCCTGAGATAGTGATGCCTTTTGTGAAATTCATTCGTAACCAAAAATATATAAAAAAAAAGTGTAAATTACAGAATTGTCCTTTGAACCCAAAAAAGCAAAGCTGGCAAACGGCTGTTACCAACTTTGAAATTACGCCAAAAACACCCCCTCCCAAAATCATCAAACAAACCCCAAAATCTTGAGTTCAAATACTTTTATTAGATCTATAAAACTTCAATTAATCTCACAATTCTACTAACCTTCATTTCAATGTTCACAATACTTTTTTTTTTTAATAAGAATTTAAATTAGTTATGGCAGACGGTTTAAGCGCAATTCCAGCAGCCGTACTTCGTAACTTATCAGATAAGCTTTACGAAAAACGTAAAAATGCTGCTATTGAGGTTATTCTACTTATATTTATTTATTTTTAAATTTTTTTTTGAGATGATTAATTACTTAATTGTTTTTTTTTTGTTATTTGTTGTTAGGTTGAAGGTATAGTGAAACAGTTGACAGCTGCTGGTGATCATGATAAGATTACTAGCGTCATTAATTTGTTGACTCATGATTTTACCTATTCCCGCAAATTAATTATCGTAAGGTAGATTGTAATTGAACTAGTTAATCGTAAGATGCGTTTGGCAATGAGCGTTTAGCGTTAGTGTCATTTACACTTTTATAAGTAACAACTGTTTTGCCGAACATAGATGTTTGGTAAAATCCGTAGTAGTTACCGCAGTAGAAGTTAGCGGTAGCTGTTTGTTCTATAACAGCTGTATCAGTGATAATAAAGTGTACAATGACGTAAAAGCTGAACGCTTTCTCAAGTAGTGTTTTTAGAAAAACAAAATGCTAACGAGGTTTTAATGGTAAACGCTAAACGCCTTTTGCCGAACACACCCTTAGTTAAATATGTTAGTTAGTTAGTTAAAGGTATTTTAGTTATAATTTTTGATGTTTGTTTGTGTAAATAGGGAGGGTTGATTGGTTTGGCTGCGGCTACGGTTGGGTTAAGTGCGGAAGCTGCGCAACATCTCGAGGTTTGGGTTAAAGCGTTTAAGCATTCAAGTGTTTTTTGGTTTGATATGTGATGTTTATAATGATTTTTGGATGTATACAATTTGTAAGGTCGTGAATGTTGTGATCATTGATTGACTAGTTAGTGACTTGATGAATAGCATAAGCGCTTAGATTACAAAAACGAAAATTTAAGTGATGAAACTGTGAATGTAAGATGAATGTACACATGACTATCTAAATTTAGGCTGGATTTCGAATATATAATGCAGAGTCACCTTTAGTGATTTCTTTGCTATCTAATCTTTTGGTCTCCGACTTCTTTTGTGTAATTATAATAAGAAATCTAAACATTTCTGTTGGCATTGTATTGGGCTTTTTCCATCTGTGGTTACATGATAATGTCTTAATAGTCTTAAATGTCTAGCATTCAAAAAACTGATATCCAAGTTTATCGGAAACACATTAATAACCTTAGGATCAGGTATGTCTATGCTATCAGCCTTAGCATGTACGTAAGTAGCAAACATAATGTTCTATGAGTAGTGTTTTGTGGACCAAACCTACATTTTCCCGATCAGATGCTCCCACTCAACCTTTTAAATTGTGTCTGCTTTTGTGTAGTAGATTTTTCTGATACCGATAGTCCTGAATCGGCTTGTTGCAGATGAATAGTCTTCCCCATCAAACTTAATTTTTATTCTCCCCTCCTTTATTCTTGTGGAACCCTGTGACATACATTGAAAATGTAGTTTTTTAGGGGACAAAGTTCAGACAAGTCCGCTGTATCATAACAAGTCACTTAGATGCATGAAGTGTCCATCGGCTTCAAATTAGTTAGGCTCCAAATCCAACGAATTTGGTAGTTAGGTGTTGAACCACCACCAAGGTGGGCTAGATGCCGTACACATCTTGGGGGTGGTCACGGAAAGGGTCGAAAACCGTCACGAGGATACCCTGGTTAAGCCGCGTACATCTGAGTCAATGACTCGCCCTCCCAAGGTAACCTGAAATCTGAATAGGGAAAACGTCATCCTTTTACCCGTTTTAAGTGTTGCTAGTCATCTCAAAGTTGCAACACCTAATCATGATTCATGGAGTGAGTCGTGAACATCTGAATGTTTTGAGTTTCCGCACAAGTGTCAGTTGAGTCCTGGTATTTTTTGTTTTTTCAATATTGCAGCAAACTGGAATTGGTAAAACTGTTTAACTATCCGTATTACATGTAATTACTAACTGAATGTACTATGCCAGGCATCATCCATCCTCTGATATTTACTTGTAAAACTGACATAACTATTGGTTGATAGTTTTAAAAAGACACTCAAAAAGATTTCTAGTTTTAGTCATCCATCTTAAGAGTGATATAACCGTGGAACTTTTAGCTGCTATTACATACTTGATATTTAAGTTAACTTGATGTTAAAAGGCCATTGTTCTTATGCGCGTCATAAAGATAACAATTTGCTAAGCTTATTTTTTAGCTGTTTACATTGATAAACAATACCTAAGGTTTTTTTTCCCTTTTCTGTGTATCCCTTACAACCTACCTGCCAGCAAATTGTACCGCCAGTGATCAACTCTTTCTCGGATCAAGATAGCAGAGTTCGTTACTATGCTTGTGAAGCTTTATACAACATTGCAAAGGTGAGACTTAAGTCTGGCTTCAACAAATGGGTGTAAACAATATATCTGGGCTTTAGCTTATGCCTTTTTGCAGGTTGTGAGAGGAGAGATCATTGTGTTCTTCAACCAGATCTTTGATGCTTTATGTAAGCTTTCAGCAGACTCGGATCCCAATGTACAGAGTGCAGCTCATCTGTTAGATAGACTTGTGAAGGTGAATGTCTTCGCTTGTTATTTTCTTTGTTTAGACATATGAGCAAGCACAGTTTGGTGGCTGGATTACTAGTTACTTTTTCTAATCAATTTGCAAGTTACAGTTTACATATGAAAAGAAACTGATGCTTTTATTGTTGGAAACAGGACATTGTGACCGAGAGTGATCAATTCAGGTGATTATCTTTAGTTTTTTTAGCTGTGCACATAACTAATTTGGGTCAAAAGTAATCCCTTTTTTTGTCAGTATTGAAGAATTTATACCTCTGTTGAGAGAGAGAATGAACGTGTTGAATCCTTATGTCCGCCAATTTTTGGTTGGATGGATCACGGTGTTGGACAGTGTTCCAGACATAGATATGCTGGGGTTTCTTCCTGATTTTCTTGATGGTAAATGATCTCACCTCAGAATTAAATGGTATTATTCGTCGATGAGCATGTTTTGTTGTCTCAGATATTTGCTGTATGCCACTGACATGTGGAGATTTCAGGTTTATTTAATATGTTAAGTGATTCCAGCCATGAAATTCGGCAGCAAGCTGACTCAGCGCTTTCGGAGTTCCTTCAGGAGATCAAGAACTCCCCAGTACTACTTCTGTCATCAAACTTTTATCTTTTCTATGATATTTGTACTATATGGCTATATGCTACTTTGTCATACTATTTGTATTAAAGGACATCATGACTAGTTTCCGGATTGAACCTCTAATATCTTTTCAGTAGTAATTTTTATCATTTATTTGTAAATTTCTGACTTTAGCAGTGCTACTCATGAAGTCTGTAGATTATGGTCGCATGGCAGAAATACTTGTACAGAGGGCAGCTTCACCAGATGAATTCACTCGCTGGACTGCCATCACTTGGGTAAAGATACTGTATTTTACTAAAGATACGAGTTGTAAGTTTGTATGCTGATTAGAAAACTAATTTATGCAGATATACGAGTTTGTAAAACTTGGTGGTGATCAGCTGGTTCCTTATTATGCAGATATATTGGGAGCTATCCTGCCTTGCATAGCTGATAAAGAAGAAAAGATTCGAGTTGTAAGTTTGTCTTCTCTTTCTTCTCTGGCTGTTAGAAGATGTGAAGGACTGAAGGTTTACCTGTATAGTTGAACTTAGATGCATATTAAGGTTTATAATCTTTAAGTAATTGAACATGAAAGTTTATAATCCTTTTCGAACTTGATAACAGTTTGTATACATATTTCTGAATGCTATATAATTGTAAAGATGTTATTATTGTGATTATCAGGTAGCTTGTGAAACAAATGAAGAGCTTCTTGCAATCAAGGCAGATCCTGCTGAAGGATTTGATGTTGGAGCAATCCTTTCCATTGTAAAAAGGTCTGAACTTAGTATTATGTTACTTAAGTTTAAGTATGGGTTTCAGGGTTATGTTATGGGGTTTATAGAGCTTTTGGCCCTTATTGACAATTGAAAATCGACTTGAAACCACCCATGCTGTAAAGTCTGTACGATATGTATGCTTATCTTGAATGTTATTCTTTCCTTGATTTACCAGACAGTTGTCTAGTGAATATGAGGCCACTGGATTGAATCGTTGCACTGGATTTCAACGCTTTTAAACAGACATCGAACAGAGGTAACCTTTCTCGCTGTAACACGTGCCTATATGCTTTTTGACAATTACCAAGTTGCTAAATGTATCTGATTTTGTACTTTTATCTATGTTCTCTACTATAATATTTATTGAGAATCTTTTGGTAAGGAAAAGAAATAAAACTAACAAGGAAATGGTTTATGCATGCAACAGGTCCTGTCATTTCTGAATGACATCTTTGACACACTTCTTAAAGCACTGTCAGATCCCTCGGATCAGGTAATATGATCGTTGCTGCTTTATTACCTTCCATATTTATTTCATCTTACTCGATTTACATCTGGTTGTGTTAACTTCATAGGTAGTGCTACTGGTGCTGGAGGTACATGCATGCATAGCAGAGGACCAGTATAACTTCCGTCAGCTTGTTATTTTCTTGGTCCATAAATTCCGCACAGATGACGTACTCCTGGAAAAGTGAGCTACATCTTCTGTTTCATAGATAGAAAGATTGGTCTGACCAAATGTTATTTCCTCATTTTATATTCATTCTTGTTACATCCTTCTATAGGCGTGGTCCTTTGATAATCCGCCGGCTTTGTGTACTTATAGATGCCGAAAGAGTTTACCGGGAGCTCTCTACAATCCTGGAAGGGGAAGCAGACCTGGACTTTGCATCTACTATGGTTCAGGTTCTATTTTTTTTCCTCTTTCTTTGGTTAGAGGTGACATTGTAAGACACGACAGAATTTGCAACTCAGTAAAAGTTGCTCTCTAAACTCCTTGTCATGGGGTCTATAAATTGCAAAAATCATTCCTGTGGTTTGACGAAATTGCAGGCATAGTCCAATCTTTTGGAAAGTGCAGGCATGGTCCTTCTGGGAAACATTTGGTTAAATATTCGTCTCTAACCCAAACTAAAATTAGCTAAAATACCCTTGCCTTCAACCTCTTTCATTTACCCCTTAATTTATGATTTTATTTAAATAAAAGTTCAAGAACATGAAGAACACAAGAATACTTAATAAATCTCAAGAACCTCCAAAATTAAGCATATTCAAAACCCCTCGGATCATAAAAACCATAATATCATTCAACCAAATATCAAATCTCAAATATGAAAGTATAAACATACGCAACCCAAAATCAAATGTTACAACACACATTCACCACCAGCAGTAAGCTTACTGCCGCCACCCTCCACTGCAGCCGCTCATCACCGCCGCTGCCAGAAATACGAGTTACCGATGGGTTGGTTTGGTGTTGATTTGGTATCTTTTGGTTTAGTGGTGATTTTAAAGATGGATTTTCAGTTTTATAAGTTTAATAAAGATAAAAGGTTTGTCTTGTGCCTGCGCTAAATCTTTTTGTTCTAGTTGGTGCATATGTTTGTGCGGGTTGTTTTTTGTTTGTGTTTTTATTTTCAAATGATGAATTGGGATCTGGATATGGGGATATGGATAAATGAGGATGAAGCTAGAAGAACTTTTATTCCAAAGAAAGTTTTTAAAAATAGAAAGAAATTCAAGCAAATGAAGACAGGGTACTTAAGTCATCTCAGTATAGGCAGGGACTGTGTACAACCAAAGGTTTCTCACAGGGACATTGTATGCAATTTCAAAAAGTAAGGACTGGATTTGCAATTTAGACGAACCACAGGAATAATTTTTGCAAGTTACACTTAAACTTATTTAGATTCAATAGAGGTAAATTTGATTCGAGTCTTGATGTTTTATTTTTATTCCAGGCTTTGAATTTGATTCTGCTCACTTCTTCCGAGTTGGCTGACCTGAGAAATCTTTTAAAGCAATCACTTGTAAATGCATCTGGAAAGGATTTTTTCTTTCTTTATATGCGCATGGAGCCATTCATCAATGGCCATAATAAGTTTATGCTTATTGGCACAGGCAAGTTCTTACCTTTCTTTAGTTGTAAGGCTACATTAATATTCTGCCCTCCTCCTCTTCCATACTCACCAAATAATAATAATAAACTATAAATATATGGAAAGAAAAGCAGAGATAATATATGAAAAATGATTTGGGTGCCTAAAGCCTACACCTAATATTAGACCTAAAGATGTGATTGGTGCATTTAAAAAATTGATTGGTGGGAAATGATGAAAGAGAAAAAGTGTATTACACTTGTCAAAAGATGAATGGAGTAGGTCTATTTTTAGGTCTCATTGTTAGGCCTAAATATCACCATTATTGTCATGTCAAGCCTAATGGTTAGTTTTATTTTTCTTATAGGCTTATCCGCATGCAAGTTCAGTTATTCAATCTCTAACCGAGGAGGATATAAATGTTACATTTTTGGTTCAGCTGGATAAGCTAATACACTTATTGGAGACTCCAATTTTGCTTATCTAAGGCTGCAGGTGCGTTGTTACCACTTTTTTATCGAGTTGTTGAAAATTAGTATCCAAT